>ML804870.1:406412-448115 GCA_009831015.1 Picea engelmannii | reverse complement strand
CTGTGAGAGAAAGAAGAGGAAGTTACAACGGGTTTTGTTGTAGGTTGTATCCCTTCATTTGCTGGATAATAATAAAGGAAGGACCTGGAAATTTCTCTGGTGGACATAGCCCACACTGGGTGAACCACGTAAATCTGTGTCTCACTTGTATTGTGTGTCTTCTGTGTTTTTGTTTCTGCATTTGTTTTATTTTATTGCTCCGTGGTCCTGTTTTTCTAACAGTGGATACTTCATGTAGTCTTTGTTTCCAATTATCCAAACCTGTATCTGAGTATGAAGAACATGATGTAAGGCTTCTCTAGTTGAATACCCCATCTGCATTTAGGTTGACAAAGTCTTCTTCTCATGCAGTGGTTCTATATAACTGATTTATTTCTTCCAAATCCAAACAGGTCACCTCTACAAACCTTTCTCCTTTTGAAGGATACAATGGTGCAATAAATCTATATTATCCTGATTCAAAAGTCATTTTCCATGTCTTAAGGTTAATCACATCCTAGTTATAAAATGCCCAATCCAATCCAAGTAAAGTTGGGTAAGGTGTTGTGTCATATACTATCTCTATCAATTCGAAATCTTCCACAGTGCACACTCCATCCAAGTCTGTTTTCAAACCTTTAACTCTTCCAATTGGTAACACTTTGTGTTGATTTTCTAGTTTCAACTAGATAGGTGAATAGCCTAATGTGGATTTCCCCATACACTTCCATGTCTTCTTAGGCAAGATGTTTACTTCAGAACCTAAATCAAGTACAATATCTCCCATGTTGAAATCCCAATGTTGGCATTTGGCCTGAATTCCCTACTTGTCCTTCCTCTTGTATGGAGATGATTGAATTTTTTCTACTCTAACTTCCCTTCTACCTTTGTGCTACATATTTCTAGTAGATTTGTTAAGACCTTAATGGATGATGGATCATTTAATAACTTAACACGGGATTGCAGAAAAGTATTTATGATACTTACTTGCTCTAACAGTTGTCCTTTACTGGTGTGATCCATTGAATATGACATATTTTACATTGGTGGGTCCTGAGTTTGTTGCGCAACTGATGTAGACACAATGTTCTCCTTGAGAATATCTTGTCTAGCCTCATTAAATGTTTCCTTTTTCTTTTTGCGTGTCAAACTACTTATGTGGCTCGGTATTCTTTTTTAGCCATTGGTGTTGAGCTGGATCTTGTTTTTTTGCATCAAATCTTGTCTTGGCTCCTCCTCGAGTAACTATATTGATGTTTTTCCCATCATCCCTAGATTCTTCAAAAATCCACTGAACAATTTGGTTGTTCTGGTTCCTTTTTTCCTGAATCTTTCGCAAAAGTGTTGGGCAGACTTCTATGTCATGGTCTGTTGCATGAAAATACATACATGTCGCAAGTGGAAGTGGGAAATACCTTTCATAATTTCCTATATGTTGCAACTTTCAACATACTACTGGCCCTCTACCTCATCCAAATCCTCCTTTGCTTGTCCTCCACCTCTGAATCCACCTCTATCTCCTCACGGTGCGTTGTATTAGGGTACCTGGTTATACTACGCATTGTTGTATTGTGGTTGCGGGGGATTCAATTGTGGTGTCACATGGTTGAAATGAGGTGCAGCTTTCCCTATCATCATCTCTTATTGCACCTTGTAAGTGTCTGAAGTTCTTTCCCTCATCAGTTTCACCATTCTACAATCCTTATCATCACGACCCACTGATTTGAAAAAATTGCAACACGAACTTTTTGGTACTATTTTATACTTTTGCGTCATTGAGAAATGATATGGATCATGCCCATGTATCTTAAAAATATCGCACCATGGTCCTCCTATTGGAAAGGGGTTTGGAACACCTGCTTCCAAGTACTGTGCAAAATTTGGACATTCATTCTTATGATGTCCTTATGTCCTGCATAACATACACCAAACAACTTCTCTTTTCTCTTTTCCCTTATTCTAGTTCAGTTAAAATGTCATATTATTCATATCCTCTATTTTTGGATATGTCTACTAATATTGGTTTTCTTCCCGTTGCAGGGATACTTGTAGAGCCTCTGCCTGATTTTGGAACTTTTGTTATCTCAAAGGATACTTCAAGTGTGATAATAGTGAGTTCACAAATAACTTCCTATGTTGCATGTCAGTAATTGAATACTTCAACGTATCTTTCAGATGTGTTAACATTTGATCAATCTCCCAAACAGACTCACCTAGTTTCTGTTTGATTGCAATCATCTCATTCATGTACTGGTCTTCTGAGCTTGTCTTCTCAAACTCATTTACCAATAGTTTTTTCACCTCTGCAATAGTCTTTGGTACTCCTTGTGGACTGTTTACATCAAGTATCCATCATGCGGTCTCTAAGTGTGATAACTAACTATAAGAGCTTTGTATCCTCATATGTGATCTTCTTTGCTTCCCATATCTTTTCACAGATGAATCAATTATTTTTAGGGTCCTCTGATTCCTCTCCTCGAAACTCTGGTAATCTGATTATGGGATCTTGTCCTACCATTTTGAACTGTGTTGAACTACTTCCTATGTGCGGTGTAAATAATTGACTATTACTTCCTGAAATTGCTCCCCTAGTTGGTTTTCCTTGATTGGACCCCTTTTTTGTTGCTCGTCTTCCACTAAAACTTGGTTGTCTAAATGTTTGTGTTCTTTCAGGTGTGTTAGTTTCACATAGGGTTGTAGGTTCCACACTGATGGTGATATGGGCTGGAGTTCTGCCTTATGTTCCTAACCCAGGACCTCTTTTTTTACTTTTGTATGTTGCGCATAATATTTCCTCAATATTCTCCACAACCCAAATATCCCTTACATATTCTTCATCACTCTCGAAACCCTCTTTGTCGGCTATGGCCCTCTTCTTTTTATTCATATTATATTGGTAAGGTGTTTTGTTGTGCATATTTCCATATTTTTCCATTATATTCTTTATCTTTTACTCTTCCATCATGATTGGGTCCATGGCCTCCTTCTTATTCCCCTTATCCATCTCCCTGTCCATATCTCAACCTCCTGTCAGTTCTTCCCCCCCCACCCCCATGCGCACAGGGAAGTTTAGTTGTCTAATTCCATGGTCATCACACCTTTGTCATACAATAAAATCTTGATTGAAATATAAAGTGATATGATTTACCTACCTCTGTTTCCCTTCAGAAAATCCTACTCTACAATAGTGTAAGACTCTGCGGTATCTACTGCAAATTCGGTGATAAACCTTACAATAACATTGTCTAACCAGAAATCTACTGCGCATGTAAATTTATTATTGACTCGATGTAACTGTGTGATCTCCATAGGATGCCACTCTAGTTTTCTAATTTGATTTGTAAGATGGTTTTCCTTAAACCTCAATAATCACTCATGCAACAGATGCGGGAAATCACAGAAACATACCTCATGCAAGTCGTTAAACATGTATTTGTTGAGTGGTTTGTGCAGTGTCAACTTAGGGTTTTTGTTGTCCTTCTATGAAAACTCGAGGTCCTTTGTCCTCAACCATCTTTCAATCTCCACCTTCATTGGATTCCATGGCCTGAACATTCCCTTCTATGATTTCATCCTCTATTCTTTTCTTCCATAGATCTTGTCCACTCAATCATGTGTAGTTACAGCTGGCAACAGAACCATTTGTTGATTACTTGGGCTAACACGGGTTCTGATCTCAAATAGGTTTCCAAAAAAACCCTCAAAACTATGGAATGCAAAGGCATGTCAAGGAAAGTCATGGCATGGAAAGAAAAGGAAGGGAAAGGAAATGCAAGGCATGGCATGGCAAGGCAAGGCATGGCAAGGAAACGGAAGGAAAGGAAAGGAAAGACAATGCAAGGAAAGGAAATGCAAAGCAAGGAAATGCAAGGCATGGCATGGCAAGGAAAGGCATGGCATGGAAACTAAATGAAATGTAGGTGTTACACATAAAAAATACTCACTTTGATAGTGTCACAAGTGTCGTCATTACAAAGGTCGCAAGTGTCGCATTTTGCTCACAAGTGTCGCAAGTGTCAGGGAAGCATACTGGCGTGATGCCTATGTCGTGCCTATAATGACATGAGAAGGACATTTGAAACACCTCAAACATTTGATTTGGAAGAGGAGAAATGAGTCAGCAGGCTTGCAAACCTTTTGCCATCTGAAAGCACCTCAAAAATTGAGTTTTTGGAGGGGAGCGCTCCCCCTTACACTATCTCAGAGCGTCGGCGCTCCCCCTTACACTACCAGGGAGCGTTATAAAGCTCCCCTGGCCCTTTTGAGGGAGCGATATATATTTTGAGAGCGTTGGCGCCCCCCTAAAGCCTACTAGGGAGCGCTACAACGCTCTGATGGCCCTTTTGAGGGAGTGCTACCTATTCTGGGCAATTGTTAAGCTGTTGAGATGAATGGGGGAAGCATCTTTTCATTCTTGGAAGGCAGTTGGATTCGAATCCCTAGTCCAGCCATGATCTTAGGGTAGATCCTCAACTGAAGGAGGCAAATCATCAACTTCCCCAAGGATATCTCAAGTGGTTAAAGCCTCTCCAAGGCTATATAAGCAAGCTTTCTAATGGTGAAAGGAGGACTGGAAATGTAGAATTACACCAAACTTATGATCTCATAAGTGGTGTTGGAACAGAGCTGATGGGGAAGAATTGCTAGCATGAAACCTATGATCTTATAGGAAACATATAGTCAGCCAAAGGAGAGTGATCAATGAAGCTATTTTTATCCAGGTTGTGGATCTTTCGAGCAAGGGTTAGATGAAGGGGACTTGACGAAGCTGTCACATTCGCATCTATGATTGTAAGTATTGTTGTCATTATTCTCATCAATATGACACGCTTGGCCTATTTCTTTCTAGTTTGTGTCTAATGTTACATGAACTTATCATTGATAGATAGATCTGTTTTCAAACTAATATCAATAGAGTATGAAGCGGTTGTATCTTGTTTGTCTACAGGACTCAGCGAGGAGTAAAGGATTGGAGCTCAACTCGGAGCGTGCAAGGACAAACGTCGATAAAGAGGTACTTTTGTTCTCCTTCCTTCTCATGTGTTAGTTTGTATAGATTTGAAAGGAAGTTAGTGTCCACGTTAATCATTTTATGTCTTAGAGTTAGGGTCAAGCTCTTTGAGGCAATCTACCTGTCCACAGGGAGATTTTCCTACAACAGAAACTGGTGACTCCACTGGGGAGATAGCCTCAAATTGAAATTTCTTGTTTTGATTTCTCCTCATTGACCTTGTTCTACCCCTTGATTGTTTCAGACCTGGTCCACTCCTCTTTTGATTGGTTTCATGAGCTAATTCGCTCCCTACCCCATCATACTCAGCCTAATTGTCGAGATTGAATTGCAATTTTTGGAATTTTTGACATTTTTGGGAGTTTTTGAACCTGGCGCCCCTATCCTTGTGTTAACAGAGTGCCAGTGCTCCCTAATAGCCTTGTACAGAGTGCTATAATTCTCCTTGCCTTTGGAAACAAAGCGCCAGCCCTCCTTTGGCCAATAAACCTTCCAGAATTGTTTTTTCTAGGTTTTGCCTCTGTGTCTCTCCTGCTGGGTGACTTTGTGAGTCAATGCTTCTTCCCTTCCAGCCTTGACATCTGTCTTTTGCTTGAAGAACAAACATCTTGTTGTTTGGATTTTGTAGCCTTCTTCACTATTGTTATTGAGTTTTTCTGTTGATTGGAGTCTGAAACCCATACATTGTCTCTCTCTCCTCATCAACTGAACGAAAAACGATGGTGAAGGTCATCAAAGGTCTACATATCTTTCCATTTGGTTTTAGTTAAGATCATTGTTCTTCGAATTTTTCTTTTGGGTGTGAAGTTTGTTTTCTCTTTGATTGTTTCTTTCCTTTCGCTTTTCGTTTTGATGCAACGAAAGGGTGTATTGTTTGTATGATTCTTGCTTGTGTTGGTCTGATTTTCATTCATACAAGACGATAATTAGCAAGACGAGCATTGTGTTGAATTGATCATTATTCATATGCAAACAATAAAAAGCATCTTCATGATTGATTGTGCATGTTAGAAGGCATCTCAAAAGTTTTAGCATCACATCAAGATTTGATTGAAGAAAACTTGTTTGAGGACACTCCTTATTAGTGCTTGTTAGTGAAAAGAACTCTCTCTCTCTCTCCCTTAGATAGATGTTCATCGAAAAGAAATGAATTCTTATCATTTTTTATGCATTTTTGGGACTGAGTCATAATTCCATTCGTTTCACTTCCATGCACCCCTTTTCGAGTAAATAACAGCTATAAAAATCAACGCTAATTAAAAATTATTTAGAACTTTTTCTTTTCTAGGATCCTCCACCAACAGTAGACTAGGCTTAGTACTTTGGATTAGGCTGTGAGCATAACTCTCTAAAGTTTCCAAAACAAACAGTAGCATCCTGAGTTAGGGAGAGTCAAATCCAATCATCGTATAAGTCTACCTGGGATCCCCCTCTCATATAGGGGTTACGCACGAGGTCGCATTCAGGTGAGCTACGGGAACTAACCCTCCTTGGTTTAACTGATTGTGGTGGTCAGATCGTATTATGGGGATCGCTTCAAGGTAAATCCACAATTACTGCGTGGAAGCCTTTTAGTTGATTTCGGGCTCGATACCCTGCCCATACGTTCGGATCGGACTGTCGACTGTTCCCACCCAGGGGCTGACTGTGAATTGGTAACCTTAGTGGCCATAATCTTTAGGGTCTTACA
Source organism: Picea engelmannii (assembly GCA_009831015.1). Taxonomy (NCBI): domain Eukaryota; kingdom Viridiplantae; phylum Streptophyta; class Pinopsida; order Pinales; family Pinaceae; genus Picea; species Picea engelmannii. The sequence continues at coordinate 441,435 of ML804870.1, read as the reverse complement.
CAAGGTGACAGTGATGGGAAGTCTCATTGTACCTGGAGCAGACATTTGTCAAACTCACTCGGGCTCCTTGGAGGGTAAATCCACAATTACTGCGTGGAAGCTTGCACCAAGGCATAATTCCGTTAAGCAGGTCGCCATTGTAACTGTTCCACCCTATCCCCGCCCCTTCTGGACTTGATCACGCGATGTTGGATTTCATCACCAACTAGTACGGTCATCGAGAGAAGGTCATGTTTGCTTGGTTGTGATTCTTATATCCTATTAGCATATGTTGTTTCTTTTACTTAGTGGACCTTAGGTCGAGTCAGTGTTAATGGCATCGAATCCTGGGAGTAACAATGGAGGAATCCCTTTTTCTGGGGAACCTTATACCTTTCCTTCATTTGGAAACTTTGGTCCTCCATATGTTGCCACACTGAGTCTTCCAGGACTCACTATTGGATTACCAGTTTGGTTGTTCCCCACTCCGGTGATCCCAAATCCTCCCAATGTTTCAGTTTCACCTAATACTTTGGATGTCAATACACCACCCACACATCAACCTCATGTCGACTTTTCACCTTCTTCACCCATCAAGTCTCCTTCCATTTCTCCTTCTTCTCCTAGTGAAAGCTCTAAAGCAAGTAGACAGGTTGATCAGAAGAAGAAGAAACGGAAAGAGAAGAAGAAGAAGAGCCTGAAAAGGACTAAGGCCCCAACAACATCAGATGTTGGCTCTAAGAAAATAGTTACTATGAATAGTACTGGGAGTGTTTATGAGATCAACAAGATTAAAAGGAAGAATCCAAAACCCAAATTCCCTTGCAGCCTTTGTAAGGGTGACCACTTTCTGAGGGATTGCCCCAGTCTTACCCAGGTCTTAGAAATGTGGTCCTCTACGGCATCAGCCTCTGTCGGTCATGTCGATGATACCCCGTCAACTAGTGATGTTCAGGTTGGTAAGAAGAAGAAAATTTTCAAGTTCCCTTGCATGTTATGTAAAGGTAATCATTACTCTCACCTTTGTCCTCGCATGGACGAGGCTTCTTCTCTTTTGGAAAAACTTCAACTTCCAAAAGGTTATCGTAAGCTTTCCTATGACCCATCGTTGGTTGATAGACTGGTCAATCCGGTTCCATCCCCGGTTAGTCCGGTTGATAAGGTGGTCAATCTAGTTTCCTCCTCGATTGAACCACAAACCCAAGTAGTTGATCCAGTTCCATCATCGATCAGCCCCTCTCTTCATCAAAAGAGTGACACCAAAGTGGTCGATCTGTTTTCATCCTTGGTCAATACCACTCTCCTGTTAGAGAGTGACACCAAAGAGGTCGATCTGTTTCCACCCGTCGACCCCATTCTTCCCTTGGAGAATGAAACTCAAGTGGTCGATCTAGTTTCTCCATCGATCGATCCCATTCCTCCATTGAGAAATGTCAAAGTGACTGATCCAGTCCCTTCCTCGGTCAGTCCCACTCTTCCTATGAAGAGTGCCAAGGTGGTCTATCCAAGTCCACCATTAGTTGATCCAATCCAATCATCGGTTGATCCTACTCTCCTTCTAGAGAGTAAACCTGATACTGCCCATGTTTTTCTCATTGATATAGACTCTACCATACCGGGGGGCATCCCTCATTCTCCTGCAAAACCCCCTCCAAGTAATTAGGCCATCCTTTTTTATTGGGGTGTGCTAACTGGACCTCGTCTTCCCTCTCACCTTCCTTTCCATATTACAGTACAGGTTTGTGGTCGGGACGTTCCTCAAACACTGATAGATGAAGGTGTGTTCGTTAGTATTTTGTCTTCTGTTGCTTGGTACGCTTTGGCTTGTCCGCAGCTTGCACCGGTTACACAGAATCTGTTAGCTTTTAACAGAAGAACTAGTCAACCTTTAGGGATCCTTCCTCAGTTTCATGTAACTTTGAGAGGGAAAACTGTCTTTATCGATGTTATGGTAGTCCGAGACCCCTTGGATTTCGCTCTACTCCTTGGGCGGGATTATGTCTATGCTATGAAAGCTATTGTATCCACTCTTTTCAATGTGATATCTTTCCCTCACAATGGAATAATTGTGACTATTGATCAACTTTCATCCATCGGCCCTGACTAGGTTACCTCCCTAAGTGGTTCTTATATGCAGACAGTATCACCCCCACCGCATGTCAATTATGTGGCGTTGTCTCCCATGACCTCAACTTCTAATGATTTGGATCCGGTAGTTGACATGGTGATCTCTTCGGTAGGATTATTGGAGCCTAATCTCCTTACTCCTATCGCGACCCTCGATATGTGTTCCTTCTTGAGTGATTGTCTTCCATCCAACAAAGATCTCCTAGAGGCCATGACCATGTTTTCTCCCTTGACATGGTATCCTTCCATAGAGTTATCCTCTTGGAAGCCATGATCAAGAAGCATCCACGAGCATAGTTTCTCTTCTCTGTAGCAAGCTCGCTAAAAAATGAAACAAAGCTCACGAGCATAGTTTCTCTCCTCTGTGGAAAGCTCATTAAAAAATGAAATAGAGACCTTGAGAATAGTTTTCTTCTCTGTAGCAAGCTCGTTAAAAAATGAAACATCAATCTGGGGATCGAACCCAGAACCTTGAGCATAGTTCTTTCCCTGTGTCAAGCTCGTTAAAAAATGAAACAATCACCTCTCCCTTCAAGTTGAGTCTTTCGCCAGATCTCATAGATGTCGAGTCGAGTCTTTCGTTAGGTCTCATTTTTTTAACCTTTATTTCATCCACCTGTATCATTTTTCTCCATCTATCACAGAAATTGGTGACAACCTCAAAGTCGGTGAATGAATTGAAGCTTGGGGGGCATGTCTCCAGCCTTTGATGATCATTCTGGAGTCAAGTCACCAGCTTTCAAGCTAGGGGCATACCGAGCTTAGTCTTTGTTCTTTCTCGTGCTCATAAATACATGAGAATGCAACCGGGTAAACTTTTATCTTTTTTTCGGACCCGTATGGATACACGAACACACGAAAAAGGAACCCCCCTGGAGTCATCTTTAAACTCTTTAGAGACTCTCTAAATATGAAAAGATTGTCGAGTGACCTTGCTTCCTTTCACACTCATTAAAAGGTTAGAAATGGCATCTTTCAAGCGATAGTTTACCCCTTTTTCAGTCTCGTTAGACTACTGTACAAAAAAGGAACTGAGAGAGTTCTCTTTTAAGTGTTTTTCTAAACTCTATAATCCCAAAAAACCTTTGAGTTTCCTGTCTTTGGACTCGTTAAAGCACACATCGACAGGCCCATATGGGACCAAACCCTTACTTCTTCTGGTTCATTAAACAAAGGAAGAGGAACTTACCGAAGGTGAGTTATATCGAGCATGTGTTATCCTCCTCAAGCTCATTAAATCAAAAAGAGGTACTCATCTATATGGATGGGGGAAAAAATTGAAAGGAGAAAGCCAAGTAGTCTCTTGAGAACATCATCCAGCACTTCTTAGAGTCACCCTTGAACATGTCACTTTGTCATTTGCACATATCATAATCCGCTAAACCTCTGCACTGAGCCAATCCTTTGAGTTCCTTTCGCTCCTTTGGGTCACCCGATGCAAGTCACAGTATCCACTGCATAGTTTTGGTCCATGTCACATTTTTGTTGTTGTGTCTCAGTGTTCAAGGGAAGTATCTACCTCGAGAGTCAGCCATCCCAAATGTCTTGCCTCAAAACTTGTGTCATTCCATGTCCATTTGATCTGTCAATTACATCTCTATGTCTGTTTCGTGTCATTGATGGGGGATACATCAAGGCCCTCCCTCGACGAGTCTATTCCTGTCGACTTCAACACATTATCTGGGAATCAGACTTAGAAACCAGTTAGTACTTTGGGACCTGCATGCCTCAATGGCAGGCCTCCTCACGTTCGACAGTAGGTCTACATCATTGACCCCTGATAAAATGATTCCATGGGTGTTCAACTTCAACCCATCTATTCACATTCGTTGGAAGGTACTAAGGTACCTTGGGAATCATTGACATTAATGGTGATCTCCCTCGCATTTGTTAACGATTAACACCATTGACCGGTAATCAAGTGGTTTATTCCATGTTCGACATCAAGACATCTATTCACATGGTTAGGATCGTACCACGTTGGGATTGGTGAGAAGACCCTGGGTTGAGTAACCACTTTGATATATACTTTTCCTAGGCTGCGAAGGAGTTTCTATTGGACAAAGAACACATACATTGTCACATAGATCCACTTTGTATTGATCGTGGCTATGTATTTTCATCTCGTAGATCCACTATGTATTCTTCGTGGCTACAATCAGTCTGATTCATTAGAGTAGAGATCCACATTGTATCTTCGATGGCTATACCTTTTTTATCAATACAATTATGGATCTGCAGTGTATTTGATGGCGGTCATATCTTGCAAGTCTTGATCACCCAAGCATAGGTATGCCTGCCTTGGGTTTTGAAATATGTCATGATATTTGTTGGATGTTTGTGTGCAGATTTTGTCAGGTTCTCCGAGTCTACACCCTTGCTTGAGAGTCTACAAAGCATTTCAATTATCAGTTCCTATCTTCTAACTTCATACTTTGGGGGGAAATTTGTTACACATCAAAAATACTCACTTTGATAGTGTCACAAGTGTCGTCATTACAAAGGTCGCAAGTGTTGCATTTTGCTTACAAGTGTCGCAAGTGTCAGGGAAGCATACTTCCATGATGCCTATGTCATGCCTATAATGACATCAGAAGGACATTTGAAACACCTCAAACATTTGATTTGGAAGAGGAGAAATGAGTCAGCAGGCTTGCAAACCTTTTTCCATCTGAAAGCACCTCAAAAACTGAGTTTTTGGAAGGGAGTGCTCCCCCTTACACTATCTCGGAGCACCGACGCTCCCCCTTACACTGTCAGGGAGCGTTATAAAGCTCCTCTGGCCCTTTTGAGGGAGCATTATAGATTTTGAGAGCGTTAACGCCCCCCTAAAGCCTACTAGGGAACGCTACAATGCTCTGATGGCCCTTTTGAGGGAGTGCTACCTATTCTGGGCAGTTGTTAAGCTGTTGAGATGAATGGGGGAAGCATATTTTCATTCTTGGAAGGCAGTTGGATTCGAATCCCTAGTCCAGCCATGATCTTAGGGCAGATCCTCAACTGTAGGAGGCAAATCCTCAACTTCCCCAAGGATATCTCAAGTGGTTAAAGCCTCTCCAAGGTTATATAAGCAAGCTTTCTAATGGTGAAAGGAGGACTGGAAATGGAGAATTACACCAAACTTATGATCTCATAAGTGGTGCTACAACAGAGCTGATGGGGAAGAATTGATAGCATGAAACCTATGATATTATAGGAAACATATAGTCATCCAAAGGAGAGTGATCAGTGAATCTGATGTTATCTAGGTTGTGGATCTTTCGAGCAAGGGTTAGACGAAGGGGACTTGACAAAGCTGTCGCATTTGCATCTACGATTGTAAGTACTGTTTTTGTTATTCTCATCAATATGACACGCTTGGCCTGTTTCTTTCTAGTTTGTGTCTAATGTTACATGAACTTATCATTGATAGATAGATCTGTTTTCAAGCTAATATCAATAGACTAGGAAGCGGTCGTATCTTGTTTGTCTACAGGACTCAGCGAGGAGCAAAGGATCGGAGCTCAACTCGGAGCGTGCAAGGACAAACGTTGATAAAGAGGTACTTCTGTTCTCCTTCCTTCTCATGTGTTAGTTTGTATAGATTTGAAAGGAAGTCAGTGTCCACGTTAAGAATTTTCTATCTTAGAGTTAGGGTCAAGCTCTTTGAGGCAATCTACCTGTCCGCAGGGAGATTTTCCTACAACAGTAGGGCAAGGCAAGGCAAGGAAAGGCTAGACATGGAAAGGAAAAGAAAGGCATGGCAAGTCAAGTTCTAGGTCTAGGTCTAGGTCCAGGAAGGGAAATGAAATGCAAGGCATGACAAGGTAAGGAAATGCATGACATGGAAATTCACGAAAAGGAAAGGAATGGCATGACAAGGCAAGGAATTTCATGGAAATTCAAGGAAATGCATGGAAATTCAAGGCATGGCATGGCATGGCATGGCATGGAAAGGTAAGGAAATTCAAGGAAAAACAAGGCAAATAAAGGAAAGGAAAGGTAAGGCAAGTAAAGGGAGGCAAAGGCAAGGAAAGGATATTAAAGAAAGGCTAGAAAAGGAAAGGCAAGGCATCGCATGGAAAGGCAAGGCATGGAATGGCATGGAAAGGAAAGGCATGGCATGGCATGACATGGAAATTCAAGGCAAGGAAAGGCAATGCAACAAAATTCAATGTAAGGCATGGCATGGCATGGAAATTCAAGGTCTAGGTATAGGTCTAGATCTAGGTATGGCAAGGAAAGGCAAGGAAATGCAAGAAATGGAAAGGAAAGGAAAGGAAATGCATGGCAAGGCAAGCAATGGCATGGAAATTAAAGGAAATTCAAGGCATGGCATGGAAAGGAAAGGAATGGAAAGGAAATTCACGGTATAGAATGGCATGGTAAGGAAAGGCAAGGCAAGGCAAGGCAATACATGGTATTAAGAAACCCTTGTAGCATGTGATTTCCGTTATAATGAACCATGTTTCATTTTGGATAGATTAATGTGAGGTTTCAACCCTATTATTTCTATTTTTATGATGTTATCCTACCATATAATAAACCCAATTATAAAGGAAAGTCAAAGAAAGGAAAGGCAAGGCAAGGCAAGGTGATGTAATACATGGCAAGGCAATGAAAAGTAAGGAAAGGAAAGGAAAAGTAATACAAAGTAAGGCAAGAAAAGGAAAGGAAATTCAAGGCAAGGAAAGACATGGCAAGGCAAGGCAAGGTAAGACAGGCTAAGGCAACTCATGGAAATCCAAGCCAAGATAAGGTAGGTAAAGTCAAGGCAAGGTTGGGCAAGCAAGGAAAGAAAAGGAAAGGAAAGTTAAGGTAAGACATGGAAAGGTAAGGCGAGGCAAGGTAATGTTATACATGGAAAGGAAAGGAAAGGTAGGGAAAGGTAAGGCAAGGCAAGGTAAGGAAATCCAACCCAAGAAAAGGTAGGAAAAGGCAAGGCAAGGCTAGGAAAGCAAGGAAAGGTAAGGCAAGACTAGTCAATACAAGACAAGGTAGGGAAAATAAAGGAAAGGCTAGGTAAGAGAGGAAAGAAAAGGAAAGGCTAGGTAAGCGAGGAAAGAAAAGGAAAGGCAAGGGAAGGCTAGACATAGTTCCCTAACAAAAAATATAACCACAAAATACAAGAATACTATAACAACCATGGAATGAAGCCAAAATTTCAATCATTCATAAATCTGAAATATTTGTTCAATTATTTCTTTTACATACCTATGATCATTCAAGTAGACCATTGATATAACTTATAATATTGATGGTCTCCATTAGCTTCTCGTGCTCAAAGTAAGGAAATAAGTATCGTACCTTTGATTGTTTCTTACTTGGAATTGTTTAGAGTTGGAGATTTGTACCAACAACAAAGTTTGTAAAGTGGTATATAACTTCACTTGGTCTATAATATTAAAATAAATAACCACCTTTCTTTTGTGTTCTTTCATCCTGTGTCAAATATTCTCATTTAATAATCATCAACCCAATAGGAAATTCAATTCCTTCGGAGTTCGTTATTGATCGCATGAGGGTCTACTTTCCCTCTAAGAAACATGCCAACCAATAGCCAGTGCCCCATTCATTGCCTCTTGGGGAAACCACTTTGTATATGTACCCAACAAAAAATGGAGTGCCAACACGTGAGTCCAATAAATGACCAAAGCATAAAACATTGATTCTAGTTATTCAAAATTTAATAAAAGGTTTCATCGAACCTAGTAGTATGAGATCTAAGACGTGATCATAGTCTACTGAAATATTCGATTGGTCCTCCTCCAACTGTGATAATTCCATATTTATACGTTGACCAATGGGGAGTGATACACGAACCCATCTATCAACCCAGTCTTTGGATTCACAATCATCCCATTCATTACTACTACATGGACCATAGAAGCAAGAGATTTTTCTTGTCCATATTTCAATTATTTCATTGTTTTTTGTTCAAAATAAATGGAATCCATGAGTTCCCTATATAGTTTTGCACTCATACCACTATGATCGATCTACATCGACCATCTCCCAAAAATATAAATGTACATTTACTTTCCTAGCTGATTGGTCTTCACGAGTTCTTGTTCCCTCTCCCATTATTTAAGACCACCATTCAATAATGGATTTTGCATCTCGAATGAGGGAAGTAGTTGTGAAATCCATTTCTTTCCTATTTAACACTCTTTTAATGCACGTGATTGCTCCATCATGCTCCCCTTTCTTGTTCCCAGACTCTAAATAGTTCCAAATATGTGGTACCTTGAGATTTTTGTGCAACATACACAACCATTGAAATACATGAGCATTTTTTAACTGACCTGCACAACCATCTGACCAAATACAATGTTGATCCATTTGTATGTTCTTCTCCTTAAGGTGATTGTAAAACAACTGAAAGAAATGGTGTGCATAGGCTAAGTTATGGCACTGATTGCCACTTATGTAGAAGTGATGCTACTTCAATATAACTATGTTTTCTTTGTTACTATCCAACCCATGCATGCATGTGATATGGACCATAATGATAACTTGATATGAGTGACAATATTGTCTTTGAATCTCATTTTGTAGTTGAAGGTTTCAGTTCTCAGCAAAATAAACCACTGATAAGATAGTGCCAACGGGAAATGTATCTTTACATATTCTAAAATGATCATCCTGCCATCAAACCACATGGACATGTTGAATGTATTATCATGTCTTTTTGATGAATTCCTTGATGAAGTCACATACTCGTACCTCGAAATTCACCAATTGTATCTTTTTTCTTTCCTACCCTCCGTCAATATCATATGAAACATATTTAAAGATTTGAAATGAAACCTTCGTCCTCCCTAATTCATACTCATCGCTTACATGGATGCACTTGCTTAGTAATGTCATTCCATCGCACCTAGGACATGTCCCATCTAAGCAATATTTTTTATCAAATGTACAACCCTCTGACCTTGTACACAAGATGTTGTGAATAAAGTCTCTAAATGACGACAACGACAATATAACTGAGCATTCTTTCACAAGGGTGTTATGCAATACACGAAATGTGTGTGTGTTTCATAATAATAACCATACATAATTTGATATCTACAACAACATGTGTTATGAATTGTGTTTATTCGAACATACCAAGGCTTGAATTTATGGAAATATATTTCACTCAAGTTAAGTGCACTATGTACTGTCATGAATCTCTCATATAATTCTCAATTTTAGTACATATTTTTGGTTGGAAGAAGGCCTAGTGTTCTCATGCCAAAAGGCATGTACTAGTCCCTTAACTGCTCCAATTAACTTCATGTCAGAACGAGGTAGTCTACCAGTGAAGGCCCACAAATCTGTTAGGTCACCTGTGTTGAGTATATCTCATCTATTTGAATACTTTATAAGGGTGTTTATATTGCATTGCATGAGATGAGAGGTTTGTTGGACCAAGTGATGTTTTCTTGTGATCTTTCTAACAATTGATTGTGACAAGACATGTCAGGCCGCATTACGGTCTTTAGAATGAGATTTCTTACCAATTTTTTGAAATGAACCCAGAAGGTTTATAACAATATGATGACTTGTTTCTAAACTTTTGACTGTTTTAATACCTAAAATTATCCTAACAACAGTCAAACTTATAAATTTTAACAAAGACAAAAATATTTGACATTTAGCGACATCACATTTTGGTTCAAAATGTTCTTTAATAATTTTATAAGAATTATAATGAATGGTCTGGTTAGGTAGCATACGTTCAAGTAATTCTATACCACTTTCATCCACATGAATGCATTTAGGATTTCTTCACCGCACATTGCTCAATCTAGGTAGGGATGATGAACTCATATTCTAGCACTCTTGACCTCCCTGTTGTGGAGTTAACAACATTGTAGTTATTTCCCATTTAATCAATGGAAGATCCATTGTGGGAGGAGAGTGGGCATGCCCATGACTAGTTTTTGGAACGTTTAATTGTCCAACAAAAGGCTACAACATGGGAACTTCTTCACCAGAATGATATGCACTAACTTCCTTTCTAATTTCATCCATTGTATAATCAACTCCAAGAAAATCCTCCATCATCTCGTAATCCAAAACAACTTGTATTGATGAGATATCTATTGGAGGTACAATAGAAGTATGAACTGGATTGGTCTCCACCTATACATAATATACATAAAATCTTAGAAGAACTGAGTGATAAACTACAAGTGGTCAACAATGTTATAAAATTCCTTAACTATAAGACTTGGAATTAGTTAAAGGCTTTGGGTGTCAATTATTGTACTTATTTAATTATGGATGTTAGAAAGGTATTAACACAGAAGAATTTGGTTCAACAAACTCAAAATAAATGTAGTTCAATTCAAAGAAGTGTTGAAACCTTCATGAAATATACAAGGAATTAATTTAAATGGGACTACCATCGTGTTGGGATAAAAATGGAAATTATATTTAGCAAGAAGCATATAAAGATATTCTAATAAAAGAAAGGGATAATGTAACTAAATTTCAACATATGTATGGAGTTTTGAAAGGTCAAACTATTGTCTACAAGTTAATAGATGATTTTCATTTATTATGGAAAATCAAAACTTTATTTCTTAATATTCCATCATATGATAGATATACGAAGCTCGATATATCTTATAGAAAAATGGTTAGTTACAACTATCCTACAGTTACTTAGAGGAATATAGCTCAATATTCCAAGATGGATTGAACAACACCAACGGTCAGACAATCAAGACATAGTAGTGCAAGGTGAAAATAAGAATGTAAATATGGAAACAATTATGATCACGACTCATAAAGTTTTTAGGACTATAGGAACCAAAAATTATTTTTGGAAATTCATGCCTTAAGAATTACATGAACAACTAATACAATTATCAAAAGAGATGGAACAAAAGAAAAAAGGAGTTTGAGAATAAAGGATCAAAAAAATTTGGAGAGTGTCATTGTCCCTCAAATAAATATCAAGGCCAAAGATTCTTAGGATCTGTAAAGAACAAGGATGAATTTTATTTATCAGTATTTGAGAATCATTTTTTAAATGTGTCATTTTTTTAACTCTTTATGTTGTTGTGTCTTCTTATGTATCCACATAATATTTTTCAATCTATGTATCTAATATTTGAGCTACAATTTCCTTCTTGGCTTCATGGTTCATCAGTCTATTGATGTATAGAGAATTTACAAAACAAAGCAAGTTTAAATCTTGAAGAAAAAATTCCCAGAACTAGCCAAGCTCATACCTTTTTAGGAAATTGTGCCAAATGTAATATGTTCTATACTTTGTTCTATACATGTGTGTACTATGTTTTATAATGTGTTTTATACTATGTTCTATACATGCCTAAACTTTGTTCTATAATGGAAATGCAAACAATGACTTGGTTTTAAAAACAAATATTTAGTTGTTGCTTATTTCGTCATCTCTTGTCCTTATTGGCTTCATGGTTCATCATTCTAATGGAATACAGAAAATTTACAAAATAAAGCAAGTTTAAATCCTAAATAAAGAATGCCTAGAACTAGCCAAGGCCATACCTTGTTAGCCTATATACCATCCATCATCATTACACCATTCTGAGCTTACCCTTCTCAACCTAATTCATTATTAAACCATATTAATGAGCATTTGGTGAAAGTACTATGTTTCTTTTATTTACATACAGTTGATAGTTGTTACATATTACGATGTTTATGGAATAAAGAATAACATTTTTTTTTATTTGATGAAAATATGGTTTAGATGAGATTTTTCAGTAGAGGTATGTCATTAAAAAAATTATGCACATATGAATGGTGTTCATAGGAAGATGAATGAAAATCAGTGTTGTCCATTGTATAAGATGAACGTTGACACCATAACTTCAACCAACCTCTATTTAATGACACTTATTTTTTAGCTTTAACATTCATTTTAATATCTCATGCTTCTCATATTAAAATGTAACATTTTAATTTGTCATGCTTCTTATATTGTGGTAGGGTGATTGTGGGAAGGCACTCGCCTCGAAGCAGGTAAACGACTAACAATATCCATATCCATTTAAATTGAATTTTATTGTTTTTTTAATAATTGAATTAACTTTTTCTTTTGTTGATATATGTATTTGTCCACACCTGATGTTGAGAATGTGGGCGATGATGATGAATTGTTTAAATCCATGGAACTGATGGAGATAATTAAAAAGGATTTGAGAAAGTAAAACAAGGAACTTATTGCATTGGCTAGGTGTGAATCAATGGAGGAGAACAAAGAAATATACAAAGTTTTGATGGAATATATACAACGATATGTGATAAGAACCATCTTTTAAAAAGGTTATTTATCACATATATTCATTTATGAATTTTGTTTTACTACTTTTATATTATTTGAATAAAAAATGTTTTCTTTATATAGGATTTTTTTAGAGTTGCTTATCAGCCAACTCTTGAGGTTGGTGTTGGTAGTATTGATGCTCCAATGCCACAATGTCCTACCATGAGCTACATACCCACGGGGATATTTGGCTCTTTGATTGTGGCTGATAGCCATGTGACTCAAATGATTACACCTTCTAGAGACCATGGCATGCCCTCTTAGTGCACACCAAACCAAGCACATGATGGTGGAGATAAGATAATTGTTAATTCTACAAATTGCTTTCCTAAATCATCATGTGTTACCAACAAGGCAACAATTCATGATACCATTTTGGTGGACGAGTACATTTTTATGATCAAGATACCAAAAATCCTAGGTATTTATGAATCTCCTAAGTATTTCCTATTATCTAATTGAAACATACATCTCTCCAATTATTTTAAATTAATGATCACATTATTTTGTATGAAACAACATTTTTTAACCATGTGAATGATAAGGCCTTAGATATTTTTGGGCCCACCATACGCACATGGTGGAAAGATCAAAATAATAGTTTGAAAAAGGTTCTTATTAACCATGTGGTCGGCCTGTTTGGTGAATCCTTCAACAAAAGTAGAGTCACCTCATTGGAAAATAAATATTTGAAATATGTGAGGGATCAATATAGGGTTCATTTTCAAACAAACCCTAGGTATGAGCATCTTCTGATAATTCTTGAGAGTGAGTGAAAGAATCTAATGGAGGATGCAAAGGAGAAGACAATGACAAAAGAAGGAAAGACACCACCTGGTCCAAGAAGGTATATGATATTTTGAAATTAATATGTTGAATTTTCTTTAGTTCTATATAAAAAAATTCCATATACAACCTATTGGAAACTTTTTGTAGGCTCCCAGACATGTCAAAAGCAACTAAGGAAAGACTAGAAAAGCATAGGTAGCAAAAAATCGGCTAGGGTGGTTATGTGAAACTAAAATCATGAATTGTAAGTACCAAATAATTAAATTATATCATTCCTATCATCATCGAACTTTTAATTAATTCCATCCAATAAGCCAAATTTGATATCGTATGCAATGTAGGGGCTTGATTCAAAACTGTGACCACTTAAGAAGATCTTTAGCTTAGTGTCAAATTCAACTTTCAAGTCGTGGTTGAACATCAAAAAAGCATAGGGAAAACACAATATGCCCCTTTGAACGACCCCGTAATTGAAATCAATGGACTTTAATCATTGGTTACTTGTAAAATATATTCACGGTTGATTTTGAACATAAATGAATGTGTCTTTCTTTTTTAAGAAATATGGAAGCAATAATAATGAGGCCATCAGTGGAAAACAACCCCATGATGGTCGAGTGCATCCCGATGATGGTGGTGTGCAGCTCAACCAAGATGGTATTATGTCCATAAAATAATAAGTATGGATTAAAATTATTAATATATACTTGCAGATGGTGTACTTATGAGTTTTCTTTTTTAATTGGAAGAGCATGTATATGGGGATGCTTGGTGAGAAAAGGAACCATATGGTATCCGAACTAGTGGTCTCGACTATTCAACCTGGTAAATAGAATTGTAATGATATTTATATTGATGAACTACTTCTATGAATAATAATTAACCATATCAATTTAACATTTTTTTGTTATTGTAGTTGATGCCCCTCAGTAGCAACATGCATGTCGTGGAGAGTACACAACTAGATGTACAATGTGTCAAAATATGCATATTCAATCAACACCAAGAGAGGGACCAACAATTGAAGTGTATCAAGAAATGGATGATCCAATCAGAAAATATATGAAAACTAAGAAACATAAAAAGAAGCAATTGTATATATTATGAGAAACATGTATAATGTAAACATATTTTGATGATAAAATTTATTAATATAAACTATTTGTTGCTACAATTTTTGTTTTTCTACCTTCTTGTGGATGAATCTTGTATGTACAAAACCACATATCTACACACACATTCTTTCTTTCATTTACCTTTAATATTTGTTTTGCTACTTTCTATGCATGAATTGTACTATGTCAGTTTCAATTATTTTCCAGTAGATAGATTAGGTATGGGGAATTGAGATTGATGTGAGAGGGGGTGGGAAGGGCCAAATGAGCTTCTACCTTCACATGGTTGGACGTATTCATTAAAGAATAAATTATTCTCAAAACTAGGAGAAGTTCATTTAGGTATTGCACTTTTGTCTTTCTAAAGTCTCATACATGTTGATATGTCTGTTTATTTATTTAATTATTATTTAGTCATATAACCTTTCATTCTTTGATGATTTCTACAGGTATTCACAATGTAAATGAAATTAACAACTATCCTATGTGTGATGTGGTTGTATAAGATCTTGTCCCAGCGATCTCATGGATGCAGGTAGTTAGTTCTCATTTTTTCCATTTTAGTTAGTGTGTGTGCACGGTTGCCAAAGATTCATGTTGATATTGTTGATGACATTTCCTTAGTTTTCTTTAATGATAAATTATGTATATTAAATATCATAAAATAACTTTTTTTAACCTATGTTGAGTGTGGTCACATGCCTAGCAAATGCCAATAGTTGTAGGGTGTTTTTTTCACCTTAAATATTGAATCTGTCCTATAAAAACAAACACAATTTTAGGAATTGTGTGGTGTTTGTCTCACCCTAAAGATTGCATCTGTCCTAGAAAAAAAATACAATTTCATAACTCTGCTAGTTTTAAATCATTTATGTAGTTATTCTTCATGGTAAATTTGTATACAAGGTTCAGTTTGCATTCCTAACAAAGTAAGGTCTCCTTTTTCAGTAGAGGTTTTTAATGTAAATAGTTTGGATTTTAATTTTATAATTTAGTTTTGGAAGTCTATGTCAGATGATGCATAAATAGGAATCATTCCTATTACTAAGCAACCAAACCTTCCTAAGGATAAAGTTGTCGATTTTCGAGAGGTCAAATAATTTCTAGAAGAAAATAGGAAGCTTCAAGCACGGTAAGTTGAGAAATTTTATCATTCATTATCACAATCATTTTCTTATAGATGTAGATATATAGGCTCTATGATGTCATATTTTTTCTAGTTATTCTTTGAGAATAACTTCAAGTGACTTTTAAAGAAATTCAGATTTGTAAATGTAACAATACGTATTTATTGAAGCATGTAATCCCAAACCAATGTATATTTTAACCCTCTATTGAAATATGGCCACAAATCACCCTAGTATACAGTCTTTAGGGTTTACAACATATCCATAGTCCTATAACATATGATTAATAAATTACCAACACCATAAATGGTTTTTTCTTCCTAGGGCGTGCACTTTTCATCATGCCCTATTTTCATGCATTTTTTTCTTTATACACTTTAATGCATTTTTTTTGCATTTGCAAGGAAACTTTTATTCTTTATACACAACATAGTTTTTTTGGTTTCAAAATGCACAGCTAAAGGTCTAAACAAATGCAAAATGATAAAATACAAACTCCACAATTTGAACCACACAATTTCGAGGTCATATGAGTCTTAGGCATACATTTTATAGTAAGACGGTTTTACCCTCCATTTTACAAAAAGTCTTGAATCTTGGTTCAAGGTAGAAGTCCTTATTCATTTGAAAATTCATTTCAAATGCTATATATAGTTTTATATTGTTATTAAATTCACCCCAAAAATTATATCACTAAATTTGGAGCTATATAGAAGCATGAGCATGCATTTCCATTAGGTCACTTTCCACTGTTTTGGTCTCTCAATTTACAAGACAAAATTTTCCTCTTTTACACAATAGCCACTTTTATGTTTTCCAATGAAAATCTAAATATGTAGATAGGTGTAGAATTATCTAATACACCCTCAGAAACTTGAATCACTCAAATTGTAGGTGTGTTAAGAACNGAGAAGTTCATTTAGGTATTGCACTTTTGTCTTTCTAAAGTCTCATACATGTTGATATGTCTGTTTATTTATTTAATTATTATTTAGTCATATAACCTTTCATTCTTTGATGATTTCTACAGGTATTCACAATGTAAATGAAATTAACAACTATCCTATGTGTGATGTGGTTGTATAAGATCTTGTCCCAGCGATCTCATGGATGCAGGTAGTTAGTTCTCATTTTTTCCATTTTAGTTAGTGTGTGTGCACGGTTGCCAAAGATTCATGTTGATATTGTTGATGACATTTCCTTAGTTTTCTTTAATGATAAATTATGTATATTAAATATCATAAAATAACTTTTTTTAACCTATGTTGAGTGTGGTCACATGCCTAGCAAATGCCAATAGTTGTAGGGTGTTTTTTTCACCTTAAATATTGAATCTGTCCTATAAAAACAAACACAATTTTAGGAATTGTGTGGTGTTTGTCTCACCCTAAAGATTGCATCTGTCCTAGAAAAAAAATACAATTTCATAACTCTGCTAGTTTTAAATCATTTATGTAGTTATTCTTCATGGTAAATTTGTATACAAGGTTCAGTTTGCATTCCTAACAAAGTAAGGTCTCCTTTTTCAGTAGAGGTTTTTAATGTAAATAGTTTGGATTTTAATTTTATAATTTAGTTTTGGAAGTCTATGTCAGATGATGCATAAATAGGAATCATTCCTATTACTAAGCAACCAAACCTTCCTAAGGATAAAGTTGTCGATTTTCGAGAGGTCAAATAATTTCTAGAAGAAAATAGGAAGCTTCAAGCACGGTAAGTTGAGAAATTTTATCATTCATTATCACAATCATTTTCTTATAGATGTAGATATATAGGCTCTATGATGTCATATTTTTTCTAGTTATTCTTTGAGAATAACTTCAAGTGACTTTTAAAGAAATTCAGATTTGTAAATGTAACAATACGTATTTATTGAAGCATGTAATCCCAAACCAATGTATATTTTAACCCTCTATTGAAATATGGCCACAAATCACCCTAGTATACAGTCTTTAGGGTTTACAACATATCCATAGTCCTATAACATATGATTAATAAATTACCAACACCATAAATGGTTTTTTCTTCCTAGGGCGTGCACTTTTCATCATGCCCTATTTTCATGCATTTTTTTCTTTATACACTTTAATGCATTTTTTTTGCATTTGCAAGGAAACTTTTATTCTTTATACACAACATAGTTTTTTTGGTTTCAAAATGCACAGCTAAAGGTCTAAACAAATGCAAAATGATAAAATACAAACTCCACAATTTGAACCACACAATTTCGAGGTCATATGAGTCTTAGGCATACATTTTATA
The DNA here is from genome assembly GCA_009831015.1 of Picea engelmannii. NCBI lineage: Eukaryota > Viridiplantae > Streptophyta > Pinopsida > Pinales > Pinaceae > Picea > Picea engelmannii. The sequence goes on along the minus strand of ML804870.1, from coordinate 423,751 downwards.
GTAAGACGGTTTTACCCTCCATTTTACAAAAAGTCTTGAATCTTGGTTCAAGGTAGAAGTCCTTATTCATTTGAAAATTCATTTCAAATGCTATATATAGTTTTATATTGTTATTAAATTCACCCCAAAAATTATATCACTAAATTTGGAGCTATATAGAAGCATGAGCATGCATTTCCATTAGGTCACTTTCCACTGTTTTGGTCTCTCAATTTACAAGACAAAATTTTCCTCTTTTACACAATAGCCACTTTTATGTTTTCCAATGAAAATCTAAATATGTAGATAGGTGTAGAATTATCTAATACACCCTCAGAAACTTGAATCACTCAAATTGTAGGTGTGTTAAGAACCAGGCATGCATTTTTGTGAAGCCTGACATGCATTTTGCATAAGGGCAGAAATTATAGTTTAAAAGAGAAACATGTATTTCTTAAGTGTGAGTGTGCATTTTTAGATATGAAGGATATATAAAGATTGAATTAGGGGTTTATGCAACAATATAAAACCTAATCATATTGTCTATATCATCATATATTGAGAACATTTTCATCTACATCTAGCTCAATCTCTTTGAATTCTTAGTATAACACATCTACCTACTCCCTATGTCCAATGTGTCATAAGCATGGCTTTTAGTGTACAACATCAATTTGATTTTTTTTTACTTTATTTTCCACCTGTCAGAATTTTGACGCCAATGCTCATCATCAAATATCAAATGAAAAATTCCCACACCTGTCAATTCGTCGATGATAAATGCCCCTAGTGCATCAACTCTTTGTTGAAATTCTAACGGACTATTACCGCCCACCATCACAAACACGATGGAATTTTCCCACCATAGTGTTTCCACACCAACGGACTTTTCACACCCTAGCATTTCCACTCCAACAGACTTATCGTGTCATATAGTTGGACTACCGATAGACTATGCCCTCCTTATCGACATGCCTCTGATGAATGTGTCCCTCCATAAGGTCGCAATCTCAATGGCATCTGTGTCGATGGCCAGACGGTCTTTGTGCATAATATCATCGCATTAATGATGGATTCCATCGGTATTGCAACGCATGCTTCGCAAATGAAACTTTATTAGAAAATTATTCATGGAATCCTTTTTATCTCGAATGCACAATAACTATATATGTCCATCATTGTTGTGAAGAAATTCTAGTGGATTAAATATCTCCACAGTTCCACGTGGCAGTTTTCTACATCAAATGTACAACAGATGGATACGATGGTCGATGGTGAGACACAAATGCTTCAAAAAACATATGGAATCAAGTTTGTTGGAAGATCGACATTTATTCGTTAGAATGTCGTCTGAAATTGTGCCAAATGTACTAACGGGGGATTGAGGGATTCCATATTCCTTAAGTCTCAAGACATCTTCATTAATAAATTTGTCATTTATCCATCCATCCCTTTGACTTATTCAACACTCAAACCATTGAGTTCATGTAAGAGGTTGGGTGAGGAATTCATCCCACTCAGTTATGACAACATGGGTTGAGTGTAATCATCCTTAGGGGAAGAGTAAGATTCAAGCAAGCATGGGAGAACATGATTTTCAAGTAAGAAAGAGAACATTTTTTTACAATTATCAAGAAGGGAGGAAAAATAGAGTTGAGTGTTGGTAAAGAGTGGCTAGCCATAGTGGGTATGGAAGATAGTTTGTTGTAGATGGTAATTGTGTTGAGAGTGAGGTCGGTATGCCTATGAGTGATTCATGTTGAGGAAATTACCCAAGAGAATTTGTAAATGTTGTGTGAGCACTCTTGTTGTATTTCCTAAATCCCCTAGTAGAAATATTTCTAGCCGCTCCGTGCTAGATCCTTAGAGGGGATAGATATTGTCTGAAGGAATGCAGTGCAGAGAAGGAAATCACATCCCTTAGGTTGTGTAGATAAATGGGGAAGAGATTCGGGCAATTGAAATTGTTGTAGGAGTCACGTCGATGTGTTTTAGTGGGTATTTGAGTTGTTATAGTGGATAGTAGATACCATAGAAGCATGTCCATCCTCGTAGAATCATAGCCCCAGATCGGGGGTGGCTTGTTGTAAATAGAATTGGTGCAATAGATCTTATGGTTGGGAGGAACGTCCTTCTTCTGCAATCAATTTTGTAAAACGTTTTTAAAAGATAAGCTTTTTGATCGTTGTGTTATTTATTGTTTAATGTTGTGATAGAATGTTGCATTTACTCTGTATGATGTATGTATGTATGTTGAAGTGTGTATTAAGTTATCATTGTACATGTTTAAACCATTTGCATTCATATTTTTAATTATTAATGATAGTATCATGAATGTGTATGTCATGATATTTATATTTTCGTATTTGAATCGATATGATAGTTGATTTTAGTAGTAATGTGACCCAACAGGGGAGTTGGCTACGTTACAGTTTGGTATCAGAGAAAAATTTTGTGGTAGCATGCCTCAGTGAGGGATCTGGGTGTGTTACAGATGCCAAGGACTCCCTAGAGAGAGATCGTGTCATGGTTTTTTTAGGTATTTTTCATGGTGCTTGAGCTCAAAAATGTTCAATTAGGGATTAAGGCCATTATTTCCCCCCTGACCATGTTTATGCCTTGACATGCATTTCCAATGCATAAAACCTACTTATGGCATCGAAATCCAACTCAAAAGCCAAAGACCCCCTTCCAAGTTCATGTGTGTTGGTTTCAAGACTTCTTTGAGGCTCTTGAGCTTAAGAAGTTTCAATAAGATCATAATGAACTTGTTTTCATTCTTTGATGATGGTTAAGGCCCAAATTTTCATTCTTTTATGATGGTTGTTGGAGGCAGGCCTAGTAAAAAAGAAAGGCTATTTTTGGAGGAAAATCATGCAAGAGGAAAAATACAGCTGGAAGGAAAAGAAACACGCGTAAGAGAAGAAGGTGAAGTGCGCATGCAAGGAAGACCTAATGATGATAGGGTTAGGGTTTTTGTAATGAATTGTAATGGATGGTGAGCCGAGGATATAAATAATTAGTACTTAGGAGACAAAGAGAGACACCAATAAGGAGGACGGGAGGAGAGTCTCGACAGAGAGGAAGAGACTTGTAAGAACTATATGAGTCGTTAAGATGGTGAGATGGGAAGTGGTGAGCGACTCAGTCCTGAGGGTTATATCGCAAGCTGAGGATCCTGGTGTGATCTAGTCAACCTCACAGGGATCTATGAGCCTGTTGAGGAGAGTCAGATCCAAGAATGTAAACACGTGTAGCGTGATATATTTCTAACAATAATAAGAATCTTGAGAGCCATATCTTTGTGGGCATAGCCCATGAGGGTGTGAACCATGGTAACACTGTGTTATGTGAATGAATGTATACGTCTTTATGTCTTAGTAATTGATGAAAGTTATATGAATGAATTAACTAAGTAGATCTGATATTCCACATGCATGCATAGAGTGAATGTTAGAAATAGATGTTAGATTGAATGAATAAAGTTTATGGCACACAACCGCAAATCTCGCTCAGTCTCAAGTTGAAAACACTTGAGTATTGCAGCCACCCATAGAGTTATCTCAGGTGATACTTTGCATTACACTCTATGTGTTGCATTTCCTTCTAGTTTACCACAGGGGTCGATAGTTTTCCGGGGATTTTTTTGTGAAGCTTCTTAGTTTTGAACCAGGGTCAATCTGTGATGGTAAATTAGAATTAGAATACCCCATAAAGAATCCTCAAGACCAATAGAATAAGAGATAACTAAACCAACAAATGGTTATGTTGTCGTTTGATTGGAAGCAAATGGGATTGAGCATATGAGATCTATTGAAGAGGCGTCAAAAGAATGTTGGATGGGACAACAAAAAGGCGAGAGAATGAGAATATAAAATGGGATGTTGAGACCGTGGAATCCCATGAAGGCAGAGGTAGATATCTGGTTGAAAACAAAGGAGATGGAGTTTACGCAGAAGGATAACAGAAGCCCAACGTTGACACCATGCAAATATTTGGACAAGTACATATTCAGTGACTTGCATGAAGTATTTTTTTGTGATTTCCCACACATATTGCAGGAGTGGATAAAAATATTGAAATACAACAATCCTACAAATCGGATCAGACAGGTAGAGTGGAATCTTGAAGAGATCACGCGGTTACAACGAGTTGATAATAAGTTTATGCACGCAATAGATTTCTGGTTAGACAACATTATTGCTAGATTTATCACATAATTTGAAGTAGATACAGAGAAGTCATACAACGCAGCTGAGAAAGATTTATTGAAGGGACCTCGAGGAAGGTACATCAGATATCTATATACTTCCATTAAGATATTATTATATAAAAAAGGTGTATTGACAATGGATTCAGACAACTAAACTTCCCTGTGTGCATGGGGGAAGGGGGGAAGCACTGACAGGAGACAAAGAAATGGAAGGAGAAGAGGATAAAGGAGAGAAGGAGGAGGCCTTGGACCTAATTATGATGGATGAATACCAGATCAAGAGGATCATGGCGACATATGGAAAGGCACGTAGTGGAGTACCCTACCAATATAAGGTGAACACCAAGAAGAGATTCATAGCCGGGAGGGAAGGCTTGGCAAGTGATGAAGAGGAGGTAGAGGATCTTCAATCTATGAAGAATATTGAGGAAATCCTATGCACAAAATATGAGAGGAACATGAGAGGTCCAAGGGAGGGAATAGAAGGCAACAACCCTATCCATGTCAGTGTCAGTGTGGAACCCATAAACCCATGTGTGACTAATATGTCAAGAAGAACACCACCATTTAGACAACCGAATTTTGGGAGAAGGGAGACATCAGGAAGTACATCTACACAAGGAACAAAAACTGGGGGATTTGGTTCAGGAATAAGTAGTCAAGTATATACACCGTGTGGAGGTAGTAGTTCATCATTTGGGATGGCAGGACACAATCCCACCATTAGGTTACCATAATTTAAAGGAGAAGCATCTGAGGACCGAAGAAGCACCCGTTTATTTGTGAAAAGATATTGGAAGTGAAATAGATCACAGATGAGGACACTAAACTTGCACAGTTATCTATCATCCTAAGAGATCGTGCACTGGATTAGTATATGACTTTAGCTACAAATAGTCTGCCAGGGACAACCAGAACAATTGGATATATCAAGAAGCTGCTAATAAATGAGTTCCAGAACCTGAGTTTAGAGGATCAATACATGAACGAGATCATAGAGATTAGACAGAAACCAGGAGAATCTGTATGGGATATTGACCAGAGATTCAAACGACTGAAGGGAAAGATAAAATATGTCATGACATATATGCAGCATATGCATTTGTTTGACAATTCACTGCTAACACACTTGAAGTATCCATTGCGACAACAGAAGTTTCAAATGTAGGCAAAGGATATACAGACAACCCTACAACTGGAAAAGAATGAATATCAGAAGATAGATCCAACCATCGAGGATCTAAAGGAGGATCTGAATAACTTAACGTTCCAGCTAAACCAAAAAAAAAGTAAGGAAAAAAGAGAAGTCGTTTGGTGTACCACATGTAGGATAGAAGGACACCATAAGAATGGATTCCCAACATTCGCGTAGTACATGGAAGCAGGAATTCCAAATCCATTACTAAGAGGATTACTATGGTGCAAGATCTGTAAGATGCAGGGTCACGATCCATACCACTGCTCAATGATGTAGAAGTACCAGATAATACTGAAGAGATCGTATTGCAACTTTTGCAAGTCAGTAGGCCATGATGACAAAGACTGCATAACCATGGACCTTATGAGGGAAATAACATCAGATGCATACGGGGTGCAGGCATAAATGATGATCAGACAAGCCACACCACATTTTAACCAAGTAACAGCCCTGTACAACACTGTGCAACAACAGTATAACATTTTGCAACAACAATACAACACTACGCATCCACAGTACAATACCACGTAGCCACACTATAATATCGCATAGCCACACTATAATATTGCGCAGTATAACTAGGTGCCTCAGTGCAATGCATCACGTGGGGATTGAGTTGGCTACAAAGGGGGAGGTAGAGCAAGAGGAGCCTTTGGAAGAGGTAGAGGACCAATGGTATGCCACAACTGTCAACAACCAGGACACTATGCAAGAGAATGTCCACTTCCACCAGCGACATGTATGTATTGTCGCGCATTAGATCATGACATGTAAGAATGTCTAACACTATTAGGGAAGATCCAGGAGAAGAGAAATCAGAACAATCAAAATGTTCAGTGGATTTCAGCAAAAGCGAGGGATGAAGGAAGAAACATCAACATAGTTACATGGGGAGGAGCTAAAACAGGAAATGACACAGTCAAACAAGAACCAGCATAACACCAATGGGTGAAGAAGAATGTCCAACGAAGGAAGCAGTTTGATGCGTAGAACGAAAAAGATATATTCAATCAAGCCAGACAAGAATTCATGAAACCATACATTGCATTGACATCAATTGTGTCGTATAATAAGGAAGTACCAGAGTACAAGATGCCTCCATCGTTGGATCACACCAAAGAAACACAAACCCTAGGACAAGTAAGTATGATTAAAGGCTTTTTGCAATCATGTGTAAAAATACTAAATGACTCATAATCTGTTAAAATATTACAAAATATGCTAGAAATATGTAGCATAGAGTCAAAAGGAAGGTTAGAACATAAAATCGTCAATCATCTACACACAAGGAGGAGAACAAGTAGGGAATTCAGGTTGAACACCAACATTGGAGATTTCAACATGGGAGATATTATACTGGATTTAGGATCTGAAGTCAATGTATTACCCAAGAAGACATGGAAATGTATGGGAGAGACCACACTAGGATATTCACTGGTTCAACTGAAAATAGAAAATCAACAAATATTTCTACCAATTGGGAGACTAAAAGGGGTAACAATCGATCTAGATGGAGTACGCACTAAAGTTGACTTCAAAGTAATAGAGATAGTGGACGGAACAACACCTTATCCAACATTAATTGTATTGGATTGGGCATTTGACAACCAGGCCATAATTAACTTGAAGACACGGAATATGACATTTGAGTCAGGAGAATTCAGATTCATTGCGCCATTGGACCCATCAAAAGGGGAACGGTTTGTAGAACTGACGTGCTTAGACCTAGAGGAAATTAACCAGTTGTACAGAACAACCGCCCGAGAAGAAGACTATGTGAACCCGATTGCATATGAAGTACTCAGTTGGAGAAGCATCACCTTATGTGCATCAGACTCAGATACGAGCTTAGAAAATTGGTAGAAGAGGTTACAAGAAGTCTCCACAAGAAGATGTGCAAGAATAGACTGTGCAGTAAGATGGGTAGCTATGGAGATAAGGGAACCTCCCAGCTTCCATGGGGTGAATGACTTAGAAGCATTATTGAAATGGTACAAATATGAGGTGTTATAGAATCAGAGTCTCTTAGCCCTGGATATACCACTCAAGGAAACACCTACAAGATGGTGGGGTGCGCACAAAGAAACAGTCAAGGAATGGTACCAATGTAAGTGATTATTGCGCATTAGGTTTGGTGCAGAAAAGGGCAGCAACCAATTACATAAATATGATGGACAGGGAGCACCAACAAAAAACTTGGAGAAGTGCAGAACACTATGAAGGATGACACCACTAGAGGAATGGTCTCATCATTTTGTACACACATTAGAAGGCATCCCAGCAAACTGGTATACATACTAGGAACTGTGCATAGGAACTACGAGATGAACAATATTACAAAAAAAATTTACAGCTACTTTCTCATTTTGAGAATGAGAACCTCAACATAGACGCCTCACTTAAACAAATCAGAGGGGTGATATTCATTAAATAACCAGAAGTTGAACTCATAACAGAAGAACAACAACAAAACGGACAGACGGTAAAATAACTACTATCATGTTACTATGTGCAGGAAGAAGCACCAGATGAAGATGACCCACACGATATTCATATTGAGGAAGTTGAAGGAGAGAGAGAAGTGGAAGGTCCACCTATGGAATCAGAAGTAATTGTTGCACCAATCAAGGTGAAGAAAGTCAACATTGGGACAGTTGAGAACCCCAAAATGGCCAGCATCAGAGACTACTGGGATGAGAAAATAGTGGAAAGCATAACAGAGTTACTCCGTGAGTACAACGACTTGTTCCCAACAATGCTCATAGAAATGAAAGGCATAGCAGTAGATATAGGAGAAATGAAGATACCACTCAAAGCTGAGGCAAGACCGATCAGAAAGCGAATATACAGACTAAACCCGATATATAAGAAAAAATTCAAAGCCGACATCGATAGGATGTTGGAGGCTAGAATCATAGAACCTGTAGAGGAGTTTGAATGGGTAAGCCTGATGGTAGTTCAGGATAAGAAACAAGGGGGGATAAGGATATGTGTCAACTTGAGGAAGTTGAATGATGCATGCCTACATGACCCGTTCCCTACTCCTTTCATAGATGAGGTGTTGGAGAATGTAGGAGGACATGAAACTTATTCATTCACCGATGTATTCTCAGGGTACCATCAGATCAAGATAACATCGAAAGTCAAATACAAGAAAACTTTTGCAACGGAATGGGGATCCTACCAGTATACAGTCGTGTTGTTTGGACTGAAGAATGCATCAACAATATTTTCCAGAGTAGTCATAGTTGTATTCAAAGAATTCATCCACCAGTTTTTAGATGTATATGTGGACTATTGGACATTCTACAGTCTGTTGAAAGACCATATAGAGGTATTGCAGCTGATGTTAGAAATATGCATCCAGTGTCAAATATCGTTAAACATCAATAAGTGCATATTCAGAACACCTTTTGGAATACTATTGGGCCATATAGTATGCAAGCAAGGCTCTCTAGTAGATTCTACCAAGATTGCAGTAATTGTTAACCTGCCACCACCAAAAACATTATGCCAAATGAGAGCAACATTGGGACACACAGGATACTACAGGAAATTTATAAAAGGGTATGTGCATATCGCTGCACCAATGGAGAAATTACTAAGAAAAGACACAAAGTTTCAATGGAATGAGCACTGTCAGCACGGATTAGACACCCTGAAAGAGAAGATGGTAACCGCACCAATACTAGTATTTCTCGATTGGGAAAAGACATTCTACGTACATGTAGATTCATCGGCAATAGCACTTGGAGTTATTCTGGCGTAGCCAGGAGTAGGAGAATTGGACCATCCGATAGTATTTGCTAGTAGAAAACTGTCAGAATCGAAGCATAACTACAATACCACAGAGAGGGAAGGCTTAGCTATGGTTTACGCACTTCAGAACTTCAGACACTATGTATTGGCAAAACATTTTAATATGTTCATGGACCATTCATCTCTCAAGTACCTCGTCAACAAGACAGTGTTGGGGGGGAGAATTTGTATATGCTTATTGTTGTTCCAGGAATTTGACTTTGAAGTGATAGTCAAACCAGGAAAGTTGAACGTAGGACCTGATCACCTGTCGAGGATAACTAATGGGGAGGAACCTATGAATCTAGAGGAAAACTTTCCTGACGCACAACTATTTTTAGTCCAGATAGCTGATGAATAATTTGCAAACATCATCTAGTACTTGAGCACAGTGACTGTACCATAGGAATTCAACACCGCGCAAAAGAAAAACCTGGTAGTCAGGGCTGCAGACTATCAGTTGATTGTAGGACATTTATACAAAATGGGTGCAGATAGCATCTTGAGAAGATGTGTGATAGAACATGAAAAACCAAGGATTTTAGAATAAGCCCATGAGGGAATAGAAGGAGGACATTATGCAGGAAAATATACCGTGTATAGGGTATTGCGCGCAGTACTATGGTGGTCGAGCATTAAGAGAGATTCAAAGGACTACTGCCAAAAATGTGATGTAAGTTAGAGGGTTGGTAAACCGAATAAAAGGGACGAGATGCCCCTAATACCACAAGTAACCTTGCAAGTATTCGACAAATGGGAAATAGATTTTGTGGGACTAATTAACCCACCAGCAAAAAGGTCAGGAGTGAGGTACATTATTACTGCAACGGAATACTTGACAAGATGGGTAGAAGCAACACCAGTAAAATATTGCAGTGTAGAGATAGTAGCACACTTACTGTTTGAGCAAGTGATCACTAGATTTGGTTGCCCAAAGATTTTGATGAGTGACCAAGGCACTCACTTCATCAACAAAACTATTAAGGCTATGATTCAAGAGTTTGAAGTTTATCATCAAAAGAGTACACCATATCATCCTCAAGGAAATGGAACAGTGGAAGCCTTTAACAAAATCCTCGAGAATGCATTAACAAAGATTTGAAATGGTAATAGGGATGATTAGGACTTGAATATACCAGCAGTACTGTGGTTGTACAAGACTACATGCAAAATGTTGATAGGACATATCCCATTTAGATTGGTGTATGGACAAGAAGCAGTGGTGCCATTAGAATTTTTGGTACCTAGTCTACGTGTAGCAGCAATTACAAACATGACAAAACAGGGCGCAGTACAGGAAAGGCTAAATCAGCTGATGATCATGGAAGAAGATAGGATTCTAGCAGGGTTTCACCAAGAAGTACAGAAAGAAAGGGACAAATCTTGGCATGATAGACATGTCAAGAGAAACAATTTAAAGGAAGGAGACTTAGTCTTGGTATATGACAGTAAATCCCTTCAACACCCAGGAAAACTCAGAATGTATTGGTTAGGAACATACGAAGTAAAGACTATAACAGATGGGGGAGTTGTACAGTTGAAGGATTTAGGAGGAACAAAACTTAAAGGGATGATTAATGGGAGTCACCTAAAGATGTGTAGGGACAGTCGACCTCCTGGGGTTACCGCGTCGGACATCAAAATATAGAAACAAAGGTGCATTGCACCAAAAAATAGAATCAACACACACACTCGTAAACACTATCACAACAAGGAAAGGACCAACGGTCACTAAAAAGAGGAAACAATAGGAATGGCAGGTACGAAAAATAACCGCCAAAGGACATCGGCTATCAAACTTAAATGACAAGAATGATTGATGAGATGCCACATTAATCACGCCAACTTGAGACGGAAAGGGAATTCAATGGCAAGTACATGGGAAGCACTAGTTCAATTAAAATACAATTTGGGTAATGTCTCTGAGAATATTCACATGATTCCTATATAATCTAGTACGTGAGATCAGGAACATTATTGTGAAATTGAGAAAAGCATAGTGCGATAGAGTATTGAGAGAAGAGAGTGAGTTTGCATAAGTTACAAATACAACTAAGCTCGACGAAAAGCATCCTTACCACAATGGCACCACCCAAAATGGGAGAGTTGATCCAAACCTGCAGACGACCTCGAAGTAATGTCAGAGAACCACCACAGCCACAGGGAAGCGAACAACAACCACCTCAGCCTTTAGAATTCGTCAACGTGGATGAAATCTCATCACCCGATATGACACCAGGAAGCCCCACACCTATCATGGAGGAAACCCAACAGACAACACCAGTGGGCATGGACATTGATATGCCAGAATGGGGACATGGAAAGAAGGATGAGGACGCAGGCAATCATTCACACCCTGAAATATAGATGATTTTAGGGGCTAAATTTCGCTCATGGGCTAATTTTCCATGGTTTTTCAAAAAATGAGATTCGCTATTTTAAAAATGAATCACCCAAATTATATAGGATAAAATTATTTTATCTTAAAAATCGCCAAAATTATATAAAAACTATAAAAATCCCTAGAAATTTGAATATTTTTACAAAAATATTGCCAAACATTTATAGTTGGCATATAAAGGATTAGTAAGATTTGCCAAGGTTTCTACATTTTAAAATAAATTTCCATCCTTAAAATCATCCCTACCCTGAAAACCCTGAAGATTCCCTGAGAGTCAATGGGACGGTCCCAAACCAGGCAGAAACGGTCGCACCAAAAAGGTCATACAAAACCACACCATAACAGCCATAGGAGGCATAGTGGAATATGTCACCAACCGAGTAGATGAGTATGCAGAAGAGAGAAAAATGGAGGCTATAACCTTGAGTCAGCCACCACAACAGAAGGGAAAACAACCAATACCAAGGTCACCACGCAAGTAGGCCGCCACAACCATAGTCTTGTCGTGCATTCTGGAAGGGGTATGTGTCACAGGAAACATGTTAGGTTGTAACACCCTGTTTCCCCCAGATTGTAAATATAACTGATCTGGCCAAGGACTATGGAAAGAACTCATAAGTATGATTATGTGATGTAAATGGACCTGCAGGAAGAGGTCAATGAATGTAAATAACAGTTTGAATTTATTGCAGAACTGTTGAGAGGGGATGTGCAGAAAAGAGACCACAATGGTGGTGGAGGGCACCTGGAAAAGGGGCGTTAACTTCCACCAAGAATTAAATACCGTATTTGGACTCCACTGGCCCGGAGAACCAAAAGAGGCTCGCTAGCCCTGAAATTAATGCCTTGCAAGCCGGTAGGTTGATGGCTTGATGAGGGATGGGGAGGTGAACCGCCTATCCGTAGAGCCATCATGACTGACCAGCGCGAGGGTAATCATGCCACACGCAACCTTGTGAGAGGATAAGGCGTATGGCAGAAGCGATTGAAGGGGGCGGACGCGAGGGGAACTCTGGTGGTTTTTCTACGCAGAGAGGAGGGGATTGTAACCTTCGCTCCTGGGCACTGGTAGACAGGGAGACGCAGGTCTCAGAACATCGTGGTCTCAGCTCGAGGGTGGCTAGTGCTAAATCCATTAGGAGTCGCTACGCCTACGGTTGGGTGGAAACGAGCACCCCTCTCAGCATTTGCTTCCATTGATGAAATTATTTCCGATAAGTGTTTTGCTCATATTGCATCTTGAATTTATATGCTGTCACATATGTTCATAGACTTGTGGAATTGTAAATGTTTCCTGTGTAAGAATGTATGTGTAGTAATTGATGATAAGGAATAGATATTAGCTCATAGAACTGTGAAGTTATAAAGGATTGCAGCAAGAGAGTGTCCGCATAATGTTTGATATGAATAAGTTGATATATTCTTATCACAGAGGATACCATGCACGACTTACGTTGATAAATAAGTCTAGTTATTCTTAGATTGAGCTAAGTTAGGCACCCATCCCATCCTCGGGAAGCTATTTCCTATATTCGTCTCCAGGAAAGCCCTGGAACAGATCTCTAGTAGAGATTCCCTCTCGTAGAAGGGGTACTTAGCCATTCTCGAGAAGATCCTCAAGGAGGAAGAAATCGATGGCCAGGATCTTACAAAGAAGATTGACAAAATCCCTTCAGCCGTCAGATCTCGAGAAGTTGCGCCGGAGTTAAACCCTAGTGTGCAGAGAAGGAATCCTAGCCATTGATTTTGGCAGGACATGTGTCAGCATCCCGGAGAGGTCATCGAGATATTAGCGTCATCGGGGCTTTGTTAAGGTCGGGAATCAAGATCTTGTGATTCTCGAAATCCCGAGAAGGAATCCTAGCCGTTGATCTTGGTAGGAAACGTGTCAGCATTCTGGGAAGTCATCGGGATTTTGGAGGCATCGGGGTTTCATAGGCCAAAGAGAACTAAGACCCTTTTGAGTCTTGAAACTCCGATAGAGAATCTCAGTCGTTGATCTCAGCCAGAACATGTGGCAAGAGATCCCGAAGAGTCGTGAATTGGGGAATCGGAGTTCTTGAGAGCAAGGGAAACAAGACTTCGAAAGTCTCGAAATCCCAAGAAAGGATCCTAGCCGTTGACCTCGGCAGGACACGCGTCAGACATCAGGGAAGTCGTTGGGATTTAACCCATTGGGGTTTCCGGAGATAAGAGACTTGTGCATGTTGGATTCGCGATCCGCGATTTACTGACAAGATCTGAGTCGTCCATCTGGGGGACCGGTGGCAACCTTCCAGAACCATCGGCGGTAGGCCCCATCGGCATATCGGGTATCGATGTATCGGGGATTTCAAGGACACGAAACCCTTGCATTACGAAACCGCGATACTTGAAGTTTCGACACCACATTAAGCCGTTGATCCAAGGGACACGTGTCGGAAGATCTGAGGAAGTCGCAAATCGGAGAATCAGGGTTCCCGGAGGTAAGAACCTCTTGCATGTTGGAATCGCGATTCGCGATATTCCGACGGGAGTTTTAAAATCGTCCATCTGCAGGGGAACGTGTCAGAGGATCCCTAGGAGTCGAGGTTCGGCATTTCGGGATTTCCAAAGAAAAAGGAATTGTTGCATTAGAAATCGCGACTTCACGATATCCGATATAACGACGGGAAAGTGGTGACGTGGAGGACTAAGTTCTCACGTGCCTCGGGGATCGGTATATCGGGGTTCTCGATGACGAGATAATTAGTGCCAGAGAAGTCGTGAAATTTCGAAATGCGACGGCCCCACTGTAATAGTGTGGTAGTGGAAGACAGGTGTCAAAGGGTTGACCCTCACCGGAGTCAACACCAAGTGGCATCGGGGATCGGAGGATCGGAGATCCGGAGAACGTAAGTTATAAACACTTCAGACCCACGAAGTCCGAAACTCCGATAGAGGAGAGCGCGTGGTCTCATGGACTAGCAGGTCACATGAGAACGGAGCTAGCCTAGAGGGCTAATGCGTTAGGGGCATATCGGGGATCAAAGAATCGCGAGTTCTAAGGACTCGTGAATTACGACATCGGAAATCCTGAAACTCCGATAGGAGTAGCCTCGAAAGGAGGTAAGACCACGGTCGTAGAGGCAATGGACCACAGGCTTGGCCTGGGGAGCTAATGCGTAAGGGGCACGTTGGAATTCGGAGGATCGCGAGTCTTGGGGGCGAATGAATTTTGACATTAGAAACCCCGAATCCCGATATCGAACCAGGGACTGGCATTTCACTAATGAAGGTTTCTGGAGATTTCTCATTTGTGGGAGATTAACCCCAAAAATTTTAAATTATGATAGTGGGTATGTTACAAAGTGGTATCAGAGCATGGTTACAACACTCGGCCTGACTGGGCTCATGCACCAGTCACACCAGTCGCGCATAAACCTTGTACGAAACTTTCCTATGGGGAGTAACCCCCTGACTTGACTATCTTATCCAGGATTAAAAACTTGGAATATGAACACCCGACTGTGTATGCATGTGAAAGAATTGTGGAATTATGCACAAATTATAAAATGTATTCAACTCTACACTAATATCTCGCGTTTGTCTTTTCACTCAAGCGGACGATCAACCGCGGGAATCTATAAACGCAGAGTATGATAACTCACCAAGAGGTGGGAGAAGGCTCCCACAACAGAGACGAGGAGTCTGATGAAAGAAGAGAAATAGGAACCCCTCCAGACCTAGCTGAGATGGTGAGAAGTCTCATGGTCGAATTGCAAAGTTGTAAGGCCGATAATGAAAGGATGATGAAAGAAGAAGAAAAGCAAACCGATATTAATGCAGTTCTACTACAGATCTTATCCGACCTACAGCGACAAATGAAACATGAACCTGAGATGCATAATCGTGGTCATGTCAGTGGTCACACTGAGAGAAGCACATCTAGAAAGGTCCACCCCAGAGGTAAAGGACCAGTGCCAGACGATTCCACTGAGAAGGAAGCTGGTGATTCAGAAGGCTCTTCCAGCAGCAAGACCAGTTCCTATTCTCCAAAGAAACAGAAGAAGCAAAATACTTCCAAGAGTCATAAATTTGAGGAATTCAGGAAGGCCAAACCTCCCTCCTTTGACGGCGAGATAAAGAAGGGAGAGGAAGTCGAGGCTTGGCTACTCGGACTGGAGAAATATTTCAGAGTCCATGATTTTTCAGAAAACTTGAAGGCCCGAGTGGCCACTTTCAATCTGAATGGAAAGGCTTCCATTTGGTGGGAATACCTTAAGAATATGAAAGGGGTCCGCGAGGAGGACCTGTCTTGGAAACAATTTGAGAAGTACTTCTGAAAGAAGTATTTGTCGGAAAGGTATTTTGACGAGAAGGCTAAAGAGTTTTATGAACTCAAACTAGGACAACTTACTATGGAGGAATATGTCAACAAATTCCTCGACTTATTGAGATACGTACCCTACATCAAAGCATAGAAGGCTAAGGCACAACACTTCATCAGTGGGCTACCCAAAGAATACTGAAACCGAATCGAATTCGACGAGCCAAAGACCCTAGAAGACACTATATGAAAGGCAAAATATTGTCATGAACAATATGGACATCGGGTGGAGTCTCATGGAGACTGGAAACAGAAGAGTGGCTCAAAATTTCAGAAGAAGGGAAGAAAATCCTCAGGATTTAAGAACTACAGGAAGAACCACAGAATGAACTTTCCAACCCGGAGTGTACTCCAGCAGAACTTTCCCCCAATGGACGGAAATAAAACTTCTGGACCTATACCAGTAAATACCGATAACCCAAAGAGAAAACCTTTGGAATGTTGGGATTGCAGAGAAGATCATCTCCGGAGAGACTGTCCACTCCGACAACAGAACAGTCGGAAAATTTATAACATGTAGGAAGATACCACGGTCAATGATGTGGCAAGGAGTGTGTCGCAGATCTATGCAGCCTTGGATAATAACCAAGCTGACCACCAAGCTTCAGTGGTGGAAATAGAAGGTATAATCTTCAACCATCTGGTATCTGTTTTGATTGACCCTGGTTCAAATTTGAGTTATATATCCCCTAAAGCTGTTGATAAGTGTACGCTACAGTCACGAAGACAAACTAAGTCGTGGTTATTACAGTTAGCCACTGGCACCAAAAGAAAGGTGGTAGAGGCCATACCAGCCTGCCAATTAATGTTGGGAGAATTCCTCACCCAAGCACCCCTTAATGTATTACCCCTGGGATCATACGATCTATTGATTGGTATGGATTGGTTGGCCGCCCATAAAGCCAAACTGGACTGTTACTATAAAACCTTAGAATGTATGAGCGAAGAAGGAAAGAGGATAACCCTTCAAGGGATCCGAAAACCGGTCTCAGTGAGACAAATATCAGCATTACAAATGAGGAAATATTGCCAAAAGGGATGTCCCTTATATGCAGTACAGGTGTTGAAACCAACCAAAGGTACAGATCCAAGCCCTGAAGATCACCTTATCCTGAGAGAATACAAAGACGTGTTTCCAGAGGAAATACCGGGTCTACCTCCGAGAAGAGACATTGACTTCTCAATAGAACTTGCACCAGGAGCAGTGCCGGTGTTATCACTGAAATCTCGTCCGCGCAGGGCGACAAGAACTCTGCATCGTCAGCACAGAAAAACAGTCGTTCATGGCACAAGGATTAATTCCACAGCACAGCAAAAGGGTCAAAACTATGCAAAATGGCCAAAAAATTACAAAGCGCTATGCACCCACTGGGCGCGCACGCGCGCAACATCTTCGTACTTG
>ML804870.1:383314-402822 GCA_009831015.1 Picea engelmannii | reverse complement strand
CCTTGTCTTGTATTGACTAGTCTTGCCTTACCTTTCCTTGCTTTCTTAGCCTTGCCTTGCCTTTCCTTGCCTTTTCCTACCTTTTCTTGGCTTGGATTTCCTTACCTTGCCTTGCCTTACCTTTCCCTACCTTTCCTTTCCTTTCCATGTATAACATTACCTTGCCTCGCCTTACCTTTCCATGTCTTACCTTAACTTTCCTTTCCTTTTCCTTCCTTGCTTGCCCAACCTTGCCTTGACTTTCCCTACCTTATCTTCGCTTGGATTTACATGACTTGCCTTAGCCTATATTACCTTGCCTTTCCTTGCCATGTCTTTCCTTGCCTTGACTTTCCTTTCCTTGCCTTGCCTTACTTTGTATTACTTTTCCTTTCCTTTCCTTACTTTTCATTGCCTTGCCTTGCCTTGCCTTGCCTTTCCTTTCTTTGACTTGCCTTTATAATTGGGTTTATTATATGGTAGGATAACATAATAAAAATATAAATAATAGGGTTGAAACTTCGCATTAATCTATCCAAAATGAAACATGGTTCATTATAATGGAAATCACAACATGCTACAAGGGTTTCTTAATACCATGTATTGCCTTGCATTGCCTTTCCTTTCCTTACCATGCCATTCTATACCGTGCCTTTCCTTTACATTCCTTGCCTTTCCATGCCATGCCTTGAATTTCCTTGAATTTCCATGCCATTGCTTGCCTTTCCATGTATTTCCTTTCCTTTCCTTTCCATGTCTTGCATTTCCTTGCCTTTCCTTGCCATACCTAGATCTAGATCTATACCTAGACCTTGAATTTCCATGCCATGCCATGCCTTACATTGAATTTTGTTGTATTTCCTTTCCTTGCCTTGCATTGCCTTGACTTTCCATGTCATTCCATGCCATGCCTTTCCTTTCCATGCCATTCCATGCCTTGCCTTTCCATGCCATGCCTTGCCTTTCCTTTTCTAGCCTTTCTTTAATATCCTTTCCTTGCCTTACCTTTCCTTTATTTGCCTTGTTTTTCCTTGAATATCCTTACCTTTCCATGCCATGCCATGCCATGCCTTGAATTTCCATGCCTTTCCTTGAATTTCCATGAAATTCCTTGCCTTGTCATGCCATTCCTTTCCTTTCCTCTAATTTCCATGTCATGCATTTCCTTACCTTGTCATGCCTTGCATTTCCTTTCCCTGCCTGGACCTAGACCTAGAGCTAGAACTTGACTTGCCATGCCTTTATTTTCCTTGCCATGTCTAGCCTTTCCTTGCCTTTCCTTGCCCTACATTTCTTTTAGTTTCCATGCCATGCCTTTCCTTGCCATGCCATGCCTTGCATTTCCTTGCATTGCATTTCCTTTCCTTGCATTGTCTTTCCTTTCCTTTCCTTCCCTTTCCTTGCCATGCCTTGCCTTGCCATGCCATGCCTTGCATTTCCTTGCCTTTCCTTTTCTTTCCATGCCATTCCTTTCCTTGACATGCCTTTGCGTTCCATAGTTTTGAGGGTTTTGTTGGAAACCTATTTGAGATCAGAACCTGTGTCAACCCAAGTAATCAACAAATGGTTCTGTTGCCAGCTGTAACTACACATGATTGAGTGGACAAGATCTATGGAAGAAAAGAATAGAGGATGAAATCATAGAAGGGAATGTTCAGGCCATGGAATCCAATGAAGGTGGAGATTGAAATATGGTTGACGACAAAGGACCTTGAGTTTGCATAGAAGGACAAAAAAAACACTAAGTTGACACTGCACAAACCACTCGACAAATACATGTTTAACGACTTGCATGAGGTATGTTTATGTGATTTCCCGCATCTGTTGCAGGAGTGATTATTGAGGTTTAAGGAAAACCATCCTACAAATCGAATCAGAAAACTAGAGTGGCATCCTATGGAGATCACACAGTTACATCAAGTCAATAATAAATTTACATGCGCAATAGATTTCTAGTTAGACAATGTTATTGCAGGGTTTATCACCAAATTTGCAGTAGATACCGTAGAGTCGTACACTACTGCAGAGTAGGATTTTATGAAGGGAACCAAAGGTAGGTAAATCATATCACTTTATATTTCAATCAAGATTTTATTGTATGACAAATGTGTGATGACCATGTAATCATACAACTAAACTTCCCTGTGCGCATGGGGGTGGGGGGGGAAGAACTGACAAGAGGTTTAGATATGGACAGGGAGATGGATAAGGGGAATAAGAAGGAGTCCATGGACCTAATCATTATGGAAGAGGACAAGATAAAGAAGATAATGGAAAAATATGGAAATATGCACAACAAAACACCTTACCAATATAAGATGAATAAAAAGAAGAGGGCCATAGCCGACAAAGAGGGTTTCGAGAGTGATGAAGAATATGTAAGGGATATTTGGGTTGTGGATAATATTGAGGAAATATTACGCGCAAAATACAAAAGTAAAAAAAGAGGTCCAAGGTTAGGAACATAAGGCAGAACTCCAACCCATATCACCATCAGTGTGGAACCTACAACCCTATGTGAAACTAGCACACCTGAAAGAACACCAACGTTTAGACAACCAAGTTTTAGTGGAAGACGAGCAACAAAAAAGGGGTCCAATCAAGGAAAACCAACTAGGGTAGCAATTTCAGGAAGTAATAGTCAATTATCTACATTGCACATAGGAAGTAGTTCAACACAGTTCAAAATGGTAGGATAAGATCCCACAATTAGATTACCAGAGTTTCGAGGAGAGGAATCAGAGGACCCTAAAAAGAATTGATTCATCTTTGAAAAGATATGGGAAGCAAAGAAGATCACATATGAAGATATGAAGCTCTCATAGTTAGCTATCACACTCAGAGATCGCATGATGGATACTTGATGTAAATAGTCCACAAGGAGTACCAAAGACTATTGTAGAGGTGAAAAAACTATTGGTAAATGAGTTTTAGAAGACAAGCTTAGAAGACCAGTACATGAATGAGATGATTGCAATCAAGCAGAAACTATGTGAGTCTGTCTGGGAGATTGATCAAATGTTAACATGTCTGAAAGATAAGTTGAAGTATTCAATTACTGACATGCAACATAGGTAGTTATTTGTGAACTCACTGTTACCACACTTGAAGCATCCTTTGAGATAACAAAAGTTCCAAAATCAAGTAGAGGCTCTGCAAGTATCCCTGCAACTGGAATAAAACCAATATTAGCAGACATATCCAAAAATAGAGGATTTGAAGGAGGATATGAAGAATATGACATTTTAACTGAACTAGAATAAGGGAAAAGAGAAAAGAGAAGTTGTTTGGTGTATGTTATGTAGGATAGAAGGACATCATAAGAATGAATGTCCAAATTTTGCACAGTACTTGGAAGCAGGGGTTCCAAACCCCTTTCCAATAGGAGGACTATGGTGCGATATTTTTAAGATACATGGGCATGATCCATATCATTTCCCAATGACGCAAAAGTATAAAATAGTACCAAAAAGTTCATGTTGCAATTTTTTCAAATCAGTGGGTCGTGATGATAAGGATTGTAGAATGGTGAAACTGATGAGGGAAAGAACTTCAGACACTTATAAGGTGCAAGAAGAGATGATGATAGGGAAAGCTGCACCTCATTTCAACCATGTGACACCACAATTCAATCCCACGCAACCACAATACAACAATGCGTAGTATAACCAGGTACCCTAATACAACGCACCGTGAGGAGATAGAGGTGGATTCAGAGGTGGAGGACGAGAAAAGGAGGATTTGGATGAGGTAGAGGGCCAGTAGTATGTTGAAAGTTGCAACATATAGGAAATTATGCAAGGTATTTCCCACTTCCACCTGCGACATGTATGTATTTTCATGCAACAGACCATGGCATAGAAGTCTGCCCAACACTTTTGGGAAAGATTCAAGAAAAAAGGAACCAGAACAACCAAAATGTTCAGTGGATTTTTATAGAATCTAGGGATGATGGGAAAAACATCAATATAGTTACTCGAGGAGGAGCCAAGACAAGATTTGATGCAAAAAAACAAGATCCAACTCAACACCAATGGCTAAAAAAGAATTCTGAGCCACATAAGTAGTTTGACGTGCAAAAAGAAAAAGGAAACATTTAATGAGGCTAGACAAGATATTCTCAAGGAGAACATTGTGTCTACATCAGTTGCGCAACAAACGCAGGACCCACCAATGTAAAATATGTCATATTCAATGGATCACACCAGTAAAGGACAACTGTTAGAGCAAGTAAGTACCATAAAGACTTTTTTGCAATCCCGTGTTAAGTTATTAAATGATCCATCATCCGTTAAGGTCTTACAAAATCTACTAGAAATATGTAACACAAAGGTAGAAGGGAAGTTAGAGTAGAAAAAATTCAATCATCTCCATACAAGAGGAAGGACAAGCATGGAATTCAGGCCAAATGCCAACATTGGGATTTCAACATGGGAGATATTGTACTTGATTTAGGTTCTGAAGTAAACATCTTGCCTAAGAAGACATGGAAGTGTATGGGGAAATCCACATTAGGCTATTCACCTGTCTAGTTGAAACTAGAAAATCAACACAAAGTGTTACCAATTGGAAGAGTTAAAGGTTTGAAAACAGACTTGGATGGAGTGCGCACTGTGGCAGATTTCGAAGTGATAGAGATAGTATATGACACAACACCTTACCCAAATTTACTTGGATTGGATTGGGCATTTTATAACCAGGATGTGATTAACCTTAAGAAATGGAAAATGACTTTTGAATCAGGATAATATAGATTTATTGCACCATTGTATCCTTCAAAAGGAGAAAGGTTTGTAGAGGCGACCTGTTTGGATTTGGAAGAAATAAATCAGCTATATAGAACCAATGCATGAGAAGAAGACTTTGTCAACCTAAATGCAGATGGGGTATTCAACTAGAGAAACCTTACATCATGTGCTTCATACTCAGATACAGGTTTGGATAATTGGAAACAAAGACTACATGAAGTATCCACAAGGAAGTGCGCAAGAATAGACTACATAGTAAGGTGGGTTGGTATAGACATAAGGGAACCTCCAAGTTTTCATGGGTTGACCGACTTAGAGGAATTCTTGAAAAAATATGAGGAGGAAGGTTTGGAAAATCATAGGTTGTTAGCCCTAGATATTTCACTCAAGGAAACACCTGCAAGATGGTGGGGTGCGCACAAAGAAACAATTCAGGACTGGTATTAGTGTAAACATATGTTGTGCATTAGATTTGGCGTAGAACACGGGAGAAATACAATGCAGATGTATGATGGGAGACAAAGACCAGTTGAGCACCTAGAGAAATGTAGAACACAATGGAGGATGACACCACTAGAGGAATGGCCTCATCACTTCATTCATACATTGGAAGAGATCCCAGGGAATTGGTACATGGACCAGGAGATGCGCAGAGGCACCATAGAATGGACAATATTAAAATAGAATTTTGTGGTAACCTTCTCATTTGAGCATGAGAACCCTAACATTGATTCAACTTTGAAGTTGATACAAGGAGTGATATTTTTTGATGAAACAAAGGTCAAAATTATAAAAGAATATCAATGGTAGAATAGACAGACAGTCAAAGAGTTACTCTCATGTTATCATGTCGAAGAGGAAACACTAGATGAATATGATCTGTGAAACACTCAGATCACCAATATTGAAGGAGAGAGAGAGTTGGAAGGTGTATCTATGGAATTAGAGGCATTTGTTGCACCAATCAAAGTCAAGAAAATCAACATTGGGACAAAACAAAATCCTAAATTGGCAAGCATTGGAGACTATTGGGATGAGCAGACACTATAAAGGATAACATAGTTACTGTGCAAATACAATGACATGTTTCTAGAAACCTTTATAGAGATTAAAGGCATAACAGGGGAGCTAGGTGAGATGAAGATACCCCTAAAACCAGAAGCTAGACCTGTCAGACATAGACGTTACAGGTTGAATCCAATGTATAAGCAGAAAGTGAAAGCAGAAATTGACTGAATATTGGAAGCTGGCATCATAGAACCAATGGAGGAATCTAAATGGATCAACCCCATGGTAGTCCAGGAAAATAAGAAAAGGGGGATAAGGATTTGTGTAGATTTGAGGAAACTCAATGGTGCTTGTTTACATGATCATTTCCCTACCCCTTTTAGAGATGAGGTCTTGGAGAATGTGGGAGGCTAGGAAGCATATTCATTTACAAATGGATTCTCAGGTTACCATCAGATCAAAATAGCTCCAGAGGACAGGTATAAGACTACATTTTCTACAAAATGGGGATCCTACCAATATACAATCATGCCCTTTGTATTGAAGAATGCACCAACTAGTTTTTCAAGGGTGGTCATAGTTTCTTTTAAGGAGTTTATACATCATTTTTTAGAAGTATATCTGGATGAATTGACTGTCTTTAGTATTTTGAAAGATCATGTCGAAGTCCTAAGAATAATATTGGAAATATGCAGGAAATGTCAAATATCATTAACCATACAAAAATGCATTTTTGTCACACCTTTTGGGATATTGTTGGGACATTTAGTGTGAAAACAGGGTTTACTGGTTGACCTTGCTAAGATTGTTGTCATTGTGAACTTACCACCATTAAAGTTGGTGTGCTAGTTAAGAGACACACTGGGACATACTGGCTACTACAAGAAGTTTATAAAGGGGTATGCACATATTACTACCTCGATGGAAAGGTTGTTGAAGAAGGATACTTGATTTCAGTGGAATAAGGATTGTCAGTAGGGATTGGATAATCTAAAGGAGAAGATGGTGAAAACACTTATATTTGTGTTTCTAGATTGGGAAAATACATTTCATGTGTATGTAGATGCATCATAAATATCACTTGGAGCAATTCTAGCACAACCAATAGCAAGGGACTTAGATCATCCTATATCATTTGCAAGAAGAAAGTTATCAGAGTCTGAGTAGAACTACAACACCATAGAAAGAGAAGGCCTATCCACGGTATACGCACTTTAGAATTTCAGACATTATTTATTGGGAAAGCATTTTAAAATGTTCACATATCATTCTTCCCTTAAATATTCTAGGAATTTGATTTTGAAGTTATAGTCAAACCAAGGAAGTTGAATGCAGGACCTAATCACTTGTCAAGGGTAACCAATTGAGAAGAACATACTAACTTGGAAGACAACTTCCTTGATGCACAATTATTTTCAGTACAGGTAGATGATGAATACTTCATTGATGTAATTGAATTATTAATTACATGAGTTGTACCACATGAGTTTAGTACTGCATAGAAGAAAAATCTGGTAGTCAGAGTTGGAGACTATCAACTCATTGCAGGTCATTTAACAAGATGGGCGTAGACAACATTTTGAGAAGGTGTGTATTGGAGCATGAATGGCCCAGGGTTTTAGCAAAAACTCATTTAGGTATAGCTGGAGAAAACTTTGCAAGAAAAGCTATAACATAGAAGGTATTGCACGCAGGTTTATGGTGGCCAACAATTCATAAAGATTCCAAAGAATATTTCCATAACTGTGATGTTTGTCAAAGGGTTGGAAAACCAAACATAAGGGATGATATGCCCCTAATACCACATGTAACTCTTTAGGTATTTGACAAGCGAGAAACATATTTTGTTGGACCAATTAATCCACCAGTAAGAAGTTTAGGAGCTAGATACATCATTACTGCGAAAAAATACTTAACTGGATGGGAATAAGCAATACAATTCAAGGATTGTAGCACATAGTCAATAACACACTTCTTATTTGAGAAGGTGATCACCAGAAGAGTACACCATATCATCCTCATGAAAATGCGACAGTTGAAGCTTTCAACAAGACTTTGGAGAATGTTTGACAAATATTTGCAATGTTAACAGAGATGATTGAGATTTTAAAATACCAGCAGTACTATGGGCATACAAGACTACATGAAAGCAGTTGATATGACATACACCATTCTTATTTGTGTATGGACAGGAAGTAGTGGTTCCATTAGAATTTATGGTACCAAGTCTGCGTGTATCATCAATTACCAATACGAAAAAAAGAGGTGCAATACAAGAGAGGTTAAGTCAACTAATGGAAATGGAGGAAGACAAGAATATGGAAAGATTTCACCAAGAGGTACAAAAAGCAAGGGACAAACCTTGGCATGAAGAACACATAAAGAAGAAGAGATTTAAGGAGGGAGACCTAGTTCTCCTTTATGACAACAAGTTTTTTCAACATCATGGTAAGTTCATAATGCATTGGTTAGGGCCATATGAAGTCAAGAATGTCACATATGGAGGATCTATGTAGCTACAGGACTTGGGAGGAACAGAGCTGAAAGGAATGGTGAATGGTAGTTGACTGAAACTGTACAGGGACAATTGACCTACTAACTCATAATAGTTGCAGAGAAGTAAGGAAACCATGTATATAGTGTACTATAGTAGATATTAGGAGAGAAAAACTTATAAAAAGACATAAAAAGGAGAAAAATAAGAAAAATGAATACAAAAAGAGAAAAAAAAAGAAAAATACAAAAAGAGGAGGAAGTTGGTTGAACGATAGGAACTAGGAAAAAGTCGCATGCAAAAACTAATGCGACAAAATAGAAAGGTAATGCGTAGGAAAAAATGGACATGGTGCAAATGCATAGAAAAAGTGAAAAATACAGCCAAATAGTTATGACCAGGTCTATAAAGTGAAGAAAGCATGGGTTAGATCGACACTTAGCAATTTTTTAGCACAAAGAGAGATAGAATTGTGTGACCTAGGAAGAATTGCGTTAATACGAGTGTAATTTTCCAAATCACATACAACATGACACCACCAAAGTTTGGTGCTCCAAGGAAATACGTACAGGTTACTCGACAGGGCCAAAGGAGGAAGGAAGATGCCATGACATCAGAGATAGACTCACTGAGATCGACGAGGATTGAGGAGGAAACCTCGACAGTGGCACAAGGGGAAGTGCGACAAAGATCCATAAATCAAAATGGCAGTACAAACCCTAACCCTGAAACACCTGCTAAACCTGAGGAAATGAAGGGTCAACAACAGGGTCACGATGAAGAGGAGGTGTTGGTAGAGGACATCACCAACCAGCCATAATTTGAGGGGGATGAATATAACACAATGGAAAAAATGATAGAAGGCCAACCTGTCTTCGGTTAGAAAAGAAAGGTGCATGACACCGCAAAAATTACACTTCCCTACCTCCCAGACACAGTGGTAATCATGGAGGACATGCTCGGGAAATTGACTAAACTAAGGTACTCAGACCATGATGTGCGTGATGCGACAAAGTTCCTAGAATTGGCTGAGGAATATTACTTGGAAGACATAGGGGAAATTGGACCCTTAGGAAAACCTATAATGGAGCCCGCGTAGTGGATAATAGGGCTCTACAAATCTGGGATCATGAAGCTCCTGGACATACTGCACTTTGGGTGCAGTCAGAATGTGGGGATGTTCATCAAGAAATTACTCGCCTGAGTACATGGAGGCATTCTATGAATGGATGGGCCAGTCCAAATTGATGTGGCATTCATTGCCAAAATTACAGGGTTGCCCATGTTTGGCGCACAACCGGAAGAGTACCTCGACAACAAAGCGTGCGAGAAAGAGATTGCTAAGAGCGTCAAGGTGCAGTTTGGTACCAATAGAGGGAACATGGGAATTTCCCTTAAATATATAAATGATGACGTTAAGAGGTTCTGTAACAAGCTCATGGCTTGCAAGTTGTTGAGAAAATGCAGAAAAGAAGAGGCTCTAGCAGGAGTCATCACAGTCACCACGTAGTGCACGAAAGGGGTAATGTTTAGTTGGGTGGCTTACCTCCCGAACCATTTCTTGATCAACTATGGAGACATGCAGGATAATGGAACGAAGTTACATTATTCCTGGCTAATTATCGTCATAACCTTGGTAGGGTGGTAGGAGACAAATTTTTCAGCATTTGTCGATAGGATGGGGAAGTGATATGCAATGCAATACGAATCCCTGTGGCAGGAAAAATATAGTAAAAACCAACAAGTGAACAACACAATAATTGCTATGTTTTTGGAAGACATGCAACAAAGAACGACCAATGTGTGGCACATTCTTGTGGAAGTGGTCCATGATTCTGAAAGGATAGTCCGATTTAAGGCATCCATGCACCATATGTGGATCTAGGCTATAAGGGATCCAAAGAATAAATGGTTGGATATGCAGTATTGCGTCACTAAAGAAGAGGTTGATTAGATAATCAAGGACCGGCCTGCACAGTGGAAGGTTCTAGTAGAAAAAAAACAAAAAAACAATAGCCATGACATTAGCCAAACCCAAGGGGAAAGTTGAGGTAGGCCCATCAAAAAGACAACTAGTCCGACAACTAACACCATGAAGGTTGTGGTGCGCACTCAGGAATCTGTAAGCAACACAGTGACAAAGAGGCCAAGGAGGACAACAATGGTTCTCAGTGCATATTTTCAAAGGGATGCTAAGAAGGGAGACACATCTCAGGCCAGAGAAGAGGGGGCACAACTGATGATGAGTGGTTCACAGCCCTGACAGACAAAAATAACTACAACACAGGTGGAAGAAATGCAGAAAAATATGAAATACACCAAGAAGGCCCTAGTCATCACCCTAACAAAGGATGATGCTGTGTTCGTGGTGGACAAGGTCCAGGACAGAAGGGAGATGTGGTATGCACCACAGAAGTACAAAGAAAGGAGATCATGACCAAACTCATATAAATCCATGATACTCTACAACAACTAAAACTTCATATAGTACAATAGGCCACAATGCGACAGCCTGAAAATACACAACAAACCTCTACACAAAGAGAAAAAGAAAATACAATTTAGATAGTGGAGAAAGGAAGTGACACATTCATGATCACAAAGAAGATGGTTAGAGTTGATTAGGAGACTGCAAAAAAATTCATGGGGGACATAGACCACTTTGATTTGGTCATGGCACACATACCCATGAAAGCACTATATGGAATCCAGGCTAGTATAATGAAGGAGGTACATTCCAGAGCCCACGCATATGCCACCAACTTGGAATTTGGTAGGGGGATCACAGAGATGTTACATATTACTTGTGACTAGTTGACTTCGGAGAAGGAGGAGGAAAAATAACATGTTGACAAGCTAGAGCAGGGACTAGCAACAATATATAACCGCATTCCATATAGTGTGCAAACACCGGATATGAGCGTAGATGAAAAGACAAAGATCATTGCACATGCAATCGAGGGATATAGGTAGGATATATAGGATTTGAAATAAAAACTTAATCCTACGAGTCCTATTGAATTCTGTGAGCAAAGAGAACAACAAGAATCATTCCAGACAAATGAGATGGCAAGGGAAGCCAAGGAAGTCGTAGAAATGTTTGACATAACTACGCAATTGTGGAATACTTTGGAGGAGTATGAAAAGGTCCAACAATTGGACCAACAAGAGGAGAAAATCAGCACTATAATGCAAGAGTTAAAGAAGTGACAGAAATCCATGAGTATCATAGAACGCTTGAAGGGCACACATGAGATGAAGACCCTGCAAGCAGACTTAAAAACTGCGTAGATCAATAAGCAAGCAAGGCAGGCCCACTTGGATCCCCTCCAGAAGAAATAAATGTAGATAATTTTGGAGCTAGAGGAAGAGAAGAAAACGATGGTGTAGGCACATATAGAGAGCGCAACATTGTTACAAAAATATATAAAAACGCAGATGGTCGAGGCACTAATAGATAAAGCTGCACAGGTGAAATAAAAAGAGAAGGAACTAGCAAAAAATTTCCATAGCTTGGAGAAGGTTGTAAAGGGAATGCACACCACCTGAGTGGCTCAGGATGAGCCACATGTCAATGTTGGGGGCCTGTTAGTGCATGCCTATTTTGGGAGAAATATCTATTTTGGGTGTAGGCCTATTTTTGGAAGAGAAGGTCTATTTTTGGAGTGTGCGCCTTAGGAGGAAGGAAAACAACATGAAAAAAAATAAGGAAAATCAACATGCAGGAGGAAAAACAACATGGCATACATGTGGATAGGCCTAACCATGTGTTGGGCCCCAACAACTCCCCCTAAATGTTTTACAAAGTTTAAAGGGCCCCTATTAGAATCTTAATAATTATAATGAGCTACATAATCAACCTTTTCAAATAGTTCCATACCTTGGCTTGCTTTGAGACAAACTTAAGACATTCACTATAGTATGAGACATTCATTACAAGAGTATATTTCAAAAGTTAGAAACGAGCATAAAAATCTCAATTTAAACAAAACGTTAATTTTTATCAAATGTTTACTTTCGTTTAAATTATGATTCTGTGTTCTTTCTTTTGCTCATTATCAAGTTTGACTATTTTGAATAATGGGTTCAATACTTCATCAAATAATATCTTGGTTGGTTTCTCATTTTCATGAAATCATTTGGTGATATTAATTAATTAAATTCTTTTTTCATTTTACATCTCATTTCAAAATAATAATAATCAAAGAATTATCTATCATTTGTTTGATTTTGTAAAAAACCAAAATTAATATTTTTTCTCCATTAACTTGAAACTTCTAGATCATATTTGAAAGAAAATTATAAACAATGTTTGTTTATAAGTTATAGTTAGATTAAATTCATTTTTTTATTTTTCTAGATTTTGTTTTATTCACAATTTTTAGGTTATTAATTTATGTTTCTTTTTGTTTCATAGGTTTCTATTATCAAATATTTGAAATGGATCTGATCATGGCTTGATTTTATTATCCAAATACGTTCAAGATGATTGATCCAAAAATAATTTTGGATTGCTACAAATAATTTTATGAGCAACAACAGATAAAAATTGGAAAGGCGTCAAGATCAGACATACGATTTTGCAGAATAGATTGCAGCCAAACCGTGAGGAATTTGAAGAAACGGTTGAAAACTCAGAACCCAAATGGACCCATTTACCTTATGAGTAGAGATGTTCCCAAAAAAATGCACTATTTGAGAGATATTGATGTATTTTTATGAGGCAAATTTCAGGTGGCGAAAATTAATAGTGATGCCCAGACTGTTCATTCATTGTATAAATATATGAAAAAGTTCAGAGCCAAAAGGGATCCAAGAATTGGAGAGAAGGATTTTAATACTTTCTCTTTTGTATATTGTTGCTTTTGTAAACTTTTTATTTATTTTCAAATGGAGTAATGGATGGATGGAATATTTGAGAGAATGGACGAGTATTTTCAAAGAAGAATATGGAATTCCAGGTTTCTTAATGGCTTTTGTCCTGCAAGTAAAATTGTTTTATTTTCATTATAATATCTTCATATTCTTTGAATAATTGATTATGCATTGACTTAAATAGCTTTAGTCTTTTTTATCAATACATGGTTGATTATTATCATTTATGTATTAATTTTTCCAATCTTTAAAGTCTATTATCCAAAAAAATTCTTCCAAGACTACATGATGGACAAGTGATTCCAAAAACTTAATAGAATGACATATATGCATTTTGTCTTTAGCCTTTTGTTTATAATGTTGTTATTTATGTTTTTTTAATCTTGTTACATGTGCAAGTTTGATATCTTTAGATTAAATGATCTGTGATGTGTAGGAGGTTTTATTTATAAATACCATCTATCATTTGCTTCATCAAAATACAAATGCTGTGATTATATATTTGATTTAAATAATGAGATTTATCTTTGAGTTTTAAATTGAACGATAAAATGAATAGATTGCTTATAGATTTATCTTGCTGTAATCATGTATAATTATGAGATCATAGGTTTATGTTTTTGTTTCCTTTTCTGTCATTAAAACCTAAGCTGCCAATACATGTTTTGAATTTATTTAGAATAGTCATAAGGTTCATTGCAGATTTCTCTCTTGGACATGGCAGTTGGATGTTCACCACTCATGCAGATGCTTGGATACACCTCACTAATTCATTGGCATGATAACTTCTTTGTATTTTTCTGTCATTTACATATCATTGAAACTAGAATGTATGGTTCAGCTTTGACTATCCACATGTTCACGTTTCATTAACTTTTTTTTGCAAGATTCTTTAAATTTATGAAAGAAAAACAATAAATATTTTTATGTGTTTTCTTTATCTACTTCCTAGAAGCAATCATTTTTCCATTGATTTTCGTAAGTTTCGATTAAAACTTGCATCTTCTAAATCATGTAAATAAATGAGACTTGTATATCTTTTGCTTAAATACAACAACTATAGTTACATTAGAGCGCGCGCGCGCGCGCACACACACACACACACACACACACACACAGTGTTTAGAAATTAGTTAGTTATTTCTCTCTTTTATTCGTTTCTTTTAGGACTCTTAGGTTGGCTAACGGAGCCATTAAACCCGTTAGAATGAGTTACACCAAACGGCTTGGGTTATTTAGACAACCTCGGACCGGACTCACTCTTCTAGTTGACGAAAGGTCATTTTCGTCCGTCAAAAAATGGTGCTAGGAGGGCCAGATTGACAAGCTGGTCTTATAGGAGTCTTTGTTTCAAATTTAATTAATTTTCCATGGCTCCCCAAATCACCATGTTGGAACATGCTTTCCACTTCTCATTACCTGCTATTCCCAACAAGACAGTCTCTCTCTTGTCCAAAATCACCTTTGATGGTGGGGGGATTGTATCTGCAAAAGACCATATTAACAAGTTTTGGTGTAAATGCCTCAAGCATGATATTTCTGATTTAAAGGTTTTATGCAGATTGTTTGCTTTTACTTTCAGGGGTCGGATTAAACATTGGTTTGATTCTTTTCTAGCATATCACATTTTTTATTGGTTTCAGTTTGTAGATGAATTTTTAGATGCTTTTGAAATCTATGATTACAATCAATTATGTGAATAATTTCAGGCTTTGCTAATCAATGGTGATTCATCTTCAAAAGGATTTTCGACAAGAATACATCCTGTTCTTTGTAAATTTAATCTTGATGACATGTCATTTGTATTAAATCTCCTCTATGATGCTTGCATCCAGTCATATTCGATCGCAAATGATGAAGCAGTTACAAATACTATCACTCAATTGCAAGAATAATTGTGTTCATAGGATGAGAGGGATCCATCTGAAAATGTTGAACAAGCAAGCAAGGTAAAATCTATTGAAAATGTTCTTACTGAAAATCAAATTGGTTTTCCCTCTAAATCATTGTATTTTGAGGCCTCGACCATCGTGGAAGAAGATTCGATGTTGGGTCAAGGTGAATGTGCTCGTTCTCCTAACTCTTGCTCTAATCAGTATTTAAATTCGATTATTGAAGAAGACTTAGGTGATGAAAATGATCTTAAGCATTCTAACATTCCAATGAAATTGATTAGAGATGTAGATTTGCAATTGGAAGAAGAAACCTTAAACCCTCATCTACAAATTGTACCTTATCAGCATGAAAGATCAAATGTTTTTCATGAAAGTTTTGAATTATCTATTGTACAGGAGGCAAATTTAGATGATCATATTATGTTGAAGAATTTATCACCAAAACAGAGTGAAATTTTTTAGGAAAATGAAGAGGAATGTCTTGAGAATACCATTGTTAAATATCATAGCTCAAGATATTATTTTCATGTGCTTATTTGTAATTCCTTTTACTCTTTATATCCCGATCTCTTCTTAGATTCTGGTGGATTTGATACTTTACCCACGGTATCTTACTCTTTGCCACCACAATCCAATCTTTTCAATATGCCAAAATTTGGTTAAACTAATTCCAAACATAACACTTATCAAGTTGGATTTGATGCTCTTTTACTTTCATCACTCGAATGGAAAAATGACATGTTGCAAGATGATTTTACACGATTTATTTTTGAAAAAGACAATGCACTCATCCTTATGGAGATTGAATATTCTACATTTCATATTCGTTTTTTGATTAGTTCGAATTTTAATGTTTATGCTTCACATTTTGAAGCGATCAATCTCATCAAAGGAAGCGTTCATACCAATAATCTAACTGATGTCATGAATCCTCTTATGATGTGTTCCCCATTGATATATCCATTTCATCAAAGTCATAGTTTGCATCCTAATTTTTATGACATGATCTTAGAATGGCTTGAAGATTCGTATCTAAAAAATCTTCATAATAAAGATAAAGTTGTGCTTGCTTTGTTTCTACCTAAATATCTAGGAAGTAAGCATCACATGATTTTTTTAGATCCTCCGTATGAAGAAATTGATGAACACTTGGAGAATTGTCAGGAAGATGGGGCATTTCGGCTCTGGCAGATGGTTATGTTAGGTCCCCATAATATTGACAATTTTTCCAAACTTACGTACGTTCTTCCATGCCATTATGACCCATATCACGACCAGATTGTAGAATGGTTGGAGGATTCATACATCAAGAAGTTTCAAAAGAATGGTAAGGTCATGCTTGTTTTGTTTTTAAAAGAATATATAGGAGGTAAGCATGACATATTTCTTGCTCATCTACAAATAATACATTCTTTTATTCTGATTTTCAATTTTCTATGCCGTGCAGGATTGAAGATGCTCTTGAGGCTGCATTAGAAATACGATTTTACTTAGCGTTTTGATCTATTTAGTAGTTAGAGTAGGTTTAGGAGTAGGTTTTATTTTAGTTTTATTTATCAATATTTCTTTGTGTAATAATGTAGTTATGAACATAAGCGGGCACACCAAGAGAACCATAATATGAATGTTGTCGGGGAAGTCCACTTTAAATTTTTTTCTCTCTACTTTTCATTGAATATTTATTTTAAAAAACGTAGTATCATCATGAAAATTTTAAATGGAAAGTAAAGAGATAAGTAAATTTGAACTATCAATTCAACCCTGACCCAATGTGCCACGAGTAGGATTGCACTCATCTTAATAAGGATTTTTCTATTTTTAGTCTCTTTTATTTTTAATAATAATGCTTGGTCAAAGTAACATCTTATGCATCACTATCTTAAGAAAATAACTTTCTCGCACATGATATTTTATATGATTTAGTTCTTCCTTTATTTGACAGTGAGATGATAGTAGATACAAAAACTCAAGTTTATCTTTGGCCAAAATCATTTCCTGAAAAGTTTTCTTTTATTGTTTTGATTTTGTGCACTTCTGATTTTGAATCCCATTAATAATTTGATTTGGTTTGTTGTGTGTTTTTGTTTTCTTTGATTATTTTAAATGAGTTTTTCTTCTTATCTTTCTTTTTGAATCAATATATTTTTGATCAAAGAACTATTGTCGAAGGAAGCATTTATTTTAAGACTTGTGTTTTGCAAGAAAATTGAAATAGTTCAAAGAGGTCCTGATATTTAGATATAGCTCAGACAATTGATTTTTGAGTCAATTGTCACTCTCATTTTGTCCTCAAATTATCTTTGCTAGAGTATTACACCAGAGATATGATTTAAATCTTTGAGAATTACGATGATCTTTAAACTTTTTACACCGTCCATATTCTTAAGGAATCACTTTTAAGTGCTTCCCCATTCTCTAGATGATTTCTTAAAGGAAATCTAAAATCTCTAAACCATGATAAAACTTCCAATTTTGAAAGCAAATAAATAACATGGTCAACTATTTACTTGTATTGCAATTAACCTCTAGTATCACCTCGCTCTCTTTGTCATCAAGAAATCTATAATTGTATTACTATTTAAAAGTGGCATAAGAGGGTTGGAAGCACTTAAGTGTGGGAAGTGTGTGTAAACCCGTCAGGGTACTGAACAGGCTCGTTGGCAGCGGGTAAATGCACACATGATACTAAGACAACTTTGTCAGGATACTAAACAGGCCTGTTGGCAACAAAGCAATGTCAGATCGAGAGGTAGCAGGTATATGTTTTTAAATTAGCTTTTATGGAAGTATACATCATGTGGATACAACTATTGGATGGGATTAAAGCATTTGAGTGGGTTAAATGACATCCTTGTCGAGGCTATGGACACCTTATGGAAGCAGTGGCCCTGTCAATGGTATTGAAGTTATTTTATAAACATCACGACTCCTTGATTAAGACATTATTTCAGGTTATAATCCTCTGCAAAGAAAATTCCATTTTCTAGTTATAGCATTGAGCTTATCCTAATACTATATGGTCTCAGAGTGAATTTATTTCAAGGATCTTAAATCCTTTTTCAAGTTATTATTTTCCTCCTAAGATGAAATATTACTAGATCAGAGATAACTGCTTCACCTAGTAAGTCGCCATTTGTTGGGCCCCAACAACTCCTCCTAAAGTTTTTACAAAATTTAAAGGGTCCCTATTAGAATCTTAATAATTATAATGAGCTACATAATCAACTTTTTCAAATAGTTCCATACCTTGGCTTGCTTTGAGACAAAATTAAGACATTCACTATAGTATGAGACATTCATTACAAGAGTATATGTCAAAAGTTAAAAACGAACATAAAAATCTCAATTTAAACAAAACGTTAATTTTTATCAAATGTTTACTTTCGTTTAAATTATGATTATGTGTTATTTCTTTTGCTCATTATCAAGTTTGACTATTTTGAATCATGGGTTCAATACTTCATCAAATAATATCTTGGTTGGTTTCTCATTTTCATGAAATTATTTGGTGATATTAATTAATTAAATTCTTTTTTCATTTTGCATCTCATTTCAAAATAACAATAATCAAAGAATTATCTATCATTTGTTTTATTTTGTAAAAAACCAAAATCAATATTTTTTCTCCATTAACTTGAAACTTCTAGATCATATTTGAAAAAAAATTATAAACAATGTTTGTTTATAAGTTATAGTTAGATTAAATTCATTTTTTATTTTTCTAGATTTTGTTTTATTCACAATTTTTAGGTTATTAATTTAGGTTTCTTTTTGTTTCACAGGTTTCTATTATCAAATATTTGATATGGATCTGATCATGGCTTGATTTTATTATCCAAATACGTTCAAGATGATTGATCCAAAAATAATTTTGGATTGCTACAAATAATTTTATGAGCGACAACAGATAAAATTTGGAAAGACATCAAGATCAGATAGCAATTTTGTAGAACTGATTGCAGCCAAACCGTGAAGAATTTGAAGAAACGGTTGAAAACCCAGAACCCAAATGGACCCATTTACCTTCCTTATAGAGATTTTCCCAAACAAATGCACGATTTGAGAGATATTGATGTATTTTTACGAGGCAAATTTCAAGTGGCGAAAATTAATAGTGACGCCCAAACTGTTCATTCATTGTATAAATATATGAAAAAGTTCAGAGCCAAAAGGGATCCAAGAATTGGAGAGGACGATTTTAATCCTTACTCTTTTGTATATTATTGTTTTTTTAAACTTTTTATTTCTTTTCAAATGGAGTAATGGATGGCTGGAATCTTTGGGAGAATGGACGAGTATTTTCAAAGAAGAATATGGAATTCCAGGTTTCTTAATGGCTTTAGTCGTGTGAGTAAAATTGTTTTAATTTCATTATAATATCTTCATATTCTTTGAATAATTGATTATGCATTGATTTAAATAGCTTTAGTCTTTTTTTATCAATACATGGTTAATTATTATCATTTATGTATTAATTTTTCCAATCTTTAAAGTCTATTATCCAAAAAA
>ML804870.1:363340-373483 GCA_009831015.1 Picea engelmannii | reverse complement strand
TCTAAAATAAAATATTAAATCTACTTATAGTGATTCACTTTTATAGTTGAAGTGAATTACACTTTACAATTTTAGCATGAACTTTTTCAAAAAAAGTAACAAAAGAGAGACTTGAACTCAAGACCTCTTACTTAATTAGGAAAATTTTAACTAAATGGTCTAGCAAAACACAATGTAATGTTCAAAAAGAGGATTTTTGTTGTTGTTATTGTTGTTGAATATAGCCTCGAAGAGTGTGCTAAAATAAAAACTCTTTTCACACAAGAAAAAAATTTTGCTTCTCGATGACAACAAGTGTTGGATCTTGGTTAGATTACCCGGAAGATGCACCTTTTCCTATCTGTTTCTGATTTTTCGAGATCGCACAGGGCATGGGGCAAAGAGAATAATCATATCTAAAAGAGTAGCAACCTAGAAAAAAATAATACAAAACCGAAATAAAACCAAAATACTACTCTGCAAAAATTAAAAAAATGTGTATTCAAGCTTTATACCTCCAGATTTGACTGTAATGGCTGTATCTTGGGTAAAAAAAAACATTTTTGAGTGAAACGAAAAGTGTTCCTAAATGAAACAAGTGCTACGTATGTAGTGGAACAGTCCTATTAGCCCATAAATGTACGAAAATGACATAAAATGGAGATGCGACAACTCAGCTTCATGATCTCGATCTACAACAGGAGTGGGTCTTCAAACAGGCTCTGATACCATGTTCGACAACACAGGTATTCCAACAGAGGATGAAAACCTTCAATAACCACTCACATAACTAGATCAAAGATCAACACACTGATGTTTTCACGTGGCAAAACCCCTACGGGGAAACATCCACGACCCTAGCCAACACAACCACTTGGAGTAGTTTATTAATGCAAAATAAAAATATTACAAAGAGATTTTACAAGAGAGTTTCTCACAATCAATCATCGACAAATGACCCTTCATTCTCTTTAAATAGAGATCATGGAACAATCAGGTGTTAAGCCACTAATCAATGGTCATTAAGATTGAGGAGAGTTTGAACCGTCGGATCATTCTATGTCCGGAACATATCGTGACCGTCAGATGTCCTAACTACAAATGCATACTAAAGAAAAACACTAAGAAAAACACTTTTACCTAATGACACATCAGACCAAGTATTTCTTAACTAATTCCTAAGTGTCTAAATATCCTAATAGTGAAGGACAAAAAAATATCATTCATACCCTATGGCTTTCATGTAGGGTTTTACATGGTGAAAGATAATGCACAAGAAAAACAAGAGGGCTTGATCTAGTTGGAGTATATATTTCCCACATGTTGATTTCTCAAACATGACCCAAGGCCTAGTACCCTAGCATGCATCACATGTGTCTTCCTACTGGCTGCATGCCCATGATAAGTTGAAGACAAAATCTTTAAAAAAGGTGCTCAGGACTGGGAGGAGGTGCTCCAGAGAAAATCTAACCCCAACATGACGAGATTTAAATCCATGATAATGGATGAGCAATTTGAAATGATAGAACAAACAACTCAAGAGGCCCTTAGGGTTAGGGAAGAAAACAGAGCAGTAGAAGCCATAGAGGCACAGAGGAGAGGGATGTTTCTACTAGAAGAAGCTGAAAGAGTCATCCAAAGGTTATAAAATGATCCCCAGCTAAACCCTATGATAGAACCCATAAGGGTCATCCCAATCGATACGATGAATCTCAGAGAAGAGCTAGATGGCTTAGAGTCAACCTCACTGGAGGAGATCGCTCATCCAAAAAACTCAGGGATCATGTCACAACATGAAAGGTTGTTGATCATTGTTACAACACAGTTGGGGGAAACAAAAACATCAAGTAG
Organism: Picea engelmannii; assembly: GCA_009831015.1. Lineage (NCBI taxonomy): Eukaryota > Viridiplantae > Streptophyta > Pinopsida > Pinales > Pinaceae > Picea > Picea engelmannii. The sequence goes on along the minus strand of ML804870.1, from coordinate 371,653 downwards.
GACAGATGTGATCGACATCCTCATAGACTTAATTACCATATTCAACGATGAGGAAATCTCAGGGTTATAAGGGTCATCCCAATCGATACGATGAATCTCAGAGAAGAGCTAGATGGCTTAGAGTCAACCTCACTGGAGGAGACCGCTCATCCAGAAAACTCAGGGATCATGTCACAACATGAAAGGTTGTTGATCGCTGCTACAACGTAGTTGGGGGAAACAAAAACATCAAGTAGGACAGATATGCTCGACATCCTCATAGACCTAATTACCATATACAACGATGAGGAAATCTCAGGGTTTTCACTCATAACCCCAGTACCAATAATGAAGGAGGGATAACCAGGGGAAACATCTTCTTTAACTCCTGAAACTTTGAACTCAATTACCCAAGAAGTGAACGAGAAGTATGAAAACATGTTCTACACTGAATTTCTCAACCAATCGAGAATTCATCCTAAGATGGATGTCAACTCCAAGGAGGAGTTGGGCTCTTGTGAATAGGAAACACATCAATCAGAAATCGACATCTCAATAGTCGATCCTCAATTAAATGTTGATTCTTTTCCGCTCTCCCCATCTAAAGCTAAGACTCCACCAGCCAATGACCCCAGTAGGAGATCGATTCACCAGGACATACATAAGTTCCCCTTGCTAAAGAACTACAAGAGACAATCATAGAATACATGTAGGAAGCCTAGGCAACACTCTGAACTGGGGAGACCAACAGATTCCTAAGCCAGTGGACATGGTCACTGACATACAAGTGATATCTTATGACATAAAGAGGAAATTTGTGATGAGAAGAACAACCAAGAAAAGGAGGCTCACGATTGATAGCACACTCCTCATTACCACAAAAGAAACACTTCTCAACACAGAAAATCCTAAGACAATTGAGTTGATCGGGGCCAGGATGACTATAACTGATGCAACATTGAACAGAGATAAAAGGGATGAAAAGGATGAAAAGGATTTAATATCCCCAAAGAAGGAGCTGGATCATCTGTGCCATCTAGCAAAGTATTATCATGATTTGACGTAGGCGGTAGTATTCCTGAGTGAGTTCAAAGAAACATATGCACAGTTCACAAATGAACGAAATCTCTTCACCACATGCATAGTCGATTTTCAAGAGGATAATCTCATGGGGATAGAAACTTGTAAATACGTGCATAAATGGTATAAAAAGGCTCATTAGGCCTTAGAGCATATTGACTATATCAGTGCGGTCAAAAAGGTCGAGACTTGGAAGAGAATGACATCCGAGTACTGATGGATAGCACCATCTCTCGAATCAGGAAGGCAAGTGAATACTGGGTGAGCATGGTCCAGGAACCTCAATAGAAGATACATGAAATGTGGGGAGAATGAGAGAATAGCTGGGAGAAGATCAATCGGGAGATGGAAAACATTGGCCTACCATAATTCGGCCCACCAAAACATTTCTCTGATTTGCATGACATAATTAAATGACATGCAGAGAAAGACTCAGCATGGGAGGTAGAGACATCACAGATTTCAAGTATGACTCCAGGTCAAGTAAATAAGTTCGTGGAACACTCAATCAAATCCCTCATTGTCCTACAACGCTTAAGTGTCAATCTCATCAGGTATAAAGAACGAGTAGTGGAGATAAAGGAGGTCTTCTCTGCATAGATGGATCAACATAGGTTTCTCTATGAAAACACATGTGAGGACCTTTTCTTCAAGTGGGCAGAGTATGAGAGAAATCATACATTGCAGTAAAAAATCAGATGATCTCAAGAGAACGAGGAGATAAAGTTTGCCATGTGTCAATTTTGTTTTACTTAACAAAACTTTTAGCAATTTTTTTTAGCTTAGCGGTCCTTTATAAATAGGGAGATTGACCTTGTGCAAAAGGTCAATGGTTTTGGGAAAGACCCTCTTTTTTAAGAATTGTAAAATAATTATTTATGTGTAACTTTAATTAAGAAGTTTTGTTTAGAACCAAAGACAATTTTTTCATCTAAAGCGTCAATTTGATTGGATCGAGGAGGGATTGTTTATGTCTTCGAGTTTGAAAGTGTTGTTGTATTCAGTAAGAGTTGTTGTATATATTGTTAAGTTATATTTCAATATTATAACAATTCTTTTGTTCTAGATGATGAAAATAAACTGATGTGTTGATATGTGATTGATAGTAGAGCTAAGAGAACTAATTTTCTTACACTCATATGTGTTATGTATTTTTTTTCCTTTCTACAATTGTTATCTCAGTCAATGATGAATGTTCACAAGTAAAAGTATTACTTCTAATCTTGAAATAGGTTTGATTATCGTTTCCTGCACAATGAGGTATAAGGGTTATCCTAAGCTCAACATTATTCAGGCTTTAGTAATTTCCCTTTATTAGTTGACTTATTCCATCATCTTTATTTTACCTAGATTATTCAAGAATACAAAAAATACAAAAAGAGAATCGCTTAACTTGAAGGAGAAACGTTTCATAGAAAGATACACCTGTCAGTTAACCATAAAGCCCATCGATAAATCGACCAGATCAAAGATCTGAAGAACCATTCCACTCATCAAATGCTCATGAGTCTATTTGGGCCTCTTAAGCATGTTTGGTTCCTACTGTTGAGTTAAAGGATTTATGACCCCTCAAAAGAATTGGCGCTAGAAGTTGGGCCTGATGAATGAATGGATAACAATATTTCTGATTATATATTCTGCATATCCTGTACATTGAAAACATCCCAGATGCAATGCTAGTCATTCTCAAGACAACCGACATACTGAGAGTACTCCTGAAATGAGTAACTCACCTCAGCACAAGGAAGTAGAAAACTTATTCCATAAAATACCTTATTCTCTCCCCCATGAGGAGTTGAGTAAGTTCAGAAGAATCACAAGAGCTTACGCCCGACAAATTGGAGCGTTACCCTTAGCTCCTTTACTTCCTCGTAGAAAACAAGTAAGCACACTAGTTTTTGACACCCCTAACCAAGTTTTTGTTCACACGATATAATATGTGATATATTTATCCCTCACTGAGATCGAAAAACCCCTTAATATGATCCCCGAAACACCAACTGGTAACTATTCTGAACCTAATGATTTTGAATATGACGAGGAAGGGTCTAACTCAGATCACTCAGCTTTTGAATCAGAAGCCATGGAGGATAATAATGACAAAAATGAAGAAAGGGGAAATAAAAATCAATATAATCAACCATGGTTGTCCAGAGATGCTCTGGAAATCCTAGGACCGGTGCATAACCTACCCCGACATCCAGAAAAATTACTCCCAAAAGTTGACCCCGAAACCTCCGGATTTCCTGAGGACCATACTAAGAAGTTCTTATTAGCCATAATATTGATGAAAATATAGCACGAGGATGTAGTGTGTAGTATTTTTCCCTATACCTTTGATAATTCATACTCAACTTGGTATTTTAACTTGCCAATTGGATCCATAACTAGTTGGATGAATTTTCAAAAATATTTCTTAAACAAATTTGCAGAAGAATCCACCACATACAATTTAATGGTTGAACTTTTTGCTGGCACCATGAGTCCAATAGAGAAGGTTAAATATTTGAACCAATGGTTTACCACTATCTTGAACAAATTTAAACCCAAAGCTAAACCTACCTAGGAGTTGTAGATAGAGGTATATTCTAACGCTCTCCCTGCTTCCATCTCCATGTTCGTAAAAAGGGCTGCCAAACACACCCTAGCCAAAAATTTCGAGGAAGCTAAGACGATTGAATTCAAAATGAAAGGATGCAAATAAGGTCATATCTCATTGATGAAGAAATAAAACCAACCTCTACTAAGAGAGGACTTTTGTTAATAAGACCCCCGGTAAAACAAACATAACTAGGTCTTGTTAAAGAAGGAGGAGATCTAGAAAACCTACAGCGGATGATTAAAAAACTCTCCAACAAGATCATGGATATGAAAAGGAGTGATGGGGAGGGAAACAAAAATCAAAGACCTTATAAATACTTCTTTAAAATAAATCCACCTTTCAAAGCTATAGAACCTCCCCTAGCTAACCTAAACATTGACTTAGAAACTGTAGCATCTGACTCTTTCTACACATACCACCAAGAGAATCATTCAGAAAGGGAATGCCCTCAATGGGTGCACACTATGAATTTAATGGATAATCGATTCCTAGATGAATGCTTCTAACCAAACAACCCAACGGGTCGGCAATAAACTCCATTGATCAGGAAATTCATGAGCCACCATAAGAGACATTCATGTTGTTATGGGATTCCAACCACCTGATGCCTTTCAATGATGCCGCTAAAGTGCAGGAACCTCCCACTAAAGTCCTAGCTGTGCAGACACGACATAGAAGTCAACCGGTCCAAACTAATCCAACCAGTACTCAGTTACCTAGAGGGAATCAAGCGACCGATCGTCCAAAAACCCTATTTTCTTCTCAAAAGAATCCTACTAACATACACACACATGAAGCTCCTAAGATAGACTATAATGTGGTGGAGGAATTGAAGAAGATGAAGGCTAATGTGTCTACCATGGACATGTGCAGGATCCCCCAACAAAAGGATTTTTTTTATAGGCCTTAAAATCAATAGAAGCCCCTATGACAAGCACTGACCTAGGTGAGATCCCATCCCCTACATATTTAAAAAATAAACCAGTGTGAATGATTTCTCTTTAGACAAAAGAGGAAATCCGTTTCTTCCTCCTTTTATTTTAACGTTTGGAGTCTTTAACAGAAACCTACATAATTTCCTAATCAATTCAGGGGCATCCTCAAATGTCATGCCATTGTTAATTTGCAAGAAATTGAACGCAACCCCGCTCAAAAGTGATAAACACGTTATAAAACTAGATAGGACTCAGGTGAAGGTTATTGGGGAACTTAAAGACGTCATGATCAGAATGGCTACACACCTGAAATTTGTTCAAGTAATTTATCCCAGAGGCCTATGGACTGTTACTTAGATGATATTGGTCAAAGAAATTAAATTATTACTTTAGTACGGACTGGGCTCACCTATGGTTTCCATTAAAGGGACATAAAAACATGATTAGGATCGATAGGGAAATATATCTCAAACACACTTATACCTATTTAGAAGCTTTCAACAAACCCTTGTCGACAGATTTACCTGTGTTAGGAAACTACTCCTGTGATTCTAATTTCGACCATTTCGCCCCTCTCTCGTATGATGTACCTCTCACTCAAAACTACGAAATGAATTTTCAAGTAAATCTACTAGCAGTCGTAGAAGAAAGCATCTTCTGTTAGGATCATCTTTCAAGAGCAGAAGAAAAGGAAGATGAGGGTGAGAAAATAGTTGGGAATGAAGAAGTTAATAAATTATTCTCACAAGTTTGGACGTTGTATTTTGATGGGTCTAAATCACAAGAAGGGTCAGGAGCAGGATGTATTCTCATTGATCCAAAGGGGAAGCAAAACTTCCTATCCTGCATACTAGAATTTGAATGCACCAATAACACTATGGAATATGAAGCTGTAGTCCAGGGACTGAAGAAATCCATAGAATTAAACATTAAAGAACTGAAATTTTTTGGAGACTTGGGAATCATCGTTAGGAAAGTGAAGAATACTATTCATTGCAATTCACCTCACTTGATAAATTACCAGCAAGAGGTACATTGTTGGCCCTCAACCAAGTTTTGAGGAAACATTGGTCAGGTTTTGACCACTTTTTGGACTTCGATAGGCTGGTAGAAGATGGAGTGCCCAGGAGGAGCTGAGATCGTGGGATCTCACTTGTTTTGTGGACCTAACAAGGGGTTCATTAGATTTTTTTTATTAGAGTTTATGGGATATCGGCCCATGGGTTTACCCATGATTAGGTCCTTTTGTAAGTGAATGTAAAAGTATAAATAAGAAAAGATTGTAAGGTAGAAGTAGCTTAGTGAAAAGGATGTAAGTATCTAAGTTCAAGAGGCAAGTAGTTCTGAGCTGCTTTGTGAAACAAACTGTGTGTGTAAGGCTTTGTGCATAATAGAGGAGTTGGCTCTGTGTCTTGACTTGATTTTCGGAAGGCAGATCTAGTGCTTAATGTGCAGATCACCTGTCCAGTGCAAAGCTTGGCTCTGTGGCTTAGTGCACATGAGCATATGGATGTAAGATATTGAAGACTAATAAAGAAGAAGAAGTCATTGTTAGACGTAGCCCCACACTGGGGTGAACCATGTAAATATTGTGTTGATGGTTTTCTTTGAGTTATAATGTTTATGCTGTAAATCTGCTTAGTAGATTGAATGTTATGAATGATAGATAGATCTATGAATTTTTAATGCTTTGTATATGTTGAATGTGTTAGATATGAATTATGATGCTAGGTGCAATGTATATTTTTTCATTATTACTACACCGAGATGTACTTAGGTTTTGATCTGCGATGTTAATAAAGCTAATGAATTAATATATGTTGTTCTTAAGTACCCTATGAAGTGTTGTAATAACAGATCTGTGTCCCAGCTTGGTTACAAACACCCGAGTCGTGTAAACCCCCCTGCCTCTACCTCGGGTGAGGCTTCACTTGCTTCATAGGTGTTGCTGAAAGGGTCGAAAGTTAGGATTTTGTTGGTGCGTTGTTGAAGCATTGAACCTTGGGTCTTCCCCTGTGTCAACAAATGGTTTTGTTGTCGGAACCTGAAATTGTGATTGCTGGGAACTTAAGTAAAGAAAAGAGAAGCTCTATGCATAGATCTGTTGCTGCAGTGTGCAATATTATACTTGACTTGTGAACCTTTGTGCTAAGTAAGAATGATCCAGGTGGATATTGGTGGCCACCCACCTTTTCCGACTGGCTCAAAACAGTTTTCTGGAAATTTACTATTTTTAGCAGGTTTTAACTTCCAGGGCCATTTTGAGGGCCTAAATGAAGGTTTTTCTAGATCAAGGTTCTCAATGATAGCCAAAGGCATGATTGAGCCCCCAAAATGAATCTCCTATACCTTTCCAACGAGCTATCACACACCTAAAACGAAGATCGTATGCAAAAGTTACGACCCCGGGAAGTTGATGTACTCACTTACCCAAACGGGGCCCACATGACTTTTGGTGCTTCATCTCCTAGGGTTAGGTTTTTGGATGTTTAGGACTTTTGGCATTCCCTTTTATTGTAAAACATCCTTCAGAGCCTCATTGTAATCATCTTCTTGCGAATGCGAGTGGCCGTCACATCTCTTCTCAGAGATAAGATGCCACCATTCTAGCGAGTCTATCACTCTGTATTTTTACAGTCTCTGTACATTTATTTCATTAATAGAAATCATGTATTACTATATCTATGTGTTTATGGTTGCATCTTTGATATATTTCTGTTATAGTACTGGATATACATGATATCTCTGTGCATTTCTTTATTATATCTCCGCTCTCATTTCGTATCGAAAATAATCCGGATCAGTGGTATCAGAGCAGGCTGCTCTTGATCATTTTTTTAGTGCATGTCCACGACGAGGTCCGAGTATAACAAGTTGGGTCTTGAGATTTTCTCTCTTGAGAACAATCGCTCTCGCACACCCAAGAAACCCTCAATGGTGGAAGAAAAGAAAAATGATGGAGCAGACGATCCTATAAGTCTGTTGCTTGAGCAAGCTCTCACGCGACAGAGGGATGAAATGATGGAGAATTTTTCCCACATCCTTCAACGCCTGCCGATAGCATCAAGAACATCTTCATCAAGAAGCCACTTTGGAGGCACCTCGCCTTTCAAGGTACAAGTTAATTTTGATATTCCCATATTTGAAGGTCAAATAGATGCAGATGCCCTAGATAAATGGTTAAATCTGCTAGAAGGTTATTTCTTTGTTCATAATTTTTCCAACAAGGAAAAGATCACCTTCACACTCCTTATGGCTCTCCCGCATGTCAAACATTAGTGGGAAACTTACTGGGAGCAGAGTTCCACAGAGGAGTTTGGAATATACAGAGCCGAGCCCACTTGGGATTTTTTTATGGATGTGGTAAAGGAACAGTACTACCTTGTTGGAAACTATGAGGACCAGTATATGAGATGGACCACACTGCGGCAAGAGATGGGCCAATCAGTTCCAGAGTTCACCAATAGCTTCCATACCTTGCACACCAAGCTGGGTATCAAAGACTCCGAAATACATTTGGTTCTGAAATACCATGGGGCTCTACACAGATACATCCAAACTGAAATGGATTTTTTAGACATCTCATCACTCGGTGCTGCCTATCGATATGCTGTTAAAATCGAGCAGAAATTTAAGCACCAGAACAAATGGGAGTTCAGGTCTGCAAATCCACAACAACCAAAGTATGACAAAGACAGCCCTAACAAACAGTCTCCC
>ML804870.1:352760-362996 GCA_009831015.1 Picea engelmannii | reverse complement strand
TACTGCAACCACCACAGCTTCGGCCCAAGCACCTTCTATCCAACAGAAGCAGGTCGACAAGGTTGTAGCAAAGCACGAAGATTCCTTCTGCACACAGTCATCTAAAATAGCCAGACTGGTTAAAAAGGTCCAAACCTTCCAGCAAAAAGGTTCGTGATAACCTTCAACAAGCTAAGCAAACGCTTTTCCCTCTCACCCAGGAACTCAATGCAATGGAGACCATTTCTTCCTAAGGAGGGAGGATTGATCTAGGTGGATATCGGTGGCCACCCACCTTTTCCGACTGGCTCAAAACAGGTTTCTGCCAATTTTGGCAATTTACTATTTTTAGCAGGTTTTAACTTCCGGGGCCATTTTGAGGGCCTAAATGAAGGTTTTTCGATATCAAGGTTCTCAATGATATCCAAAGGCATGATTGATCCCCCAAAATTAATCTCCTGAACGATACCTTTCCAACGATCTATCACACGCCTAAAACGGAGATCGTATGCAAAAGTTACGACCCTGGGAAGTTGATGTACTCACTTACCCAAACGGGGCCCTCATGACTTGTGACACTTCATCTCCTAGAGTTAGGTTTTTGGATGTTTAGGACTTTTGGCATTCTCGTTTATTGTAAGAGGGCCTTCAGAGCCTCATTGTAATCATCTTCTTGCGAATGCGAGTAGCCATCACATCTCTTCTCAGAGATAAGCTGCCACCATTCTAGCGAGTCTTTCACTCTGTATTTTTACAGTCTCTGTACATTTATTGCATTAATAGAAATCGTGTATTACTGTATCTTTGTGTTTATGGTTGCATCTCTGATATATTTCTGTTATATTACTGGATATACACGATATCTCTGTGCATTTCTTTATTATATCTCTGCTCTCATTTCATACCGAAAATAATCCGGATCAAAGAAACTCGATCTGAAGAAAAGAGGTAAGATCTTAAAATAGGTAAAATCTTTGTGCTTGGATAGAGTTAGATAAGTGGAATTTTTTTTTTCGAAAGTATGAATCTAGGTATGTTTAATAGATTTTGTCCTAGTCTGAAAGCTAGGGTATAGTTAAAAGAAAAAGTTGATCTGAATAAATTTGATAGAAATAAAGAAAGATATGTTATTCCTATGCATATAAAGAACTTTTGGACTAATAAGTGGATGCATGAACCACAAAAGATTTTTTGCAGATTGCAGGTCCAACACTGTGATCCTAGTGCACATTACAGGAGAAGTTGGGGAACTAATTACAAGAGAAAGAGGGGATTGACATTATGTTATAACTGTAGAAGACTGGGCCATATTGCTAAGGAATGCTCTGGTATAGGTCCTATTTGTATTTGTTGTAAAACTGTTGGTCATGAAGTTGAGGATTGTCCAAGAATGATTGCTAAAGTTGAAAGGATGAATATGAGACAAGGAAAATATCAAGAGAATATGAGCATGTTAAAGAATCATCAAGAGAAAGAATCAGAGAAATCTCGGACTATGTTAGTACAGTTAAAAGAAGCAATGAATGATCACAATGATGTCAGTTTACCAGAGATCATGAAAGAAAAAAAATGCATAGATACAAGAATAGGAGACTTCGACATAGATTATGTCTTGGATGAGGAAACACAAGTGAATATTATGACATAGAGCACTTGGGAAATTTTGGGAAATCCCACTATGGTACCTTCATTTGGAAGAATAGGCTTGTTTAAATGAAAGATGATAACCCTATGTGGAAGAGTTACTAATGTACCTGTTATTGTTCATGGAACATCGAATGGAGATGAATTTGAATTCATTAAGATTGTTGAGAACAACGCCCTTTCCCCCCTCTTTCTAGGTAAGACTTGGATCGAGAAAGATCAGATCAGAAGGAAATCAGAGAAAGAGGCTACAGAAAATAAAAAGAAAGGACTAAGGGATTTCATAGCTAGAAAAATAGTTCGACTAATAGAAGAACGAGAAGTTGATTCGAAGCAACATAAGACCAAAGAATTAGGTGTCGAAGTTGAAAGAACCAAGAGGGTTTGAAGGATCTATCCATGCAAGAAAGAAGTATATCCACCCTGGAATTAGTAAGAGAAGGCATATTAACTTCGAACCCTTTGAGAGAACATCAACAATGCGAAGTCACTTTGCTAGGAGAAGATAAGAATAAGAATGGAAAGAGAAATCCATAAATAGTTAAAGAGAGTCAGATCACAAGGAAGAAGGCAAGGAAGATCAGTAAGAAGAAGGATAAGTTGGAAAATCTACAAGAGGTTGCAAAGAACAGATCAAAGATTTCACAAATTGGAACTTTGCAGGAGGCAGGTTTGCAGGATTTGAACCTTGTCGGAACAATAGAACCACACAGAATGGGAATTATCCCTGGTGAAGCTATATTACCGTTGGAGGCACCCTGGCCATTATAACGATGCTCCAGAATGACTAGGAAACACATTTATGGGAGGATATATCACCGTTAGATGTTGAGACCATGCCATACTGGACAGATTCACATTGATTGATGCATTCTTGTCTGTTGGAGGAATCTGTTACGACAATTACTTACTTAACCCGTCGAACGCTGCGCCGGGACCAATTTTTTCTACCCATGATTATCTGAGACAAGAAATGAAGTGATTGTGTGTGTTGAGATGTGCTATCAAACCTCACCATCTGATGTTTACTCCGCTATCCATTCACCTACCCCGACTTATTTGTTAACAGTGAGAATGTCAGCCGAGCGCACTGAGCTAGAGAAGTCCATTGAAGAAGTTCTAAAGAAGTTTATGGCTGATAAATATAGCTGGAAATCTCATCAGAAAGAACCACCCCATGTAGGTCACCAGGTTCATGGTGGACCTCGCAAGAAAATGCGTGGAGGGGATGAAAATGAATTGAGCAAACTATCTCATCAACGAGCTCGAGAAAGACTGTTGCGAAGTGCAGGATTAAGGATACGAGTTCCATTTCAACTGGTTGCTTGTGTTGATCACATTTGTCGCTTGGAAAATGTCGGAGGGAGAAAATTTTTCAGAAATTGAACCATCAGAGCCATTGGCAGCTAGATTTTATACCTTATGGTATACAAATGATATGTCGAATCAATGGAAGTCAAATGCAGTGTTCCATGCCTACTATTAGCAACTGAAGGTTTCTATTGAATATTTCCCACACATGACACCACACACAGTGCACCAGTATAGATCGCTAGCTAATTTCCATGCAGATCCATGCTTTAATTATATCACTGCGCGTAGAGATGAGAGCAAGGAAGAGTTACAGTCCTATTAAAAGTTGATCGATGAAGACATGGAACAGATCACGAATGACTGGCCGACGAAGTTCCTGGTACTGGTTGATGATGCAAAATTCTCTGACCTTGACATCATTGGAAGCCCCTTGGTCACCCGGTTTGAGCATGTAGGACAGACAAGTGCGAAGAAAAAGAAGAAAAATGAGGAAGTTCAGAACATAGAGACTGATGAGGAGAACAACGCCTCAGAAGAAAGTGGACCTAGCTCGCCCGCAGGAGGAGAAGGAGATGAAGTAAATAAAGAAGGAGGAGGGGAAGAAGGAGAAACAAAAGGAGAAGGTGAAGCTACACCACCAAAGGATATCCCTACCAAGACATAAACATCGAAGAAGAGGAATGTTTCTCCCCAGAAACCTTCAGCAAGAAAGAAGACCCACGCCAATAAGCCCCAAATGGAGACCACACTCATGGAGGATGACATCGGTATAATCTATGGAGCAATGGAGGATGCATCCGAGGAACTCTTACATATATTACAGAGTTTGGGGATGAACCAACCCAACTTCAAACACTTCTAGATGCAATAGAGGCTTGGCTTCAGTGAGTCCAAGAAGAAAAGGAACAGGCCATAGAAGCCCTGAATAAAGAGAAAGAGGAAATCTTAGAGCAATTAAAATTTGTGCAGTACTGTGTAACCATGTATGAAAACGAGAAAGATGAGTTCCGGGCAATGTTCAAGGAAGACAAAGTGAAGTTACAAAGGGAAAAGGACCAGCTTCTTGCAGAGCAGACTGTAGTCAAAGAAGTGGTGAGAAAATCACTTCACTCTGTGCCAGGCTTGGCACAGGAGGAACATGAGGTAGTCAAGGTTCAAGTGATGAAGCTTGTTGAGGCCGTCCAATAGCTTCAAGCAAGGGTAATGCAATTGTAGAACTAAGAATTTATGAGCACTTCATAGGAAGTATGCGACTAGAGGGAGGAAGCCTCTAAGAGTGCAGTGGAAAGGATCAAAGCCCTCGCCTTAGAATGCAAGAAGTTAAGAAACAAAAGTGTGCAGACCTACAAATGCCTCATGGAAGACCCAAAACTTAGGAAGTTGGAAGCGCAACTACAAGAGGCGCATCAACATGCACTGAAAGTTTAAGCATAGATGAAGTCGCTCACTGCAGTTGAGAGAATGAAGAGTTCACAAGAACAATGCGTGGTCCAACAACATATTACTACCATCGAGGGAAGAGTAATGGAAGTCACATAGAGGCTACAACCGATGCAGGATGAAGCCTGCGTGGTGTTTGAAGAGATCGAGGGACAAGGTTCACAACTGGACCAAGTAGTTGTGATAGTGGAACAACGCTTGTAAGGGCCTATTACATCGCAGATGATCCAGGACTTCACCGAGAAGGAGGCTCAGGTGAAGCAACAAGTCAAGGCAAATCAAGCTAAGATCGAATCCTTCACAGGAGGCTCAGGCGAAGCAACAAGTCGAGGCAACGAGTCACAAGTGGGTGTTGGGGGGATGTAGGCCCTTGACCAAGTTTTGAGGAAGCATTGGTCAGGTTTTGACCACTTTTTGGACTTCTTCAGGCTAGTCGAAGATGGGGTGCCCAGGCGGAGATGATATTGTGGGATATCAATTGTTTTTTGGACCCAACAAGGGGTTCATTAGGGTTTTTGTATTAGGGTTTATGGGATGTTATCCCATGGGTTTACCCATGATTAGGCCTTTTTGTAAGCGAATGTAAAAGTATAAATAAGAAAATATTGTAAGGTATAAGTAGCTTAGTGAAAAGGATGTAAGTAGCTAAGTGCAAGAGGCAAGTAGCTCTGAGTTGCTTTGTGCAACCGACTGTGTATGTAAGCCTTTGTGCATAATAGAGGAGTTGTCTCTGTTCCTTGACTTGATTTTGGGAAGGTAGATCTGGTGCTTAGTGCACAGATCACCTGTCCAGTGTGAAGCTTGGATCTGTGGCTTAGTGCATATGAGCGGATGGATGTAAGATATTGAAGACTAATAAAGAAGAAGAAATCATTGGTGGACGTAGCCCCACACTGGGGTGAACCATGTAAATATTGTGTTAATGGTTTTCTTTGAGTTATAATGTTTATGATGTGAATCTGCTTAGTAGATTTAATTCTATGAATGATAGATAGATCTATGAGTGTTTAATTCTCTGTATATGTTGAATTTGTTATATCTTACTTATGATGCTAGTTGCGATGTATATTTTGTCATTATTACTACGCTGATATGTACTTAGGGTTTGATTTGCGATGTGAATAAAGATAATGAATTAACAAACGTTGTTCCTAAGTACCCCGTGAAGTGTTGTAATCACATATCTATGTCCCATCTTAGTTATAGACACATGAGTTCTGTAAACTCCCTGCCTCTACCTCGGGTGAGACTTTGTCTGCTTTGCAGGTGTTGTTGAAAGGGCCGATATTTTGGGTTTTGTTGGTGCGTTGTTGAAGTGTTGAACCCTAGGTCTTCCCTTCTGCCAAAATACACATACTAATAGAAAATTTTAAGGCCTTCAACATTATTGTTGTTCCCAAGACAAAGAGTACTCTTGTCGATTCCTTAGCCACCGCAACCTTGAGATTATCTCCTTTAGAAGATTATGAATCCTCTAGGTTCACAATGGAACTTCTTTACAATCCTTCGGTGCCTAACAATATTTATAACTGGAAAGTCTTTGAAGGAGATGAACAGATTGTAGACTTCCTAACTAACAATGAGAATTTTAAGGATTTGGCCATTGATGACGAAATATTCCAAGAACTACTCACATAATCAAATCTCCACTAACAAAAGAAGGGAACATATTAATATAATAATAAACCAAGGTTTCACACGATATCGGAAGAGGTGGCCAACTTGGAGAACCTTTTCTACCTAAGGGAAAGGTTTAAAGGGTCAAAGAATGCAAAAACAGGGAGTTCATGTCCTATATATGAGACTATAAACCTAGGAACCATTAAAATATCCAAGAATGTTAATCTAGGTAAAGCAATGTCCAAACAAGACAAGAAACCTTATCTCAAACGTTTTAAAGAATATCAAGATTTCTTTGCGTGGTCCTACCGAGAATTAAAAGCTTCTGACACTCACATTATCCAACACACAATCCTATTAAAATATGGAGTAAAACCCATCCAAAAAAATCCTAGGAAGTACCACCCATCATTGGAACCTCTGATGTATTAAGAGTTGAATAAATTGTTGACGCCAAGATTATTTTTCAGGTTAGACACTCTGCCTGGGTAGCCAATTTGGTGCTTGTCAGGAAAACATTTGGGGAGATCTGCCTGTGTGTGGATTTCAAAAACCTTAATTTAGAATAAAAAAAAGATAACTACCCAGTCCCACCCATGGAACAAATATTACAAACAATATCTGGCTCTGAATTTTTTTCCCTCCTAGACCTTTTCTCGGGGTATAACCAGGTCCTGGTTTCAGAAAATGATCGATTAAAAACTACCTTCCGAAGCAAGTGGGGAACCTTCGCTTATAAACATATGCCCTTCGGGTTGATTAATGCAGGAGAAACCTTCCAAAAGGACATGGACATAGTTTTTTGGAAATTTATTAACAAGTGTGTGCTATTCTATTTAGATGACGTAACAATATACTAAAAAAACAAGGAAGACCACATTCAACATTTGACTCATATTTTTGAAAGGTGTAGGAAATATGGAATATCTTTGAACCCTAAGAAAACCATATTTGGTGTAGAGGAAGGAAAATTATTAGGTCACATCATATGTCAAGGAGGAATTAGCATCGACCCTGAGTGGATAAAAGCAATATCTCAACTTTCTCCTCACAATAAAAAGGCCATGCAATCCTTTTTCGGTAAGATCAATTTTGTGAGAAAGTTTACTCCTGAATTTGCTAAAACTGTTAAACCTTTACAAAAAAAGATCCGCAAGGATGCAGAGTTTAAATGCGATGAAGAAAGGAGAAGATATTTTAATAACATCAAGACTGCAATATCCCAAACACCAGTGTTGCGAATCCCTGACTTTAGCAAGGATTTTTTCCTTTATACGTTTTTTCTTCTGACCAATCCCTGGCTGCAATACTTACACAAAAGGATGATGAAAATAATGAGGCACCAATATCCTTTATGAGCACCAATATTCAAAGAGTTGAACTAAAATACCCTGCTATAGAGAAAAAGGCTTACAGAATATATAAAGCAACAAAACATTTGAGATCCTATATCCTGAAGAATCACACCAAAGTCATAGTCCCTCACCCCACAGTCAGATATTTATTCACCCGACAGGATATGGGAGAAAGGAGGGGGAATTGGATGGCAGTCGTTCAAGAATTTTATCTAGATATAAAACCTACCAAAATAGTCAAAGGACAAGGATTGTGTAAATTAGCTGTTGAGGCCCAAGATCTGATTAACGCAAAAGACCCCGGTTGGGAGAATGAGTTGTCATTATGGTGTGTTGAATCCCTATATGTACCTCCCGGAAAATAATCCTAGTATGGAAACCTATTTTATCTCCTACAACATGGGTCTTGTCTCGAAAATCTAAACCCTATAGAAAGGAGATCCCTCAGGTTAAAATCTACTCAATATCGCCTCATAAATTCTGTGCTTTTTCGCGTAAACTATGATGGAGTACTTCTTATATTTCTTGAACAAGACGATGCAAAAAAGGTGTTGAGAGAAATCCATGATGGCCCAACAGGTGAGCATTTTGCAAGAGAAACCATGACTCATAAAATATTAAGGGATGGCTATTATTTGCCCACTATGTTCAGGGATGCTCATGCATATGCCAGGAAATGTAAAACTTGTCAAGTGAGCGTTGGTAGGGAAAAGAGAGAAGCCATTCCACTCCATCCGGTGACCATATCTAGACCATTCGAGGAGTGGGGAATATACGTCATAGGAGAAATTACCCCCAATTCTTCGAAACAACATAAATATATCTTGATTGATATATACTATTTTACAAGATGGATGGAGGCTATCCCTCTCACACACATTAATGAAAAGGTAGTAATACAATTTATAGAGCAACAACTGATTACGAGGTATTGACTATCCTTCGTCCTCATTTTTGACAATGTTGCCTACTTTTCTTCCATATACCTAACTGAATTTTCTCTTGACAAGGGGATCATAATAAGATACTCTGCAAACTACTATCTGCAAGGTAATGGGGTAGTAGAGTAAACTAACAAAAACTTGGTAAGAATTTTAAAAAGGACAATTGTTGAAAATCATAGGAATTGGCATAATTCAATTCATAACTCCCTATGGGATGATAAAGTAACACCTAAATAAGCCATAGGAAACTCTGTACTTTCTGGTATATGGTAAAAATCCATTCTGCCAAACGGATTGTATCTTCCATATTTACATCTCACACAGGAATCAAGAGGTCAACCCTCACCCGCTCTACAAAAAAGGATTGATATCCTTCTCATGCTAGATGAAGAAAGAGAAAAGTCTAAAGCTAAGTTCATAGCTCATCAACAGATAGTTAAAATATGGTTTGACAAACATAAGGCCAGAGAAAATTTTTTTGAACTAGGGAACCTAGTTTTGAAATGGGATAAAGAAAATGAGTCTAAAGGAAAACACTCGAAATTTCAAAATATCTGGCTCGGACCTTTCCAGGTATCAAAATATCTGGCTCAGACCTTTCCAGGTATCCGAGAAGATTGGGACAGGAATATACAGGTTGCAAACTCTGAGGGGGGAACCCGACACCCTCCCAGTGAATGGCCAAGACTTAAAGCAATACTTCTCTTTATATATATGTGTGTGTGTGTGTGTGTGTGTGTGTGTGTGTGTGTGTTGTGGGGTATTCTACCCTACGGACTAGCAAGCTAGGGCTTAAACTTGCATGTAGATCATGACCCTTCATAAGCTACTTTTAACCTTCTACCCGAATCTAAAAACCTTTTTCACATGCACACATGGGAAGAATCAACTAACCTTTTTATCGACGGTTGGTGTAGATCCTCCGTTGAACTTTTATCTCCTTGCTTCTGTTGCTCCTTCCAAAAAGCGATCCTACAATCAAGAAAAAACTACACATGCATGCTATTGTTCTACTAGAGGATTAGAGATTAACCACAAATCAAATAAAACATACAAGACTCATGTATTCGGGACGGGAAAAGTATCTTTTTATTAATCTCAACATGAATAAACTTACAATGATTATAGAGACCGGCCACCGTTTCTCGATCCTGATCCTCGGCTCCTCCTCTTCTTTGTCCTCCAACTGCTTTGCTTGAATTCTCCTACAGCTTGAGGAAAGGCTAAAGGGTTGGGACAAAATGGATTCGACAATTGGGCAGAGTTTCTTTGCTATGATTTTTCCTCTTTTGAATAGTACCCCTACCCCTTCTTTTATAGGCTAGAAGGAGCTAGGGTTTTAGACGAACTCTCGACCATGCATGGCTGGGAGTTCCAGTTAACTGACCCAAATCTTTTTGCCCCGGCGGAAACTTTCCTGATTTTTTGCTTTGTTAGGTAAATGCAGGCTGTAGTGGTCTAGCCCGCGCTCCAACACGTGGAGTAGGAGGGAAACAAGCGTTCCAACGCACCCGGTGTTAGGTTAGGGCGCGAGTTGCTTATTTTAAGTGGTTTTTCAAGGTTTTATTCAGCGTGGCTTTGGCAAGGAAGAGACATGAGTTGGCCTGATGCTAGGTAAGCCCGCGTGGTGCATTTTAGGGTTATAACAGATGCCCCTTAATGTGTGAGGTCAGAAGAGCATCTGATGGCCGAAATACATTACCAATTCTTTACCAATCTGTACTGATATGCTGAATGAGTGAGCCCAGGAATCAGGAATCAGGAGGTGCCCTCTGCAAAAATATCAAATGTCTCACTGAGGCGGGCATACCCATGCTCGGGATAAATCAGAACCATGGCTACCAATCAAATACACTGTAGATCCATGTCAAATAACTATAAAGAGTAGCCGTGAACAATACACAGCAGAGCTACATCTCGAAATCAGAAAGATATACATA
>ML804870.1:339068-350842 GCA_009831015.1 Picea engelmannii | reverse complement strand
CTCATATTCAGGAAAGACTATATGGACTCCCGAGCCTACTATGTTGTCAGAAACGGCATGGACACCATAATGCAACCAGGAACTACCTAGGGCATCCATGTTTTGGTAAGCTCTACCACCAAGTTGCGACACTTCTAGAGCAGTTTTGACGGTTCCGTGTCACAACCGGATGGGATCGATCCTATATCGTAAGAACAAAAGGCAACGAGATGCAACAATGGGGATGAAATCCTACCCTATATGCTTAGGTTGATTTTTGAAATTTTTTTTATGGACCGTCCTTATGTATATATATATTTTTTTATTTTTCTAAAACTCAATGAAAAGTGTCCCAATACCTGACAAAATCCCTTCCATAAAACTCCGGAACCACCCAAAATGGTTTTTAGTATAAAGAAACTGATAAAAGGGGCCAAAAGGGTGACAAAAAGAGGCCAAAAAGTCTATAAATAGAAGCTGGCAGCTCATTATCACCATTGCTGATTTGGAAATTGACTCTGGAGGAAAAAGACCCCCTTTGCCAGATATCATGATTCCGGGAGCTACAGTGGACCAAACGAACTTCTGCTTGGACCAAGTAAGTACAAACTCCCCCATCTTGCATTTACATACTTTAAATGATGTTTTTGAGTGTGTTTGGGGGGTGGCCGTCGCCCTCTAAGGGGTCGACCCTAGTAACCCGCGGGTTGTCCAGAGACAGCCTGCGGGTACCCGCGCGCAGAGTCAAAACTGCGTGCGGGTACCCGCGACTGTCGCTTCGACAGCTTGCGGGTTACCCCCCGCGCAATGAGAAAATTGTTTTGCAAGATCTAATCTTTCCTTTTTGACTTGTGATTTTGTAGGATGTATGTGCATTGGAGAGAGAGGAAGCATGAGGCTGCCAATGAGGCAGTGGCTGCAGATTCGAATGTGATGGTCGTGCTGTCACAGTGTGGTTTGGTGAAGTTTTTCCTATGTCCATTCATGCGCGCTCAACCCAGGCTGCTGAATGCCTTGGTTGACTACTGGCACCCAGATGCAGAGGCATTTATGATCGAGGGGCAATCCTTGGTGCCCACCACCGAGGATATCTATTTTTTGAGAGGCCTCTCGAGGAGAGGGGAACCCGTCAACTTGCAGACCTTTCCTGCGGGGTCGAGCAAAGTCTCGAAGTTGATAGCAGAGTACTGCGAGGCTGGGATCGATCCGATATCGTCTTTGGTGCCCGTTAGTAGGATCACCAGCCTCACCCTGCAGACGATTTTATTGCTCATTTAGCGAATTACTGGCTCCGCCGTCGTACATCAGGCGTCGCGCGCACAGATGAACCGTGCCATTCAGTGCATGAATGCACAAATTTTTGACTGGAGTACCACACTGTTAGAGAGTATAAAGAGGTAACTGACAGAGTGCCGACAACGGACACACAGGAACTTCGGGTTTGGGACCATCCTGTGTTCGTTATTTTTTGAGAGAGTTCCATGCTTCAGTCCTCAATTGATGGTACAAGGACATCTGGCGACTTTCCCGACAGTGTGCAGATGGGCAGCGTTGCTGCCGCGACAGGGTGGTGGGAGGACCACCGAGGCCTTCAATGATGATTTCTTTGCGTGGCTGGCGCGACAGATTCTGGCGATCGAGGATTACCCATATGCCGGGATTGATTTTTCTAGAGATCCAGCGATACCAGTGCCTCCTGGTGAGGAGCGAGGGGATATGGGTAAGTCTCCACCTGTACTGTTTTCTTTTTGTTTGCATATGTAATTTTTTATGTCTTTTTTTAGATATATAACATGTTTTTTGGATGACAGAGTTTTTGGTGGGTGAACCTTGTATTGCATGCAGATGTGGGACCCGTGCGGCCTGTCGATTTTGCGCGGAACAGGCGCCGCCCATGACCAGAGGCCGCAGCTACTGCTTCTCCTCTGTCTGAGGTAACCCGCACAGTTCCCATGATCGAGATAGAGGACTTGCTGCCCTCCATGCAGACTCATATGGTGGGGTTACCTCAGACATGGGTCCGATTGTTTAGGCGGTTGGGTCGGGCTGTATATGATTATAACAGGGCCCATAGGCCCTGAACAACTTTTGTAGACTTTTATGTGCCTCGAGCACTGATATGTATTATATTTTTTGAGGGCATAAGCCCCAATGACTTGTTATGGTTCCCATTTTTTGAGGCACTTGCGCCCATCTATGTACTCTGAGAATTTTATGATGTATATATGGTTTTTATTTCTTTTATGTGTCTTTATGGATTATGTGTACAAAAAATGTATTTACATGTGTTTGATCATGATCTTTTTATGTGTGAGCAAGATGCCAATATAAAATATGATTAGCTAGAGTATCCGTGATTTGATTTAGACTCCTAGGAACATGAAAATATGTAATATAATCAAAGTTGCGTTCCAAGAGACGTACCCTAAGGAATCGTCGGTGTAAAGTAGGATCGTGCACACGGTATATTCTGTTTAGCTGCGACACAACCAGTTGAGAGTCTAGATAGACCCGGAGACGAGAGATACCCAATGACAAAGCATCACGAAGCAACTCAATAACTGCGCTATACTCAACAACATTGTTTGTGGTGTTACCTAAGCATATGCCTCCGGAAGATAACAACTGACCCTGTGGTGTAAAGATTACCCAAGATGCGGAGGCACGCCTCCGCGTGTTTCGAATAGCACCGTCCGCGTACCCAATGAACACCTCAGACTCACTTGACATCTGCCATAGTGACGAAAGATAACGTTAATGACACGTCCATGACACATTTTTCAAAAGAAATGAAATAAATTAATAGCACAAAGACTATAGATATGTTACAAAAAGTTATCCACAGTGACCCTATGAATAGTACTTCTTGAGGTAGAGCCCATTTCTAGGCTCCGCCAAAGCATTCTCTTCAAAATCGACCAGACGATAAGTGCCCTTTTTTAACACCTCCTTAATGAAGAAGGGTCCGAACCACATGGGTTTAAACTTTCCTGCACCCAGGGGGTCCTTATCTTGGTCGTAAACCAGGACAAGGTCGCCCTCAGAGAAAACCCGAGGACGAATGGACCTATCATATTGACACTTAACCTTATGTTTATGAGCCTCATTGGCCAGTGCTGCATCACGACGCGGTTCATCAAGCTGCTCTAGGTGTACTAACCGTTCTTCAAGCGGAGGAGTGTCTGGAAATAATTGTACTGCCAACTTTAGAGATGGAATTTGACATTCGATGGGCAAGACTGCCTCCAGCCCGTAAACGAGTTGGAAAGGTGAGAAACCGATTGCAGTCTTAACTGATGTTCGGTAAGCCCATAATGCCGAGTATAACATAAAATGCCAGTTTGACTTGGCTGAGTTGATGGTTCGCTGTAGCATTGTCTTAAGCGTTTTGTTAACAGCTTCCACTTGCCCATTGGCTTGGGGATAGTAAGGTGACAAGTGTTCTTGCTGTAACCCAAGCTTTGACGTTAAATCGGTCATCATTTGATTCTGAAAGTGACTTCCATGGTCAGTGACAATATCTCTCGGGACTCCGAACCGTGCTATGATCTGGTTAAATAAGAAGAGAGCTGCAGTCTCTCCATTATCCTTGAACGTTGTCATATCTTCGACCCACTTAGTGAAGTAGTCGACAACTACAATGATATAGCGGTGCCCCCTGGCTGACGGGGGGTTGAAATTAGTGTAATCAATTCCCCACTTAGTGAAAGGACCGACGGTGATAATAGGGAACATAGGAGCTGGGTGTGCCCTCATCTTCCGCGAGAAGATTTGGCACGGATGGCACTTCTTGACCGACTCAATACAATCTTTGATAAGCGTGGGCCAGAAGTAACCTGCTCGTAAGCTTTTTTGGGCTGTTGCCAACCCGGACAAGTGACCGCCACAAGCTCCTATATGACAATCGTTGAGCACTATGACGACCTCCTCATGAGTGAGGCATCGACACAAAATACAATCTACACCTCGTCGATACAAAGTATCATTGAGTATAAGATATCTCTTGGCCTGATGGTGTATCCGCCGACGCTCATCACGAGAAGCAGAGGTAGGACACTTCAAAGTCTGGAGATAGATGAGTATATCTCCGTACCAGGGATCAGACGATTCGATCAAAAACATATCACCCCGGATAGGTGATTCCTCAGGCACAACGTCACCTGAATCAACCGGAAGTTCCGAAATAAGTTCTGCAAAGACCAACGACTTCTTGGACTTGGATGAAACGAAGTCTAAGTCGAATCCTTGGAGGATTACCATCCATCTACTGATTTTTCCGCCGATAACTCGTCATGTCAACATGTACTGAAATGGATTTACTACGGCAACGGCAGTGGTCTTACGAAACAGAACATAGTGACAGAACCGTTGAACAACGTGAACTACTGCCAACACAAGTTTTTCGAGATGGGTATAATTAAGTTTTGGTCCTACGAGGCCTCGACTCAGGTAATAGATCATGTATTTAGAAAACGAATCATCTTCCTGAACTAAAACCATGCCTATGGTTGACTTTGCGGCAGCCAAATATAATAGGAAATCCTTGTTATAATTCGGTGGTCGTAACAGAGGTGCGGTTGTAAGGGAGTGTTTCAATGCATCGAAAGAGCGCTACGCAGCTTCGTCCCAGAGAAAAGGAATGTATTTCTTCAGTAAACGCATGAAGCCCTTGGTGATTTTGGCATAGTTGGCGATGAAGCGTCGTAAGAAGTTCACCTTGCCTTGAAGACTTTGAAGTTGTAAAATTGTGCGTGGGGGGGGGGGGCAACTGGATTATCGCCTCCACCTTAAGAGGATCGACCATGATCCTTGTGGTTGACACTATGAAACCTAACAGACGTCCTGACGTGATGCAAAAGCTGCACTTGTTGGGATTCAATCGAATCCTAAAGTAGCGACAACGTTCAAAGATGAGTCTGAGGTGTGTAGGATGATCTTTTCGCTTGCGAGAGCGTGATGCTAAATCATCTAGATAGGCCTCTACTATATGTTTGAGGTCGTGAAACGCAAAAGACATGGCCCGCTGGAAAGTGGCTCCAGCATTCTTGAGACCAAAAGGAATTTTTCGATAGGCGAATGTACCCCACGGACAAATAAATGTCATTTTGTGTTGGTCCTCGGGTTTGATTTGGATTTGGTTATAGCCTGAAAAACCATCCATGAATGAAAAGGCTTCGCAACCGGCGCATTCATCAATGATCTGGTCGATGAATGGGGTTGGGTAATTATCTTTTGGACATGCCTTGTTCAAGTCACGGAAATCGGTACAGACACGAATCGTGCCTTGTTTTTTATCGACTGGCACGGGGTTTGACACCCACTGAGTCAAGTGAATAGGGTATATGAACCCTGCCTTAAGCAATTTCTCAACCTCCATCTTAATGGCTGTTGCTTTCCTAGGATTAACTGGACAAAGTTTCTGTCAAATAGGCTTAGCGTCCGGATACGTAGTGAGTTCGTGTTCAACTATTTTTGGATCAATGCTTGGCATTTCCTCGTAAGACCAAGCAAAAACATCGCAGAATTCTTTAAAAAGATCCGTGTAAGTCTGAATCTCTTCGGGGGAGCAATCTTCTCCGACAAAGACATTTTCCACGATGCCAGGGTTTCGGGAGGTATTGATAGGTATCGTTTCAGCGATAGTCGCCATATTGCCCTTAGCGTAACTATCTTGTGTAGCTAAGAGGTTAATGGGACAAGGCTGATCTCCCGTCATGGTGATGGTGAATTATCCTGCCTCGATACGGTGTAACTATGGAAGGAAATACGATCTGTGATGAAGATCGTCCCAGGGTTTATCCAGACCAGTCATTGCTTCGATTATAGCTTCATCAGAAGGCAAGAATAAATCTAACAAATCAGTATCAGTAAGAGAATCCTGAGCCCAGATAGGCTCGAGGAGTGGATCCAACTCTTGTGCGGGAATCAGATCAGGAGTAGCTGAAGTTTGTTGGACCAAAGAGTACACTACTTCAGCGGTCGACAAGGGCGTGGTCATGCCAGCGTGCCCTGTCTCATCCATCGTAGCTGATGGGGAAGGAAGAGTCCACGGATACTGAAAGTAAGTCGTGCGAAATGACGAAACATGGAAAATCTCAGCCTTGTGGTGGTTCGATATAAATTTGACATCGCCATGAGGAGGTGGGTAATCGAAAGTACCCATCAACGATGGGCACAAACCAACTCCTATGTTCACAACACCGGCTTGAGGATTATCAACCATGGGAACTGTGGATGCCCCCAAAGCTGGGTCAGGTCGCGAGAAGGATAAATGATCAATGCTCACTATCCAGCCTTCATGTGGAAACAATAAGACGCAAAAAACTGTGGTGACCACTGCTTGTATTGTGTAAGTCCAGCTATGAACTAACAATAGATTGTAGTCGATGGGGGCATCAACTACCTCTACTTCGACACACATGGTCTTTCCCCCTAACTGCATAGGGAAAGAAGGAATGATGCCATGCGGTCGGAAAGAACGACCATCGAACGCAGTAAGGAGAGTAGGTGACAGAGACAACTCAGGTTGACCAATGGCTTTCCAACATGCTAATGACATAATGCAAGTCGAAGCACCCTCGTCTACCACCGTGCGGAAGATATTCCATGTAAAAGTTTTCATGGGTTGAGCCACTACTATCTAAAACGCGACATGGTAAGGCAAACGAGGTTTCAAGTCAGTCGTATCTAACATGATGGTACCCGAGTTACAAGTCTCAGTAGAGCCTAAAGAAGTCAACAAGGCTTTCCTCTGAGCAAGGCAACTTTGGAGTACCTCCAAAGCGGACATAGCACAAGGGGTTTGTGATAAATATTCCACCATAGAGTAGTTCTAGGTGGCCCTTGCATTTGGATTATGAGAAGCACGTTTGAACTCACCTTTTGGGATGCGCATCATTGTTTCACCCAACATCTTCTCAATTTGTAGAGGAAGAGATGGGATCTCGGCTTCTTTGCCCTTATCAGAGGCGCTTGGTTTACTATAGTCGTGAGCTCTAGTCGTTATGAAAGCATCACTTTTCACCATATATATGTTCGCAGAAGATGAATTGTTTGGGGGAGGGCAGTTTTCTTGGCTGCCTCCCTCGACACTCATAGAGGCTTGAGTCAAATTTTTCCCATGCTGAAAGGGATTAGTCAACACAGCTTGTTGTTGCTGTGTGACAAACTTCTGGGCCTCCGCAAGTCGAGGGCATAGATGGGTTGGGTGGTCTTCCACACATAGGTTGCACGAATACCTTGCCTTTTTCCTTTCTTTGGTGCCCTCTCCAGCGTTATCATTCGGTTTCTTATCCCCCTTACTCTTCTTGCGTTGTTTTTTCTTCCCCTCGGGCTGCTGGTTGGCCTTTGGGTTAGTCGTCTGTACGGAGTGTACTTCCAACATTTGAGTAGGAGGAGCAGCCAAAGCAGTAGTCTGGCTGGCCGCTGAGTGTTGTATAGATAACTGTTGCAATTGTTTTGTCAATTGCTCAGCGGGCTTGGTTTGTGCCGAACCAACTATACCATCGACATGTGGTCCGAATCTCTGTCTAGTTTTGTCCAGAATCGATCGTGGTGCATCTGGCAGGATGGTGTACAAGAGACCAGACTGAGAGTAGATAAGCTCAAATTGTTGAGCCCTCATGATGGCATCTTCCTCGAAGAAAACCCCTGAAGTCGCGACATCTTTGGATAACTACGGAACTAAAGACTTAAGGAACCACTCAAGCAGGAATGCTGGTGGAACGGGTACTTTGATAAGGTTCTTTCGGCATTGCCACTCTCGAATATGATCTGAGATATGGTCCACTGACGTCTGCACGAAATTGGCTAGCAACTCAGTGTTGACGTCGTATCTCACAGGTAACTGGAAATGGTTAAGGAAGGGCATCGCCAGTTCGCCAAAAGAGGAATATCGTGAATGATCAAGCTCTATGTACCATTTTGCGGCACTCCCAATAAGAGTACATTGAAACAATCACAACTAGACAGAGTCATCTTTCAGTGAGTTAGATGAACACCATAAGTGGAAAGTGGTCACGTGATCACCTGGATCTTCATTAGGCTTGGCTTCAAACTTTGGGATGTCCGAAGGCAACTTCGTCGGCATAGGAGGCCAACGCGGATCGTGACAGATAGGATCATTCAACAACCGTGTTAAATCCGGCAAGTGTAACGTCGCCAAGAAAGGGAGTTTAGGTTGTTGTTGATAGCTGGGATAAGAGGGTCCTGGAGTTGGACTGGCACCAGGTTGCCAGGAAAAGTTTGGCTGCTGGCTCGGGTTTTGGTAAAAACCGTGGCCCTGACCAGCGTAAGGGTTTTGCTTCTGAGGAGACATCATTGGCTGATTCCCCATGAAGTACATAGGATGTTGGGCGTTCATTGTGTTTGATGGAATTTGGGATGGATTACCCCATGCCAGTCCTGATGGAAGAGGCATAGAAGTATGTCCGGGGTTCCAATGGTTGTGGAAAGAGTTACCCCAAAACGACATTCCAGAGGATGGAACAGATCCTTGTGCTGAGTTCCAAGGTCCTGGTATATGTGCCCCCAACGCAGGAATAGTACCCTATGCTGGTGTAAACTATCCAAAAACAGGTGTGCCCCCAGATGGGAAAGCAGCGGATGTGAAAGTGTTATTGCCAAACGTCCCGTTCCAAACAAACGGTGACGAACCTACCGGTTGAGTTTTCGTAGGTGTTCCTTGACTCCCGACTCCAAAAGGACTTATGTGTGCAGGCTGCCCGGTGGACTGCTGATGCGATCCACCGAGAGAAGGGGACGAAGGAGGAATATGACCTCCAGTGCAAGGAAAAGCATTGAAAGGGACAAGAATGCCCCCAAGTTGACCTTGCAGAGGAGCGTTAGAGCTCCCTGCCCCCAAACCCAAAGTCTGGAAAGTGGATGAAGTGAGTGTAGGACTAGTACCTGAACTAGGCATACCGTATGAAAATGGTCGGTCCACTGTGTGACGTAGTTGCGGCCGATACTGCGGTGGCCCGGACTGTCAACAAAGGAAAGTTAGGAGAATCTTCTCCTATGGTAGCAACCGTGATGGGAATGGAAGAATTCCCAGATGAAGTAACAGAGTTTGGTTCCATCATAGGGTTAGGCACTGAGAAGCATTCGTAAAATTGAATTGACACAATAATGTCCGGCCCCGTATCAGTGTTTGAGGTTTCAACCAATCCAAGATTGGTGGTCGATTCCTCGGGGGGTTGCTCGGGCTCAAAAGCCCCAGTTGCTTCGAAAGATCCTTGATGGTCTAGCTTCCGCCTCAGTGGTGGCGGGGGTGGCTCCAGTATAACCAGCGATAGGCCCAGAAGCCTTCGTGACCGGCGGAGCTCCAAATCCTCCACTGTGTGAGAATATTCACAACACGCTAAGGTATTCTACATGAACAAACAGTAACATGCACTAAAAGAAATCCCCTAGAAGATAAATCAAGCAAGCACTAAACTAGCTGGAAGAACAGTTACAACAACCAACACTAGAGCAACTTACCTATGCAAGTGCAACTCGAATACGGAAGCACCCTCCGGGTATACTCTGCAAAGCGTTGGTCCGATGTCCGCCCTAGGTACCGCGGTATACCCCCGCAGTCACCTGTGTATGTCCCTAGAAAAGATTGGCAACTAGTTTGCCAGCACGTGAACAACTATCAGGCGGGTACAATCGATAGTCGGGTAGACCACAATGAGCAGGGTATCAAGCCCGAAACCTGTCAAGGGTATTGAGAGCAAATGGTCTGGAAAACAACTGAGGACCTCGAACGGATTCGAGACCCACGAAGCTCCGTGGAAAATGCAAACGACGGAATCCCTTAACAAATCCTCTATATGTGTTCTCCACAACGCTCGGTCCAGCTTTGGAGGGGTTATCTCCGCTACCTTTCCTTACGTGACCTCGTGTTTAGCCCCTGTGTTAGAGGGGGGTCCTGAATAACTTTCCATAACTGGACTTCTACGCTCCCTATTGACAGACTCCAATGTTTGGTTTGGGTGACCTTCGAGAATTTACTCTCCAACCTATTCCAAGGTCCTATTCCTGAGCTAGTGTATACACCCTACAAACAGAAAAGTCTACTTGATTTTAATTAGCGTTGCTTTTAATGGGCTTCTTTAAGTCACAAGGTACGGAAGTTAAACTGATGGTGTGTAAAAAGACTCAAAGCAAAATGAACAAAATGCGTGAACACAAAAACTTTTACTAAAATGCAAAACCAACAACTTTTCAATGAAAGACTTCTTTTCTTTTTCAATTTTACTAAGATTTCGTGCAGTAAATATGAAGGACTTTCGCTCAAATCTATGAGCTACTTATACTAAAATGCACTGCAAAAACTTATGCAACAAGACTTCTATCCTAGCTACTGATGCAACAACACAATCTTCAAACCAAGAAGAAAATGAAACAAGAAATTGTTTTTTTTTTTTTTTTCCGTTGTAAAATAACACAACAAGGAAAAATGTTGACAAGAACAAAACCAAGAGAATGAAAAGAAAACTCTGGTTTAAAGCGCATATTGCAAACATAATCAGAGCACAGAAATGCAAAAAAACAATCTAAACAACACCGATTCTAACACTTGCCTAAAAACCATAAAACAAATATTTTTTCTCTTTTGTCTTTTCTATCAAAACATGAACTAACAAACACAGGGTAAGGATAAGATGCCCCAACTTGCTGACTGTGCAGCTCCAGACTCTATACCCCTGAGAGGAGCTCTTCTCACCACAGGAGGGGATGACTTCCCCACCCAAGCTGAAAAGCTACCAAACAAGCCCGTGACTGTCACCAAGACAACACGCGTGCAAACGCGTGCTGAGCTAAAACAGAGCGCGGGTACCCGCGGGCTAGGCTTAAACAGGCCGCGGGTCTATATAAAATTCAAGATAAAACAATACACAGGAAGCCCAGACCTGAAAAAGGCCTCTGGTATCAATAACCAGGGTCTCCAAAAGGCTTGGATGCTATTACTTCACCAGAAAAAGAAAATTTGCAAAAAAGAAAAATAATGCTAAGAATGACCAAAACAATAAGGCAGACTGCAGAACAAGACAATAAACCAATCAAAACCCATACAGG
Organism: Picea engelmannii; assembly: GCA_009831015.1. Classification (NCBI taxonomy): domain Eukaryota; kingdom Viridiplantae; phylum Streptophyta; class Pinopsida; order Pinales; family Pinaceae; genus Picea; species Picea engelmannii. The sequence goes on along the minus strand of ML804870.1, from coordinate 339,796 downwards.
ATCCAGAAAGCCCCCTGAGAAGGTAAACTCCTGACAGGGAAGAGGAGACTGCCTCTTAAGCTTCCTGGGCTCTACATGCTACTGAAACCACTACAACAGGCGTTCAAACGCGGGTTGTAGAAGGTTAGGGCACGGGTCACATGCGTGCAGGCCTTCTGCAGGCCGCGTGTACCTCTGTGTGTCCCGAGAATGAATGTCAAGCAATAGCCAAGGAAAAAATGGTATTGATAACCAGGTTCCCTGCTAGATTTTTGACCTAACAGAAAACAAAAACAACAAAGAAACATAAAACTAAACTTCTTTGAACTACCCAAGAACCTCTAATGAAATCCGGAAACCCTAAGAGTAAAATATCCCCAGTGGAGTCGCCAATTCTGTTGTGGGGTATTTTACCCTACGGACTAGCAATCTAGGGCTTAAACTTGCATGCAGATCATGACCCTTCATAAGCTACTTTTAACCTTCTACCTGAATCTAAAACCCTTTTTCACATGCACACATGGGAAGAATCAAATAACCTTTTTATCGACGGTTGGTGTAGATCCTCCGTTGAGCTTTTATCTCCTTGCTTCTGCTGCTCCCAAAAAGTGATCCTACAATCAAGAAAAAACTACACATGCATGCTATTGTTCTACTAGAGGATTAGAGATTAACCACAAATCAAATAAAACATACAAGACTCATGTATTCGTGATGGGAAAAGTATCTTTTTATTAATCTCAACATGA
>ML804870.1:293498-339018 GCA_009831015.1 Picea engelmannii | reverse complement strand
TCCTCCTCTTCTTTGTCCTCCAACTGCTTTGCTTGAATTCTCCTAAAGCTTGAGGAAAGGCTAAAGGGTTGGGACAAAACGGATTCGGCAATTGGGCAGAGTTTCTTTGCTATGATTTTTCCTCTTTTGAATAGTACCCCTACGCCTTCTTTTATAGGCTAGAAGGAGCTAGGGTTTTAGACAAACTCTCGGCCATGCATGGCTGGGAGTTCCAGTTAACTGACCCAAATCTTTTCGTCCCGGTGGAAACTTTCATGATTTTTTGCTTTGTTAGGTAAACGCAGGCTGTAGTGGTTTAGCCCGCGTTCCAACGCGTGCAGTAGGAGGGCAGCAAGCGTTCCAACGTGCCCAGTGTTAGGTTAGGGTGCGGGTTGCTTATTTTAAGTGTTTTTTCAAGGTTTTATCCAGCGTGGCTTTGGCAAGGAAGAGACATGAGTTGGCCTGATGCCAGGTAAGCCTGTGTGGTGCATTTTAGGGTTATAACAGTGTGTGTGTGTGTGTGTGTGTGTGTGTGTGTGTGAGTCTTTTCATGTTTTCTTTTAGCATATATTTTGATCAGGATAAGTATGTAGATTTAGGGTAGGCTGATTGCAAACTCCTCTTTATTTTTATTTTTTTTCTTTTGCTCGGTATTTTCTTGTAATTAAGTTGTGTTCTATGAAGCAGTGGTTCAATTTAATAAATATGGTGAAGCAGAATTTGTTCCTAACTTACTCTTACATGCAACATAAGAGACGCTGGGAAAATACAAATTTCTTAAAGAGGATCTATATCTTGTCTTTGCAAAGCATATGATCTTGGTAAGTGATGAAATATTCTCTTGGTGGTTTGTTAAAGCCCAAGGAAAATATGGATATTTGGAAAGGATCACATGTATCTCTAGACAGAGCTAGGAAGGATCCCACCTTAATAGTTTCTCCTTGCAGATAACATACGTCCTCCTCTACGAATCACTTGTGGGATTTATGCCAGAAGAAAATGAGCCATATTAAAAGGAGTGCAAAGTCCGAGAGGGTATGCAGATTACTCTGTCAGGACTATGGATGCTCTCTCGCAACAGAGCAAGGTTTGTGATGTCGGGGTGAGTCCATCGGAGCTATGGATGCTCACTGGCACCAGAACAACACCGTAGCGAGGGAGTAATAATAAATAAAAATGGTCTCAAGCCAGTGGATTCCTTACCTGACTCTTGTCAAAGAAGGGCATGAGTCATGGTCAAGAGGAACGAAGTTGGAAAAAGGGATGAAATCCATAGGCGGATCCGGATTCATGAACCCGGGAAGTTGTATATGTGTGGAAAATAAATACTCCATGGAATGAAAAGCCAGTTAGTTTCTCAACCAACTTCTGCACAAGATAATCGTGAAGGAAGGAGCAAAGATTATGTTTTCACCTAGATAATTGCCATTTTTTGAGCACTCAAAACACCCTAAAAGCTTTGTGATTTTTTTTTCTCTTTTGGGTACCACCTTGTTTTTTCCCTCTTTCTAAATTGAGCCAGTTGTGTAGGGATCGTTAAGTTTTCTATTCTTCTTTTTATCATCGATCACAGTCAGATTGTTTTGGACTTGTTGAATAGATTAAATTCTCTTCTAAATAACACTTGGCATTTTAACTAAGTATTACACAACTAGAATTTTAAGCCATGCACTCATTATCGACATCAACACAATATGTGAAGTAAAATTGACCATATGAAAACGACAGGCGCCGATCGCCAATGTATCATCGACATCAAAAGAATGGAAGAAAAAAGTGTTGATCAATGATTATGTATTGCGAAGAAGTTGTCGAAATATCTTCGATGTATCATCAGCATCAGGGAGGTACGAAAAGGAAAATGCTAACATCAACACACCTATTGAACCTATGATCACTGATCATCGATACATTCAGGGTCAATGATATCCGAAGGAAACCTTAAACTAAAGAAAGTATTTACTTTGACACAACGTCGAGCACTGTTCATCGATCGAACTCTGAGGGATGAAATCACTAAGTAATAAACATAGAGACTCACCGATTGCTGATCATCGACATGTCATCAACATTGACAGGATAGGATAAGGTTTCTAGAGCCATGTCTAAAGAAATTCCCTGATTCTGAAGAAAATTTTAATGGAGGAGCCACAATAAAAAACCATGTGTCATGATCGCCCTTCTAGGTTAGCATTTCCACATCAGCACTGTACATCAGTCTAGGTCGGTATCGAATCTTTCACGAAAAGAGGTATTAACAAACGTTGTAAAAGAAAATCATCGACACCAATCCACTTGTTTAAATTGGCAGACTGATAGGAAATCGACGGTAGGATGGGACATCTTCGACGAAAAGTAAGATCATATTTTGTTATTTAATGGGCCAATCAATGCGTTGATTAACACATGTTATTAACCCACACACGAACCAAATAATAGGAGTTTGAAACCGCCGATGAACTACGTAGCACCTCGCTCTTGTGCCGCCAGACTGCGATTGCATTTAATCCTAAGCATGATTCAGATCTTGGTGATGGATTGTGTAGACCACATTTACACCCTGAATGCAATAACTAGCGTGACAAGGCAAGTATGCTCCATTTTCAAATTATAAAGACAAATTCGAACGCTGCATCCAATACCCAAGTCTTTCATTGTTGGAGTAGTCGAAGGAGCGAGAAAGCATTTCAAGAGCTCACATGTGATTTAGAATTGTAAACCAGGTTAATCTTGTGTGAAGAAGAGGTATGAACCATCTATATCATTTTGGCAGTCGAAATTGTTTGTTTTTCAGCATCATTTCTACAATTCGATATCTCATTATGTTATTAGTGTAGGGAAATTCCTCCAAGGAATCCAACGACTAGTCGCTCGCCAAGAGGACCAAAAATGAAAGAAGCGGAGGTTCGTGAAGGATCCTCACCCGACGCTGCTAGAAAAATTGATTTTTCCACTAAAGTGGAGCCAGTCGTTTGAACGACCACCAAAAATGTGTTTTCCCAAGCTCCTGCACTCGGCGACACATAGGGGAGTACTGGATCGAAAGTGGTGCTCCCACAGTGGGGAGATTTTTTTAATAGGATCAGTTGAGAATATTACCCAGAGTTTATACTACACAATGACCCGGATGTTAGAATGCTCGATGACCAAGTATTCTCGAACATTTGACGATCCTTCCTGCACATGGTAGCCTGCCGAACAACGGTCTTGCCTTGAATTGAAACTCTGGGGTGGATAATCGACCACAAAGATGTGAAGAATTGTGTGGTAAATGTTACGAGGAAAATCTATCTATGGCTAGGGGTAAACCACAACAAATGAAAATGACTATAGAAATCAACTATAATCTCAAGTATGTTATATAAACAAATATGATAGCAAGACAATATAAAAGGCCTACCTCGTCCAGACGTTCAATGGAGTCCACCGTTGAGCACTTGACCTAAAGCAATATGCCTACAACTAGTCCTCAACAACCAAGTAGCACAAGCATATGGTGATAATGTATAATGCTATCACATTCAATCACATAATCCATAAACATTCATAACAAATACACCCATGGAATAATAATTCAAATATTTGCAAGATATTAATTAGACGAGAAAAGAGTATTTCTATTAAGATATAATTAGCAGAAGTGAATGAGTTACAAACTTCCATGTCAGGACAGTTCAGAACCGAGAAACTAACTTCCTTTTAGCTGGGCCTCCATCACTTCAATCCTCCACCAAAGGAAAGATCATATAAGAGAGACAATGAATTTCTCAATCAATAAGAGAAGATATCGGGGGATGAACAATGTGTTCAGACTTAAAGGACAAAGGAATGCATTCTCAATGTGAACTGAGTAATTCCTCTAGAGTAACTTTTCTCTCAAAGTTGAATTCTTTCTCCTCCTTTCCATAGCTTGGATTTGGCCCATTTATAGCCTTCAAGTGGAATTGAAGGGCTGAGTCAGAATGTTTCCAGTATATGGAAGGCCAAGGATCATTGATCTTGTGACGTGACATGGAAACCCAACACCATTTTCAATTTTGGGCACAAATCTTGATGTACGCAGGCTGTAGTGGTGCAACCTGCGTATACACATGCTATAATATAGGTAGGACACATATATGTGGAAAAATTGTGTTTTTAGCTCTAGGATTTGCAAAAAGGGACTTCAAGTATGCATAGGGAAATGGAACAAGGCCCTCTGTGCAATATTGCATGGGGTAAGGCAAATCTTGCTATAACAGTAAATGATGAAAATGATGAATGAGTTGGGATTTTTCTCCCAATAGGGGTCCATAAATACTACAAACTCGGAGACCTGGAGGAAAGGTTAAATACTGATTTCGTGGTAAAATTATATGAGTTCCATGACACCAGAAAATTGATGGCCTCATGGTGGAAGGAGGATAAGAAGTTTACAAATAAGAGAAACGCTTGGTACGGTACGACCAATCTTAGAGATCCATATATTTATCTGATGGCTCTTATCTACTGGTTATATGGGGAGAGGGATTGCGCAAGTTTTCAGAAGCTTGGATTCCCCTGGCATACACTGTGGAAATCTCTAGTAGCACCTTTAAATGGGGAGCGATTATTTCAAAACAACTGAGCACCAATATATTGCAAGCCCATACGTGAAAGGATGGAGAAACACTAGCTTTCCACATGGCATCATACCTACTAGACGTGATCTGTGCAAGGAACATCTTCATAGGAATGAATCTAAGATGACATGTTGTGGAGCTACCCGTGCATGTCTATTTCAACATTTTGTGGGAGAACAGGTACAAGAGATCTTATACTCTCATATGTGATGAATTTATAGCTCGATTGTATTTTATTCTTTTTAATAAATAATGCCCAAGGCTTATGACAACAACCAAGAAGATGATTTCCAAAGTAGGCCACTGGTACCTGGAAGAAACCACAACCTACATCAAAGTGTTTGAGGCCACTAACGCTCCACATTTACTCCCCACTCATGTATAAGACAGGCTCAATGTGGGATAAATATGTTATCAAACCATTTTGCAAGGCTATAATGCCACTTTGGTGAAGGACAAAAGGAGAGAATTCATACCCTATGGATTTCATGTAGGGTTTTATATGGTGAAAGATACTGCACAAACAAAACAAGAGGTCTTGAGCCAGTTGGATTATATATTTCCCACAAGATGATTTCACAAACATGACCCAGATTTCCTAGTACCCCAACATGTGTCACATGTGTCTTCCTGTTGATCGTATGACCATGATAAGTTTTAAGATGAAATTTTTACAGAAGGTGCTCAGGACTGGGAGGAGGTTCTCCAGAGAAAATCTAACCCCAACATGATGAGATTTAAATCCATGAAAATGGATGAGCAGGTTGAAATGATAGAACATACAGATCAAGAATCCCTCAGGGTTAAGGAAGAAAATAGAGCAATATAAGCCACAGAGGCACAGAGGAGAGGGATGTTGCTACTAGAAGAATCCCAAAGAGTCATCCAAAGGTTAGAAAATGATCCCCAACTAAACCCTCTGATAGAACCCATAAGGGTCCTCCTGTCCGACATGATCAATCTCAAAGAAGAGATAGATGGATCAGAGTCAACCCCACTGGAGGAGACCACTCATCCATAAAACTCAGGCATCATGTCACAACAGAAAAGATCATTGATCATTGCTACAACGTAGTTTGGGAAAATAAGAACATAAACTAGGACATATGTGCCCAACGTCCTCATAGGCCTAATTACCATATATGACGATGAGGAAAACTCAGGGGTTTCTCTCATAACTCCAATACCAATGATGGAGGAGGGAGAACCAGGGGAAATATTTACCCTAAATCCTAAATCTTTGACCTCAATTCCCCAAGAAGGCGATGAAAATTCCAAAAACATGTTGGACATTGAATTCCTCAACCAATCGAGAATTCAACCTAACATGGACAACTTTAAGGAGGAGTTAGGCTTTGGTGAAAAGGAAACACACCAATCAGAAATCGACATCTCAATAGTTGATCATCAATTAAATGTCGATCCTTTTCCCCTCTCCCCATATAAATACGAGACTCCACCAACCAACCAACCATAGCAGGAGGCCGAGTCACCAGGACATATAGTAGTTCCCCCTGCTAAAGAACTAGAAGAGTTGGTCATAGAACACATATATATATGGAAGGAAGCTTAGGAAACACTATGACCTGGGGAGACCAACATATTCTTGAGCCAGTGGATGAGGTCACTGACATACAAGAGATCACTTAGGACAAAAAGAGGAAATTTGTGATGAGAAGTACAACCAAGAAAAGGAGGCTCATGCTTGATAAGACACTCCTCATTACCAAAGAAGAAATAGTTCTCAACAAAGAAAATGCTAAGACAACTAAGATGATAGAGGCAAGGATGGCTATAAATGATGCAATGTTGGACAGAGTGAAAAGGGATGAAAAGGAATTAGCAACCGAAAATAAGGAGTTGGATCATCTGCGCTATCTAGCGAAGTATTATCAGGATTTGATGCAGGAAGTAGTGTTCCTAAGGAGTGAGTCCAGAGAAACATATGCACAGTTCACAAACGAACGCAATATCTTCACCACATGCATAGTCGATTTTCAAGAGGATACTCTCATGGGGCTGAAAACTTGTAAATACATGCAGAGATGGTATGAAAAGGCACATCAGGCAATAGAGTGGATTGACTATATCAACGCAGTACATAAAGGCTGAGACTCAGAAGAGCACGATGTCCGACTACTGATGGATAACAACATCTCCCAAATTAGGAAGGTAGTTGAATACTGGGTGAGCATGGTCCAGGAACCTCATAATAATATACAGGAAAGGTGGGGAGAATGCGAGAAAATCTGGGAGAAGATCAATCGAGAGATGGAAAACATTGGCCTACTAGAATTTGGCCCACCAACAAATTTTGTCGATTTGCATGACATAATAAAATGACATGTAGGGAAAGACTTGACATGGGAGGCAGATATATCATAGATTTCAAGTATGACTCCAGGTCAAGTAAAGAAGTTCGTGGAATACCCAATCAAATCCGTCGTAAATCTACAATGCTTAAGTGTCAAGCTCATCAAGTATAGAGAGCGAGTAATGGAGATAAAGGAGGTCTTCTCTGCACTGATGGATCAACATAGGTTTCCCTATGCAAACACATGTGAAGACCTTTTCTTCAAGTGGGAGGAGTGTGAGAGAACTCATCCACTACAGTAAAAAATTAGATGATCTCAAGAGAATGAGGAGATAAAATCTGCCATGTGTCAATTGTTTTTTACTTAACACAACTTTTAGTAGTTATTTTTAGCTTAGTGGTCCTTTATAAATAGGGAGATCGACCTTGTGCAAAAGGTCTATGGTTTTGGGAAATACCCTCTTTTTTGAGAATTGTAAAAGAATTATTTATGTGCAACTTTAATTAAGAAGTTCAGTTTAGAACCAAAGATAATTTTTTCATCTAAAGCATAAACTTGATTAGATCGAGGAGGGATTGCTTCTGTCTTCAAGTTTGATAGTGCTGCTGTAATGAGTAAGAGTTGTTGTATCTGTTTTTAAGTTATCTTTCAATATTATAACAATTATTTTGTTCTAGATGATGAAAAGAAATCGATGTGACGATATGTGATTGATAGTAGAGCTAAGAGAACTAATTTTCTTACACTCATCTTTGTTACATTTTTGTTTTCCTTTCTACAATTGTTATGTCATTCAATGATGAATGTTCACAAGTAAAAGTATTATTTCTAATCTTGAAATAGGTATGATTATCGTTGCCTACACGCTGAGATATAAGGGTTATCCTAAGCTCAACATTTTTCAATATTTAGTAATTTCCCTTTATCAGTTTGCTTATGACATCATCTTTATTTTACCTAGATTATTAAAGAATACAAAAATACAAAAAGAGAATCACTTAACCTGACGGAGAAACTTATCATAGAAAGATACACTTTTCATTTAACCGCAAAACCGATCGATAAATCGATCGGATCAAATATCTAGAGAACTAATCCACTCATCAAATGATTACGAGTCTAATTGGGCCTCTTAAGCCTGTTTGGTTCCTACTGTTGAGTTAAAGGATTTCCGACCCCTCAACACACCCTTGTGGGAATGTATGAAAAATGCAGGAGAATTCTCATGTTTTGTTTAATAGAATGCCTCAACGAAGTTTGGTTTCATCGAATATGATGATCATTGAATACGTATAGAATGGATTTGTTGATGAAGTATAAAAGTGTTTGAAGAAATTATTGAACAAAACGTGGTATCTTGGACAACCATGATTGCAAGGTATACATAAAATGGTTGCAATCAAGAGGCCTTGAAACATTTTCAACAGATTTTATGGGCATGCATTAATCCAAACCCACCGACATCCGTGGCCATTGTTACAGTTTGTAATATTTTGGCATTTGTGGAACAGGTAAAGGAGATCCTTGAAGAAATAAATAAACGTGGATATCAGTCTGATCTCTTTCTTGGAAGTTCCCTTTTAAGCATGTACATGAAGTGTGGTAACATATAATATGCATAGAATGTATTTGACAAAATGCCACAATAAGATACAATTTATGGAATGTTATGATTTCAAGATATGCACAAAATTGACTTGTTGATAAGGCCCTAAAATGTTTTTTGAGAAATACCCAATCATCGCAAAAAAACCAAATAAGGAATTGAGTGGTTGATTCAGGGTGGTACGCATATATCAATACCTATGGTTGAATATGATGCCCAAAGAAATGTTGTTGTCCCAAAAAAAAAAAACTAAGATATAGTTGCAGCGTTGTAGCACTATATCTCTCCTAAACAATGGATGTGGCAATGCATTCTAAAACTCCCTTGTAATGATATAAAATCCCAGCGTTGGGAGGAGTGGCCTTAGCATTCTATGTTTAGTATACTGCTCGATGAGATCTTGTAGACAATTCATAGTCACACCGCATGATAGTGGATCAAAAACCCTAGATAGGTTACGCTAGGATATGTCACAGATGCTATATAACATTGGCGCAACCATCACTATAAGGATACTACCATGATATGCTGGAATCACTAGGTCGATATGGGACTTGATAGATGTTGTTTGATTTGGATGTATAATGAAATGTTAGAAGCAATTTGGAGTTGAAAATGGTGAGATATTAAGAAGAACAAGAGAGGATATTTACGTGTCAATAGAGCGTCAGGAGGGAGAGTTTGGTAACAAAATATTTATAGAAACTCTATGTATTGAGAACCTTAACTTGACTTTGGTGGAGATATGCAGAACCCTAGTCAACAAATGGGGTTGTGAGGGATAGTGACTTGTTGGGAGGTGAAATATTATAAATAATCTTGCAGCAAGAGATTTGATTCTCCTGTGGAGCCCGTGACAAATGAAGATCCCAAACCTACAGAAGGAAAACCCGCTAAGGGCTCAAAACCCCCGCTTGCTCATTCCCCTTATATCCAGATGTGATGAAGCAAATGAAAAAACATGAGATCAAGAAGAACTCTGTAGATTCATGGTGCTCAGGCATACATTCAAATATTTGATTAGAAATATTGTGCAACGTCGTCGATAGTTTATTGTAACATAAATTGGTGTCATTGACAATTTATTTTAAAAAAAATTGACTGAAGTTTGTTGAATATGGAGGTTGCATCGATCCATTTTATTACATGCACATTTTCTGAGCAATATGGTATATTGCAGAGTTCATTGGATTCTTGAAAGACTTGAGTAGAAAAGTACCGACTGAGAATTGTGAAGGGAGATGAGGTCTATAGTGAAGGAATTGACTAGGACGATGAACAAGATTCTAGGCATATGCCTCTCTGTTGGTTGTACGATGGATGTTGCGATGTGACTATAATATGATGTAGTGAGAGTTCACTATTTTCATGGAAGTGGATGATCGATCACTAATAGTTTATTAAATTTCTCGTAGAAAGAGGGAGTTCGACTCTGAGTTTGAAATGAAGGACCTTGGTATGATGCACTACTTCTTTGGACTAGACTTGTGGCAGAGAAATGATGAGATATTTTTGAATCAAAGGAAGTATGCAGTGGAAATCCTAAAGAGATTAGAGATATTGGATTGAAAGGAAATGGCTACACCTATGGTATCAAATCTGAAGTTATTGCAAAATATGAGTTCAAAGACCATGGAAGTTATGTTATATAGGAAGATGGTGGGTTCGTTGATTTATTTGAAGAATACATGACCATATATATGTTTTGTTGTGAATGCCCTGAGTCAGTGCATGGTTGACCCCAGACATGTTCACGTGATTGCAGTAAAACATGTGATGAGGTACCTTAAAGGTACAGTGGATTATGGGCTCGAGTATGTTGCAGATAGTGAGATCAGTCTACTTGGATATTCAGATTCAGATTGGACTGATAGTGTTGCAAACTGGAAAAATATGTTAGGATGTTTCTTAACTTTGGGATCCAATATGATTTCATGGATTACTAAGAAGAAATCATGTACAACAAGTCATGAAGCATGAGTGAGGCAGATTATGTGGAAGCATGTGCAACAAGTCATGAAGTAGTATGGCTTCGGAAATTGCTCAGTGGATTATTCAATATTGCGATGGAGTCGACCTGTATCTTGTGTGACAACCAGAGTTGTATAAATTTGTCATAGAACCTTGTGTTTCATGATAAGTAGAAGCATATCGATATTAGGCATCACTATATCGGGGATAAATATTGCCGAAGGGAGCAGTGAGGCTCTAATATGTGGCTACCAATAAATAGGTTGTGGATGTGATGAAAAGGTTGTTGTCAAGGAAGAAGTTCGAGTACTTCAAGGATAAGCTCGATGTAGTCCCTCTTTAGAGGAAGTGAAGGCTTCAAATGTTATCACAAGGTAGTGGATCTCATGACGACATGTTGTAGTTCACCAATAGCGTCCATACCTTGTGAACCAAGATGGGTATCAAAGACTCTGAACGACATTTGGTTCTGAAATACCGTGGGGCTCTACACAGATACATCCAAACTGAAATGGATTTTCTGGACATCTCATAACTCGATGATGCCTATCGATATGCTGTTAAAATCAAGCAAAAATTTAAGCACTAGAACAAACGAGAGTTAGGGTCTACAAATCCACAACAAACAAAGTATGAGAAAGACAACCCTAACAAACAGTCTCCTGAAAACCAGTCCAAGCCACAGGAAAAGAAGGTTCATGGGAAGACAAAGAAGGACACCGGAAAATGGTGCGATTTCCACAAAATCCCCTAGCACAACAACGATGAATGTCGCTCAAAACAGTCATTGGTGGTCGAGATCAATGATAAGGAGTCGAACCTTGATTCAGAATCTGATTCTGAAAATACTTGTAAAAGACAGATCATCGACTCGGACCCCACTGTTATTGTCACGATCGCAACAATTCAACCAGAAGAACCAACAGATCCAGAAGAGGGGGAACACCTTTTTCATTCACAGATGTGGGTGAAGGGGACCCCGCTGCATTTTATTTTTGATAGCGGAATCCAGAAGAACCTCATCTCAGCAGAGGTCGTCAAACAGTTGGGATTGTTGACAACACCACACCCACAACCATACAACATTGGGTGGCTTCGCCAAGGACGAGATCTTCGTGTCAGCCAGCAGTGTCTATTGTCATATGGCATCCAACCCTTCAAGGATGAGGTATTATGTGATGTTGCCCCACTGGATGTTTGTGATGTTCTCTTGGGCCAACCATATATGTGGAAACGCCATGCTATCTATGAGTCTCGACCCCGTAGTGTAATTATTACTCTAGGGGGTCATCTCTATAGGATACCAGAGGTAGTTCCAACTACTTCCCCACCCAAACAATGCTGCAAGGTAGTATCTCATACTACAAAATTCATCTTCTCCACAATCTGTTCAAAAGGGGAACAAAAGGATACTGCAACCACTACAGCCTCAGCCCAAGCACCTTCTATCCACCAGAAGGAGGTCGACAAGGTTGCAACAAATCACAAAGATTCCTTCTGCACACAGTCCTAACATGTAGCCAGATTGGTTAAAAAGGTCCAACCCTTCCAGCCACAGGTTCATGAAAACCTTCAACAAACCAAGCAACGCGATGGTTCCAACAAGGCAAGCAACTCACCAAGATTCAGATTCAGCAATCGCTTTCCCCTCTCCCCCGGGAACTCAACGCAATGGAGACCATTGCTTCCTAAGGAGGGAGGATTGATCCAGGTGGATATCGGTGGCCACCCACCTTCTCCAACTGGCCCAAAACATGTTTCTGGCAATTTTGGTAATTTACTATTTTTAGCAGTTTTTAACTTCCGGGGCCATTTTGAGGTCCTGAACGATGTGTTTTTAGAAAATGGGGAGCAACATGGATCGTATATCAATGTTTCTCACCCAGTTTTTTTATTTCTCGGATAGATCTTTCCAACGAGCTATTGAGTGCCCCAAACGGAGATTGTATGCAAAAGTTACGCCCCTGGGAAGTTGACGTATCAACTACCCCCATCGGGGCCCACAAACCTTTTGGATTTTCATCTTCCGGGGTTAGGGTTTTGTATTTTACTTATGTTAAAAAGGCCCTTAGAGCCTCACTGTAAGAATCATCTTCTTGTGAATGCGAGTAGCCGTCACATCTCTTCTCATAGATAATCTACCACCATTCTAGCGAGTCTTTCACTCTGTACTTTTACAGTCTCTGTACATTTATTTCATTAATAGAAATCGTGTATTACTGTATACCTATGACTCGTGTTATATTTCCACTATATATCTATTATATTTTTGTCTCTCTTGCAATATCTCTGAATATTTCAGTGTTATATCTCCACTCTCATTTCGTGCCGAAAATAATCCAGATCAGTGGTATCAGAGCAGGCTGCTCTTGATCATTTTCAGTGCATGTCCCTGACGAGGTCTGAGTATAGAAAGTTGGGTCTCGAGCTTGTCTCTCTTAAGTACAATCTCTCTCGCACACCCAAGAAACCCTCAATGGCAGAAGAAAATAAAAACGACAGAGCAGGCGATCCTATTAGTCTGTTGCTTGAGCAAGCTCTCACGCTACAGAGGGACGAAATGATGGAGATTTTTTCCCACATCCTTCAATGCCTGCCGACAGCATCAAGCGCATCTTCATCAAGCAACCACTTTGGAGGCATATCACCTTTCAAGGTACAGGTTAATTTTGATATTCCTGTATTTGAAGGTCAAATAGATGCAGATGCCCTAGATAAATGGTTAAATCTGCTAGAAGGTTATTTCTCTGTTCATAATTTTTTTGACAAGGAAAATATCACCTTCGCACTCCTTAAGGCTCTCCCCCATGTCAAACATTGGTGGGAAACTTACTGGGAGCATAGTTCCACAGAGGAGTCTGGAATATATGGGTTCGAGCCCACTTGGGATTTTTTTGTGGATGTGGTAAAGGAACAATATTACCCTGTTGGCAACTATGAGGACCAATACATGAGATGGACCACACTGCGGAAATAGAGGGGCCAATCAGTTCCAGAGTTCACCAATAGCTTCCATACCTTGCGTACCAAGATGGGTATCAAAGAATCTGAACGACATTTGGTTTTGAAATACCGTGGGGCTCTACACAGATAGATCCAAACTGAAATGGATTTTCTGGACATCTCATCACTCGGTGCTGCCTATCGATATGATGTTAAAATCGAGCAGAAATTTAAGCACCAGAACAAATGGGAGTTCGGGTTTGCAAATCCACAACAACCAAAGTATGAAAAATACAACCCTAACAAACAGTCTCCCGAAAACCAGTCCAAGCCACAGGAAAAGAAGGGTCATGGGAAGACAAAGAAGGACACCGGAAAATGGTGCGATTTCCACAAAATACCTTGGCCCAACACCGATGAATGTTGCTCAAAAAAGTCATTGGTGGTCGAGATCAAAGACAAGGAGTCAAACCTTGATTCGGAATCTAATTCTGACAATACTGGTAAAATACAGATCATCGACACAGACCCCACTGCTATTGTCAGGACTGCAACAATTCAACCAGAAGAACCAACAGATCTAGAAGAGGGGGAGCGCCTTTTTCATTCACAGATATGGGTGAAGGGGACCCCACTACATTTTATTGTTGATAGCGGAAGCCAGAATAACCTCATCTCAGCAGAGGTCGCCAAACAGTTGGGATTGTCAACAACACCAAACCCGCAACCATACAACATCGGGTGGCTTCGCCAAGGATGAGATCTTCGTGTTAGACAACAGTGTCGATTGTCATATGGCATCCAACCCTTCAAGGATGAGGTATTATGTGATGTTGCCCCACTGGATGTCTGTGATGTTCTCTTGTGCCAGCCATATATGTGGAAACTCCATGCTATCTATGAGTCGCGACCCCGTAGTGTCATTATTACTCTAGGGGGTCATCTCTATAGGATACCATAGGTAGTTCCAACTACTGCCCCACCTAAATAGTGCCGCAAGGTAGTATCTCATACTACAAAATTCATCTTCTCCACAATCTGTTCAAAAGGGGAACAAAAGGATACTGCAACCACTACAGCCTCAGCCCAAGCACCTTCTATCCACCAGAAGCAAGTCGATAAGGTTGCAGCAAAGCACAAAGATTCCTTCTGCACACAATCATCTCATGTAGCCAGATTGGTTAAAAAGGTCCAACCCTTCTAGCCACAGGTTCGTGATGACCTTCAACAAACCAAGTAGCGCGATGGTTCCAACAAGGCAAGAAAATCACCAAGATTCAGATTCAGCAATCGCTTACCCCTCTCCCCTGGGAACTCAATGCCACCCACCTTCTCCAACTGGCCCAAAACATGTTTCTGGCAATTTTGGTAATTTACTATTTTTAGCAGTTTTTAACTTCCGGGGCCATTTTGAGGTCCTAAACGATGTGTTTTGAGAAAATGGGGAGAAACATGGATCATAGATCATGTTTATCACCCAAAAGTTATATTTCTTGGATAGATCTTTCCAACGATCTATTGAGCGCCCCAAACGGAGATTGTATACAAAAGTTACGCCCCTGGGAAGTTGACGTATTAACTACCCCCATCGGGGCCCACAAACCTTTTGGATTTTCATCTTCCGGGGTTAGGGTTTTGGATTTTACTTATGTTAAAAAGGCCCTTAGAGCCTCATTGTAAGAATCATCTTCTTGCGAATTCGATTAGCCGTTACATCTCTTCTCAGAGATAAGCTACCACCATTCTAGCGAGTCTTTCACTCTATACTTTTACAGTCTCTGTACATTTATTTCATTAATAGAAATCGTGTATTACTGTATACCTGTGACTCTTGTTATATTTTTGCTATATATCTGTTATATTGTTGTCTCTCTTGCAATATCTCTGAATATTTCAGTGTTATATCTCCGCTCTCATTTCGTGCCAAAAATAATCCAGATCAGTGGTATCAGAGCAGGCTGCTCTTGATCATTTTAAGTGCATCTCCCTGACGAGGTCTGAGTATAGCAAGTTGGGTCTCAAGCTTGTCTCTCTTGAGGAAAATCTCTCTCGCACACCCAAGGAACCCTCAATGGTGGAAGAAAATAAAAATGACCGAGCAGATGATTCTATTAGTCTGTTGCTCGAGCAAGCTCTCACGCGACAGAGGGACGAAATGATGGATAATTTTTCCCACATCCTTCAATGCCTGCCGATAGCATCAAGCGAATATTCATCAAGAGACCACTTTGGAGGCACATTGCCTTTCAAGGTATAGGTTAATTTTGATATTCCCGTATTTGAAGTTCAAATAGATGCAGATGCCCTAGATAAATGGTTAAATCTGCTAGAAGGTTATTTCTCTGTTCATAATTTTTCTGACAAGGAAAATATCACCTTCGCATTCCTTAAGGCTCTCCCCCATGTCAAACATTGGTGGGAAACTTATTGGGAGCAGATTTCCACAGAGGATTCTAGAATATATGGGGCTGAGCCCACTTGGGATTTTTTGTGTGGATGCAGTAAATGAACAATATTACCTTGTTGGCAATTATGAGGACCAGTACATGAGATGGACCACACTGTGGCAAGAGAGGGGCCAATCAGTTCCAGATTTCACCAATAGCTTCCATACCTTGTGCACCAAGCTGGGTATCAAAGACTCTGAACGAAATTTGGTTCTAAAATACCGTGGGGCTCTACACAGATACATCCAAACTGAAATGGATTTTCTGGACATCTCATCACTCGGTGATGCCTATCGATATGCTGTTAAAATCGAGCAGAAATTTAAGCACCAGAACAAATGGGAGTTCGGGTCTACAAATCCACAACAACCAAAGTATGAAAAAGATAGCCCTAACAAACAGTCTCCCGAAAACCAGTCCAAGCCACAGGAAAAGAAGGGTCATGGGAAGACAAAGAAGGACACTGGAAAATGGTGTGATTTCCACAAACTCCCCTGGCACAACACCGATGAATGTTGCTCAAAACAGTCATTGGTGGCTGAGATCAAAGACAAGGAGTCGAACCTTGATTTAGAATCTGATTCTGAAAATACTGGTAAAAGACAGATCATCGACGCAGACCTCAGTCCTATTTTCGCGACTGCAACAATTCAACCAGAAGAACCAACAGATCCAGAAGAGGGGGAGCGCCTTTTTCATTCATAGATGTGGGTGAAGGGGAACCTGCTGCATTTTATTGTTGATAGCGGAAGCCAGAAGAACCTCATCTCAATAGAGGTTGTCAAACAGTTGGGATTGTCGACAACACCACACCCACAACCATACAACATCGGGTGGCTTCGCCAAGGACGAGATCTTCATGTCAGCCAGAAGTGTCGATTGTCATATGGCATCCAACCCTTCAAGGATGAGGTATTATGTGATGTTGCCCCACTGGATGTCTGTGATGTTCTCTTGGGCCAGCCATATATGTGGAAACACCATGCTATCTATGAGTCTCGACCCCCTAGTGTCATTATTACTCTAGGGGGTCATCTCTACAGGATACCATAGGTAGTTCCAACTACTCCCCCACCTAAACAGTGTCGCAAGGTAGTATCTCATACTACAAAATTCATCTTCTCCATAATCTGTTCGAAAGGGGAACAAAAGGATACTGCAACCACTACAACCTCAGCCCAAGCACCTTCTATCCACTAGAAGCAGGTCGACAAGGTTGCAACAAATCACAAAGATTCCTTCTGCACACAGTCATCTCATGTAGCCAGATTGGTTAAAAAGGTCCAACCCTTCCAACCACAGGTTCGTGACGACCTTCAACAAACCAAGCAACGCGATGGTTCCAACAAGGCAAGCAACTCACCAAGATTCAGATTCAACAATCGCTTTCCCCTCTCCCCCGGGAACTCAACGCAATGGAGACCATTGCTTCCTAAGGAGGGAGGATTGATCCAGGTGGATATCGGTGGCCACCCAACTTCTCCAACTGGCCCAAAACATGTTTCTGGCAATTTTGGTAATTTACTATTTTTAGCAGTTTTTAACTTTCGGGGCCATTTTAAGGTCCTAAACGATGTTTTTTGAGAAAATGGGGAGCAACAAGGATCATGGATTATGTTTCTCACCCAAAAGTTGTAGTTCTCAGATAGATATTTCCAATGAGCTATTGAGCGTCCTAAACAAAGATCGTATGCAAAAGTTATGCCCCTGGGAAGTTGACGTATCAACTACCCCCATCGGGGCCCACAAACCTTTTGGATTTTCATATTCCGGGGTTAGGGTTTTGGATTTTACTTATGTTAAAAAGGCCCTTAGAGCCTCATTGTAAGAATCATCTTCTTGCGAATGCGAGTAGCCGTCACATCGCTTCTTAGAGATAAGCTACCACCATTCTAGCAAGTCTTTCACTCTGTACTTTTACAGTCTTTGTACATTTATTTCATTAATAGAAATCGTGTATTACTGTATACCTGTGACTCTTGTTATATTTCCGCTATATCTCTGTTATATTGTTGTCTCTCTTGCGATATCTCTGAATATTTCTGTGTTATATCTCCGCTCTCATTTCGTGCCGAAAATAATCCGGATCATGAAAGTTTGCAGGGTTTTCTCCCCTTTGAGGGTTTCCCTGAGGATACATCTTGTTTTTATGTGGATATCTATATTTCAGTTTTGATCCTTTTTCATATTAAATAATAGTGTATTCATATACAATATCATCTCTTATGAAAAACCAACATGACATTATCCCACTTATCATTCATTTAATTATTAGATACTTCAGTGTGCGACATTATACCATCATATATGAATAATACATTCAACATATATCACCATCGTACCATAACATTAAATATCATAAAATGCAAAGAAAATACATCACAACACACATTTTTAACATGGTTCACCCAACTTGGGATACGTCCACAACAACTGGCTTCTTTTATTAGTCATTGATAATTCTCTTATAGCTACACATTGTGCTACAAAATGTACAATAGTGACATTACTCGAACCTGCCTAGTCATTATGTTGCAATGTGAGCTTCAATCTGCAGTCATACCTCAAACTTCTTCCTTCACTCGACTCAACTTACCCAAAAAACATTAATAATTTCTCCTCTGTCCAACCTATAAAACTTCGCAACAACCAAAACTACTTCCTTCCTCTCTCCTTCTACCCAAAAACCCATTACATATGTATACATCAAAATAAGGCTAGGCCTGTTACAAAGTGGAAAAAATTTCCCCAAAATTCTAACCGTCAATAACCATTTTCCATCTTTTGTGCATTGCTTCGTCGTGCATCCTTATGTCGCGTGCTTTGACTCATTAAAGTCTACTCTTGTCGCGTGCTCAGGTCCATATTCAAACTTCCTTTTATTCTTTGAGTTCTTCTTGCACAAATCCCAAAACTTAACCAAATGCCTATCCAACAAGCCCTCGAAACTCACCTATGGCTCATCTCGAGCCACTTAGTTCCAGTGTGCCATGAATTTTTCGAAGGTCTTATTCATTGTCGTGACCTTTTCCTTGATTTCTAGTTCCTTTTGGAAAATTTGGTCAATTGTTTATGTACTGACGTGAACCTGCATCTTCTCGACACCTTCATTAGCTTCCTGTTTGATGATTCCTTGAGTTATTGCTAAGGTCTCTATCACTATGTATGCTTCCTCCTGTAGTACTTATATTTGTTGTACATGAGCTTGTTTCTCTACCCTTAGTTGATTTATTTTTGAATTGTTGGAAACATGCCAACGAACTTCCCATGCGGTCACATGCACGTGCATGCAACTATATTAGGAATGTGCATGCATGCACTCTTCTGTGAACAGATTGTGTAACTGGTGGATCTAATTATAATCAATTAGTCTAACTATTTGAGAGATGCTATATATATGAGCATACCCATAGAGGTGAGAGTGCAATGTGTAGTAGAGTGTGTGAGCAAGACACAATACTATGGAGTATAGTGTGTCTATAAGGAGAGGATGGTTGATATTCTCCCTTGAATAATAAGAATATCAACTATCATTGCCCCGTGGTTTTTTCCCGTTGGGTTTCCACATAGATTACTCTGTCATTTGTGTGATTGATGTTCTCAATTTAATATTGCTTGTTTATGCTTCGTTTTTCTTCTGCTGCCCAACAAGAGTTATTAGAGCACAGAGTTGAAGGATTTGAAAGCGAAAGAGAAGAAATCCAGTCACTGGAAATCAGTGAGAAGAGAGAAAAAAAACAACAAACAACAAGAATAATTTTTATTTTTCGTTGAAGCTGTGGAGGACCACTGTAGAGGATAGATTCCTTGCAAGGATGATATTGGTTGGCTGGGAATTCTCATTACATGTACATAATGTTGAAGGGATTTCAATATGCTTTGTTGGGCTCTCTGATGGAAAGAATTATTTAAAATCTTAGTGGTAAGAAAAGGGGCGATAATTGGTCTCAAACTTGTGTTATCAACACATCTCACGACTAGAGGGTGGTATGGTAGTTGTGTATCATCATTGTGTATCCCTGCGGAGGAGCGATAATCATGGAAGGTATATGCATGCACCGAACTCAACGTATATGAAAATATCAAGAGGTATTAAGTTTGGATAATATTTTGTTTTATTAAGAAAAACATATACTTTATAAGAGGATCACCATGGTAAATTAGTGGATATCCATGGTAAATTAATGGATGGAGTATGTTATAATATTTGATGGAGGATGGCTTGTTTTTTTTAAGTGGGTGGAATTATTTGAAGAGAACCACCCTTCTTTATTAAAAGGTAAGAGGTGGACCCTTTATGTTTTGGTAAAAGGTTTTGAGGTACAAAATATTTATTAAATATTTTCTTTAAAATCTTTTAACTAATATTTTTGAGGTTCAATTTTGAGTAAGAAAATTCCTCTATATTAAGGATTGCTTTTATAAGAAATGATTTAAACATTTGGGTGTTTGAGGTATTGTGTGCTAATAGAAAAAGTGCAGAGTTTGAAGTTTGAAGTGAGAAATTCAATAATAACTTTGAGTTACGAAACCTCAAGATGTATGATATTCTCGTACAACAAGGAAACAAGAAGAGCGATGATGGTTGAGTCACTGTGAAAGAAAAAAATGTTAAAAAAATATTGATTGTATGTAAATGGGAATACATTTGTAAGACTTGGATAGGCATGCATACCCATGGTTTATCAGGTCACCTATGAAAAATCTAGACATATATTTAGGTAGATTGAATATGTGCAGGGGCATATATGTTGGGTTAACCTTGACTTGGTGAAAGAGTTAATGAGTTAAATCTAGGTTTTTAGGTCAAATAACATGGTTTTTTGGGTCCATGTTTTTTGGGTAGCCCGTGGTATTGTGCCCATGGATTGCATGTAATGAAGCCTATAAAAGGTGTGGTGAACTCCATTGTAAATGGGCCTAGAGGTAAGCGGTGAAGGCTTACTTGGCTAGCTTGGACGGATTTGGTCAAGGGAATGTTCGTGTTAAGGTGGAGCACTGAGACTCCAGTGTAAATTCCTCAGAGGTGAGAAACAAAGGTTCACTTGTGTTGGTTTGGCTAGATTTGGTCATTGGTTTTTTGAATGAAAAGTTCAAGGTGAAGTAGTGTGTCCAGGTTAGAAAGTTGGGTCTATAGAAAGGTTGATGTGTTGGCAGGTCAATCAAGTATTTGAGAATATATGATGAAGGTAGGTTCATATCCATTGAACCTTGAAAGTATTGCAAGGAAGTTGGGATCGGATAGGCATTTTCAGTCATGCCAAGTTGCAGCAATAGTTGTGGACATAAGCAGTTGTGCTATCTGGTAACTCGGTCACCATCGGTTGCAAAAGAAAGGAAAATTTAGGAAGAGGTATGAACAAGTCATCTGGTGATTACTCAAATGTGAAATTATTTGGTTGTGATGCTTATGTTTTTATCAAGATTCTAAGTATGACCCAGATCAAACAGGTAGATCTTTGATATGGTGATGATGTTAAGGGTTGCAGACTGTGGGATCCTACTACCCACAGAATCATCATGGACAAAGATGCGGTGTTTGATGAATCTCCTTTTATAAAATCAAACATAGTAAAAGACGAAAGGTCCAAAGCATGACTAGTAGAAGAAGGGTATTTGGAAGGTATTGATTTCCATGAAAGTCTCTCACCAGTTGTTAAAAGATTTCTTCTATTCATGTCATGTTAGTACAACTAGATGTTAAAACTGTTTTACATGGAGTTGTTTGGATAAGGGGATGTATATGGAAAAACCAGAAAGGTTAGTTTAGAATCGCAACAGAAGATTTGTTTGCAAACTCAAGAATAATTGTATGGCCTAAAGCATGCCAGGAAAATGGTAAAAGATGTTTGATTCCTTCATTGTGAGACATATTTTACAAGAAGTGAGTATAACCATTGTATTTATGGTATATTCATTATCTTGGTGTTATATGCTATGCTTGTTGCAAGCAAGGCATGGTTGAGGTCAACAGGTTGGCTCAGTTGGTTAGGACGTTTTTTATGAAGGATCTGGGAGAAACAAAATAAATCTTGGGCATGGAGATACACAGAGACAGGAAATATGGTACGTTTGGTTCTCACAACAGAAGTATGTGGTGAATATACTTAGGAAATTCAGTATGAATAATGTGAAACCGGTAAAGTATCTTTGGATTTCCATTGTAAATTTTCTTTAGGTTTATGTCGTAACTGATGAAAAATAAAAGGGTTATATGTCTCGAGTATTATATGCTAGTAGGAAGTTTGATGATTGTGATGGGAAATGGTCACCATTTCACATGTAGTTGGTGTTGTCAGTAGACACATGGAAAAACTAGGGAAATAGCATGTAGGGAAATAGCATGGATATGGGTGCTTCAAACACAGAAGCACAAGTATCACCTAAAGTGGTTGGAGTGATTTAGTCCGTGGTTATGATTCATGAAATTTGGACAAGAGGAGACCTACCTCAGGTTATGTCTTGGAAGAATGAAAGGATCTATTGGGTAAGTTTGGACAAGTATAGGATGTGGTGTTCTTTGGTGGTCAAAGTGTTGTGCATTTGACTAAAGGTCCAGCGTATCAAAATGGGACAAGTGCATCGATTTATTAGATAGGTTACTGATGGAGGAAAAATGGTCCATACTGGAGTGAATCCTGTAGGTGTGCTCATGTAATCGTATTGTTAGATAAGTTGCAGAACTCTAATGGTGTTTGGATTCTTTTGTCTTGCAGAAAAGATGAATGAATTAAGGGCATGATATATAAGGTAAATTGTTATCAAGGTGGAGATTGTTGGAAACATGCCAACGAATTTCCCATGTGGTCACATGCACATGCATGAAACTATATTATGAATGGTCATGCATGCACACTTCTATGAAAAAATTGTGTAGCTGGTGGATCTAATTATAATCGGTTAGTCTAATTATTGGAGAGATGATACACATATGAGCATACCCATAGAGGTGAGAGTGCAATGTGTAGTAGAGTGTGTGAGAAAGACACAATATTGTGGAGTATAGTGTGTCTATGAGGAGAGGATGGTTGTATGCATGTACTCGCTATTGTAATTCTCTCTTTAATAATAAGAATATCGACTATCATTGCCCTGTTTTTTTTTCCTGTATTGGGTTTCCACATAAATCACTCTGTCAATTATGTGATTGATGTTCTTGCTTTAATATAGCTTGTTTATGCTCTGTTTTTCTTTTGTTTCTTAACACTTATATCTTTTGTGCACAAGCCTGCCACTCCACCCTTAGATGATTCATTTCTGAATACAACTTTATGTTCTCATTCATCGCAATTACCACCTTAGCTGGCGGTAATGTTCCCATCATGTCTATGAATTTATGCACCTTTTCCTATGTAGCTTGGATATTCTTACTGATTTACTGTCATTCCTTATCCTTACTTATTTGTGTCCAAATTCCCATAGTCTTTGTTTACAATTGAGCATACTCTACTTCTAGAGTTTTATACTTTCCACTATTGTTGTCATGGTTTGCTTCCTTGTCTCCCTCTCTTCCAGTGGAGTTCTTGATGTCACGCACGCTTCTAGATCAACTGTTTATGCTTAGAATCCTTGAATGGTTTCACTTGTCTTCGTGACTTGATCCTTCACCAAGGCCTCCTTCTCTGTCTGCGCTTCTAGGAGTTCTTGATATACCTTCTCGAATGCATGCTACATTATTTATACCTTCTACACGTCCTCATTGCGTTCATGTTTAACTTTGTTGTATTTAATCTCTAATGCGACATTTTCTATTGTAACCTTTAATAACACATTGGATGTATTATCTATGTGCATGTTCATCTCTTGCACTGCGCTTATCTATAATTCATGTAATACATCTATTGGGAGTTGTGATAACACTGAGTCTGTTGGAATACTGAGAGGGGGGGTGAATCAGTATGAGCACTATATTATCACTTTTATCCACAATATGTAATCATTAACATCATCAAAAATATATCATCAATATATCATGAGAAATATAAATCAACATATTATAATAGACATCCACAGAAACATAATACACTAGAATTTATGTGGAAACCCAAATGGGAGAAAACCGCAAAATGATTTTCTTATATATCAAAAGAATACATTCATTGGAAGCACCAACTTCCCAATTCTCTAGCTACAACTAGAAGGATGCTATGACCCCCTATTTACAATCTCCAACTTGAAGGAAGCTACAACTCTCTGAATTATATGGCTCCAACCAGAAGGAGGCTACAATCCCCCGATTCTCAGGCTCCAACCTGAAGGAAGCTCCAACTCCCTATGTTCTTCAACATCAATTGGAAGGAGGATACAACCTCCTTTCCTTGTCCCATTCTATTTCCTTGAAATATAAGTGTAGAACAAAATGTCACTACCACAATCACTGCCATTGTCATTGTCACTGTCATTGTCGCTGTCATTGTCGTTGCCACTGTCATTGTCACTACCTCAACCTGTAACCTATCACATCAACCTGTCACTATATCCAACATGTCATTATCATTGTACCATCAACCTGTAAATAATCATCAACATGAGCTATACCAAAACATGTATGATATCATCCATCAACTATGTACCAACATATGTAGTATAACATGCATCAATCATGTACCATAAGATATGCCAAATGTAGATACCATAACATCAATGGTGAGTATCTAATCATGTATCAAATCATGTACCATGTACTAGAGCATCAACCATGTATAGAACATGTACCATATACCATATCATAGATCTTTACCATGTCATCAATGAAGTTCCTCAAAGAACCAAAGCATGTGCCTCATTCATATTCCACCATACATCAAGCATATACCTCAACCATACATCCACATCTCAAAGATATGTCTCTAATGATGAACCATAATAGTCATGTCATAACCATATAATATATAAGTATACCTCAATCAAACATGTATCCAAGATGTACCTCAATCATGTACCAATCCAAACATACCTCAAGTATGTACCATACCACAACCAAGTATAATCATAAAAAACACACATATTCATACCAATACCTCTGTAGTTGACCTGATACACAATAGTGCTGACATGTAAGCTTTCATATGACCTCAAGGAACTGGTACAAGAATTTTCCCCAAATCCGTCTTGTCCTCATGGGACTAAGACATGATGTCATGTGGGGCCTCGCATGACAGGAACTGTGAAACCCGCGGGGGTGCCTCGTAGGACACTAGTAGTCTGATCCGTGGGGGTCAACCAAACTAGGGTTTCCTTAGAAATCTTTGCTCTCTTCTGCAACCTCAAAGATCTTTCACTTATCACTTGTCTCTGCCTTGGATTTCATCTTCACAAATTTTCCAAATAGATCACTAGATCACTAGAATATATTCAATAGAATGAGTGAGTGAATGTACTTGTGAATGACTCCTTGAGGTCTATTTATACTTTTTCTTAGTAAACTCTCTCCTTAATATTAGGGGATTCTATAATTTCTTGTTACAACCAAGTTACCCTTTCATTAATTGACTTGTAACTAACTAGGGGCTTCTTGACCATTCTTCGGGGATTCTAACTTCACAAGGCCTTAACTCCTCAACCGTGAGGAACCACGTGGTGTACCACCTATCACCGGAAATGACATGACGAGGAATATCCATCCATGAGTGAGTTACCTTTTCCTTTTTAAAATATGGGTTCCATAATCAAACATCTGGGGATTCTTGTATACTTATTCAAAGCGTCTTCTTGTGAGGTTTATGCTTAGATCTATGCCATAAGGGGACCACTTTGGAGACTTCTCCAAGTACACCCATAACATCTATTGAAATCAATGACAACCACTACTTGTTGACATAAATGAAAACTAATCGTCCAAAAGTCTCCCCCTTTGGAATTGATGGAAACATTATCATGGGAACACTCATGCTCTTGCTCATGCTCTCCTTGTGACCATCACTCTCCCTGTGACCAATGATCCCCCTGTTTCCATGCATCTATTTTTTTTCCTCTCTGTTTCCATGCATCTGTTCTTTCTCTCCTGCTTTGACATCAATGGAAAAGGGTATTTCTACTTGGGGTTGATCCCTCTATATACAAGCCTCTTCTTTCTCTTCATGGTGCTTCCTTGTGTAAAGCTTTGATGTATATAAAAATAATTCAAAAGATTCTTTACTTGGACTCTTCATGTATAATGCTTCTTTCCCCCTGGCTTACTATACCTGATGCCGTGTGGATCACTACGGGGAAGAAAATACTCTAAGTTTCTATTGAAGATACTCAAATCTCTCCCTCATAAGAGGTTTAGTGAAGATATCTAAAATATACAATTTTGTTCGAATGTACTCTAGCTTGATGTTGTTTTCTATAACCTTCTCTTGTAGAAAGCGAAATTTTATTGGAATCTACTTCGTCTTGGAATGCATTACTAGATTCTTGGAGATAATGATAGCACTGGTGTTACCACAGAGTATCAAAATAGGCTCATGATATTCCACATGTATATCTTGCAACGTCTACTTCATCCAGAGAAATTGAGGGAAACATGTTTCCCCTGCAATATATTCTTCTTCTGTTTTGGAAAAATATATCGATGATTGTTTCTTGCTCAATCATGATACCAAACACTCACCTAAGTAGAAATTTTCTCCACTTTTACTTGTTCTATCGTCAATTCTACTTGCCCAATATGCATATGTGTAGGTGAAAAAAGATAGATCATTTCCTTTTGGATACCATAATCCAAAATATATCGTTTCCTTGAGATATATGAATATTCTCTTTAATGCCATAACATGTGTTTTTTTCAGTGCTTCTTGAAATATCGCAAC
This sequence comes from Picea engelmannii, assembly GCA_009831015.1. Taxonomy (NCBI): domain Eukaryota; kingdom Viridiplantae; phylum Streptophyta; class Pinopsida; order Pinales; family Pinaceae; genus Picea; species Picea engelmannii. The sequence goes on along the minus strand of ML804870.1, from coordinate 312,363 downwards.
ATGTACAACTGTTTGAATCACATATAGTCTTGATGTTGTCACATAGAGTAATTTGTTAATCATCGATATGTAGAGTCTCTGATATGGATCCTTCAATTCGTCTTCCTTTCTCAACTTGCAATTGATATGCATAGGAGTACTTACAGGTTTACATTATTCCATTCCAAACTTCTTTATAATTTATATGATGTACTTGGTCTGGGAGATGAAAATACCTTTACCACACTGACATATCTCTAATCCCAAAAAGAAAGTCAAATCACCGAACAAAGAAATTTCAAACTCATTCTACATGTCTTTGGAAAACATATGACTCGTCATGTCATCCTCTCTTCCAAAGATAATATCATCTACATAAACTTCAATTATCAATATATTGTATTGATCCACTTTTATGTAGAGATTGTTGTCTGCATTACCTTTCCTAAATCCTTGTTGTTGTATATACCTACCCAATGTTTAATACCATGCTTTGGGGGTTTGTTTAAGTCCATACAATTCTCTCTTCAACCTACAGACATAATATTCCTTTTCTGATAATATAAACCCTTCAGGTTGTTTGATGTAGACTTCCTCTTCTAATTCTCCATTCATAAAAGATGATTTTAAATCCATATGATATACATTGATTCTTTTGGAACATGCATAGGCTAAGATCAATCTGATTGCTTCCATCCTAGAAATAGAGGCAAAGGTCTCTTCAAAATATGTACCTTCAATCTGAGTGTATCCTTTGCAAACTAACCTTTCTTTTTTTATGGTTACCTATCCATCCTCGTTCAGTTTGTTTCAAAAAACCCACTTTGTACCAATCATGTTCTTGTTCTTCGGTCTTGGAACCAGTTCCCATGTTTCATTCTTCTCCATCTAATCCAATTATTCATCCATAGCCTTAACTCAATGTTCATCCTTGCTAGCCTCTTCAAAACGACTTGGTTCAACTGTAGATAATAGTGCTAGGTGTTGTTGTTCAGGTGAAAATATTCTTCTTCGGGTTTCAAATCCTACATCTTTATTCCCAATAATATGTTCTAGTGGATGATTTTTTTGTACTCGACGACTAGGTGTCTTAGGAGGTATTTGTTACTCATCTTCCTCTTGTTTTGATTATGGCTGCTCTTCTTCTTCTTCTACTAATTCTTCTTCTTTTAGATCTTCCTCGTCATTATGCTCTTCTAAGTATTTTCTTCCTTATTTTCCCTTCTGTTCATCTATCTCATCAATTGTTACATTGATGCTTTCCACGATTATGTTGAGTATTGGACTGAAGAATTTATATTCCCTAATCAACTAGGGAGTCAAGTTTTCCAAGCCCTCCATATTCTCTTTTGAAAAATCATTTGCTTCCAAATACTCTGAAATGATTCACATTTACTGGTATTCCTTTCCATAACTTGTAGGGAGTCTTATCATTGTTACTTATAAGCATTCCTCTGTTTAGGATGTGAACTTTTGTATGTACTTCTTGTGCCCAAAAGATGTCACTCAACTTGGAATCTTTCAACATGGTTATGTCCATTTCCTATATTGTTCTTTTCTTCCTTTCAACAACTCCATTTTGCTGAGGTTTCCTAGTTGCCGAGAACTATCTCTTTATTCCATGTTCACCACAAAAATCCATGAATTCCTTGGATGTAAACTCTCCTCCATTGTCTGATCTTAAGCACTTGATTTTCAAATTCATCTCAGTTTCAACCATCTCTTTGTATATCTTGAAGTGTTTGAATGCCTCTGACTTCCTCCTCAGAAAGAAAACTACTATCATTCTTGTGTATTCATCAACCAATAACTTAAAGTATTATTCTCCATTTAATACCTTCATTCTTGTAGGTCCATAGAGATCAGTGCATACAATCTCCAATGGTTTTGTCGTGGATTACTCTTTTGATTTGAACTTGGTTCTGTTTTTTTTTCCTTGTAGAAAATGCTCACATAAAGTATTTGCTATCTTTGAGATCTCAAGAATTTCTTTCATTGATTCCTTTCTACTGATTTTGACAAGGTTATTAAAGTTTATGTGACCCATCCTTTTGTGCCAGAGCCAACTTTCATTTTCCTTTCCTAAGAAACATTTTCCCTTGTTCGACAACAGAGGAATAACACCTTCAGTAACCACTCACATAACTAGATCAAAGATCAACACACCAATGTTTTCTTGTGGTAAAACCACTACGTGGAAATATCAACGGCCCCAACCGACAAGGCCACTTGGAGTAGTTTATTAATGCAAAAAGAGAAATATTACAGAGATATTTTACAAGAGTGTTTCTCATAGTCAATCATCGACAAATGACCCTCCATGCTCTTTAAATAGAGATCATGGACCAATCGGGTGTTAAGCCAAAAATCAATGGACGTTAATATTGAGGAGAATATGAACCGTCAGATCATTCTATGTCAGGAACATATCATGACCGTTGGATTTCCTAACTACAAATGCGTACTAATGAAGACTAAAGAAACACACTAAGAAACACAATTTTACCTAATGACACATTAGACCAAGTAGATCTTAACTAATTCCTAAGTGTCTAAATATCCTAGCATACCCCCTTAAGAACAACTTTGGATAGGATTGAAGGATTTACAATAGTGACACAATAGAAGAAGGAAGGAGGCATTAGAGCATATCCCCCCTCAATTACAACTTCCTGAACTCCTAACATAGATCGAATTTTGGAAAACTTCACTTCTGTAAGAGACTTTGTGAAAATGTCTGCAACTTGATCTTTTGTAGGGAAAAAGAGCACTTCAATAACTTGATCATGAATGATCTTTCTGATGATGTGCATGTGTATCTTGATTTGCTTGTTGCGCTGATGTTGAACTAGGTCTTTGGCGAGATTGATGACACTATGATTGTCGCACCAAAGGCTGGTCAGATGTTGCTGCTGGAATCCAAACTCTGAAAGGATTTGTCGAAGCCACAAGGCTTCATAACTTGCATTTATCGTTTCTTGGTACTCTACTTCTGTTGAAGAAAGTGAAATAGCCTATTGTTTCTTACAGGCCCAAGTGACAGGTCCTGAACCAAGTATGAAAACATAACCTGCAGTAGACTTCTGATCATCAGGGTCATTGGCCCAATCTAAATCAGTGAAACCAACCAATAAGGGAGTCCCCCCTGAATTGTAATGTATCCCAAACTGAACTGTACCATGTACATATCGAAGTATCATTTTAGCTTCTTTCCAATGGCTTTCATGGGGTGTTTTCATATACTGGGAACTAAGACCAACAACAAAGGAAATATCAGGATGGGTATGGGTCAAGTATAAGAGGCTACCAACTAACTGGCAGTACAGGGTGACATCAACTTCGGGAGAAGTATAGGTGGAATTAAGATTGAATCTAGAGTCGAAGGGAGAAGGGGTTGGATTACAATCTTCTGTGTGAAAGCGACGAAGAAGGTCACAAGAATACTTAAAATGGGAAATAAAAATTCCTTCATTGGTTTTGAAAACTTGGAGGCCAAGGAAATAGTGCAAAAATCCTAAGTCTGTCATTTCAAATTGATTCTTAAGGCTGGTTTTCACATGGTTTAAAAATTTTGAGTCACTTCCAGTAAGGATAAGGTCATCAACATAAAGGAAACAGATTATGAGATGGATTCCTACTTTCTTGGTATAGACATTAGGATTAGAATGGAATCTAGAGAATCTGGTGTCAATAAGAAATTTTTCCATTTTGGCATACCAATATTGGGGAGCTTGCTTAAGACCATAAAGATATTTCGTAAGGAGAAAAACAAGGATAGAGTCATTCTGGACATAGCCATGAGGTTTTTCCATGTAGATTTCTTCTTGCAAAGCTCCATGCAAGAAGGAAGATTTAACATCCATCTGATGGACCTCCCATTTATGTGAGGCAGCAAGGGCAAGAACAAGGAAGATGGAATTCATTTTGGCTACAGGGGAAAAGGTTTCATTATAGTCAACTCCTTGAACTTGGGAAAATCCTTTGGCAACTAACCAAGCCCTGTGTCTTTCAACACTTCCATATAATGCATACTTAGTTATGTAGACCCATTTAAATTTGATAAGTTTTCTTCCTTTTGGAAGAGGTACAAGATCCCAAGTATTGTTTTCCATGAAAGAATGATACTCTTCATTCATTGTTGTATCCCAATATGGATGACCTGAAACTTCTGCAAATGTCCCTGGATCATGAGTCTCTGAAATTTGAGCCAAAAGAGAAGAGGCTTGCTTGAAATGTGAATGGGTTCGATGTTGATCTAAAGGATCATCGACAAGACCACCAACTTCTCCTCATGTTGAACAGGCCCATCTAGGAAGCGATGGAACTGGTGATGGTTCAGGTTCAAATGAATCATCTAGAGGAAAGTGAGTAGGCGAAGGTGGATTTTCATCCTCACTGTCATCATCTAAAGAAGAAACTAGAATAGGAACAGAAGAAGGCACAAACGTTGAATATGGATCGTAGGCCGAAGAAGGCACAATCACCGAATTAGGCTCGCAGGCCAAGAAATTTTCATCAAATTTAACATCTCTTCTAATAATAATTTCATTACAATGTGGTTGAAGAAGTCTATAACCTTTGACATCTTCAGAATAAACAACAAATATACACTTCTCACTTTTAGGCTGTAATGCTTTCCTTTACTCATCAGGAATGTGAGCCCATGCTATGCTACCTAATACACAGAAATGACTTACATCTGGTTTAATTTTAGTCCAAGCTTCTTCTGGTGTTATATTTTTAAGAGCCTTTGTGGGAGTGCGATTTACTATGTAATTTTCACAGTTTATTACTTTTGCCCAATACTTTAGACTTAATCTGTTAGATTGGATCATACAATCAACCATTTCTTTTAGTGTGTGGTTCTTTCTCTCAAAAACACCATTTTGTTGTGGTGTATATGGAACAATGTGGTGCATTTGGATTCCCTATGTAGTGCAGTAACTTGTAAAATGATTGTTCACATATTCGCCTCCATTATCTGTTCTTAACCTTTGAATTTGATGTCCAGATTGCTTTTCTACAAGAACCTTGTAGGCCAAAAACTTGTAAAAAACATCACTCTTAAGTTTTAAGAAGTAAACCCAAGTATGTTTGGAAAAATCATCAATGAAAGTTAAGAAATACTTGCACCCAGAAAAAGAAGGAGTAGAAAGTGGACCACACAAATCACTATGAACAAGTTGCAAAGGGCCTGAGGCGTGCCAAGAGGCACATTTGTCAAAATTGTCCCAATGATGTTTGTCAATAACACAACTGACACAAACACAATCTCTGCATGAAATATGAGGAAGACTAGTCACCATCTGTTGATTACATAGTTGCTGCAATGAGAGATAATTTAGATGACCAAACCGCTCATGCCAAAGTATGCTCAAGTCATCACTATGAGCAACACAAATTGATGAAAAATATGATGACCCAAAGTTTTCAAATTTGTACAACTTGGTAATATCATCAAAAATTATAGTTGCAAGAACATGCTTAGGATATTTTAGATCCTTTATTACAACTTGGTGAGGTGAAAACTCTACGGTTTTACCTTCACCTAAATGAGTGATTTGATATACTAATAGAAGGTTACAAGAAAGACTTGGAACACATAATACATCATTGAAATGACCATTATCTACTTGAACTGTTCCAGATCCTACCAAAATAATAGATCTATCATCACCAACAAATATTTCCTTGGTGTTACATTCATTTAGAGCAGAAAATATGTCGTTATCCTTAGCCATATGATAAGATGCTCCAAAATCAATAAGCCACTCATCAAAAGAAGAAGTAGAAGTTGTATTGAAAGAGAAACCAGAAGAAGAAAGTGCATGTTCAGAAGAAGAAGAAGTAGAATCAATATTGATGTTTTGCTTATTCATCGTTGCTTCGAAAGCTGCCATCTTCTTGAAACATTTGGACTCATCATGACCATCTTTATCACAAAAGTTGTAATGTCTGTCAGTCTTATTATTTTTATATTTTTCTCCTTTGTCACCATTAGGATCTGAAGTTGTCTGAGTGGGTTTGGGACTCTTATGTTTCTTGTTTTTGTAGCGAGGATGTTGCTTCTTGGGATACTTGGGTTTATATTTATGTTGAGCAACTAAGGATTTGTTGGAGGTACCTGCAGTACTGATCACTCCAAGTTGTACAATATTATATTCCTCTCCAATCAAAGCAACGCAAAAGGACTCAAGAGTGGGTTTTTGATAATATTTCCCTAGAGCCTCTCTCATGGCATAAAAGATAGATACAAACATAGAATATGCACTACCTAACTTAGAAAGAATAATATAGATGGAACACTCTTCCTCCATTTTTATGTCACATTCTTCACATAAAACTCTGAGTGTTTTAAACTTAGATAGATGGTCTCCAAGGAAAAAAAAATCATTTGGACTTAAGGTCAGTACTTGATTTTTTAACTGTTGTGCTCGAATAATATTGAGCTTACCAAACACAGATTCAATCTTTTCCCAAGGTTCATCAGGGTCATCAATTTATTTAAGGTAGAACCTTAAATCGGGAGAGATGGACATTCTAATTAGTCCATGTGCTTCGTCACTCCTATTAGCTCATTGGAATTTCTTATCATCATCAGTGGGTTCTTTTTCCTTTCCCAAGGTAATACGATACAAGCCTTTACTTCTTAATAAATCCTCCATATGGGATTTCTATTGGAAGTAGTTGGCGATGGTAAGCAAGAGATTACTTGTAGAAGCCATATTATGTATGCAGATAATATGGATTTAAAAAATGAAACTGATGATTTGTATGGAAATATCTCAAAAAGTTAGGCGGTTTTAAAAAAATGGCACTGAAAATGGACTTCGGATGTGAGAGTTGTGTCCTTTCAAAAAAAACATAAACGATAACCAAAGGACCACATGGTGGTGTAAGTTGCTTTATGAAGTGACCCATTTTTATAAAGAGGAGTGGGGATCACTTTTACAATGAAGTTACTTTATAAAAGAAAAGTTGCATGGAAAATAAACAACTCAAATAAAATATTAAAGCTACTTATAGTAATTCACTTTTATAATTGAAGTGAAATACACTTTACAATTTTAGCATGAACTTTTTCAAAAAAAGTAACAAAAGAGAGACTTGAACTCAAGACCTCTTACTTACTAAGGAAACTTTTAACCAAATGGTCTAGAAAAACATATTATAATGTTCAAAAAGAGGATTGGGGTTGTTGTTGTTGGAGAGCGTGCTAATTTTTTTTTTCACACAAGAAAAAAATTCTGCTTCTCGATGACAACAAGGGTTAGATCTCTGTTAGATTACCTAGAAGATACACCTTTTCCTATTTGTTTATGATTTGATGAGATCACATAGGGCATGGAGAAAAGAGCATATGTAGATCTAAAAGAGAAGTAACCCAGAAATAAATAATATAAAACCGAAATAAAACCAAAATAATACTCTGCAAAAATTAAAAAAAATCTTATGGAGGCTTTATACCTTTGGATCTGACTGAAATGGTTGTATCTTGGGCAAATAGAAACCTTTTCGAGTGAAATGAAAAGTGTTCTTGAATGAAATGAGCACTCTGGATGCAATGGAACAATCCTATCAACCTAGAAATGTACAAAAAAGACAGAAACAGGAGATGAGGCAACTCAACTTCACGATATCGATCTACAACAACAACGGGTCTTCAAGCAGGCTTTGATACCATGTTCGACAACAAAGGTATTCCAACAGAGGATGAACACGTTCAGTAACCACTCACATAACCAGATCAAATATCAACACACCAATGTTTTCACGTGGTAAAACTCCTACGGGGAAACATCCATGGCCCCAGCCAACGCGACCACTTGGAGCAGTTTATTAATGAAAAAAGAAAAAGATTACAGAGAGATTTTACAAGAGAATTTATCACAATCGATCATCGGAAAATTCCCCTTCATGCTCTTTAAATAGAGATCATGGACCAATCGGGTGTTAAGCCACAGATCAATAGTCGTTAATATCGAGGAGAATATGAACCGTCAGATCACTCTATGTCGGGAACAAATAGTGACCGTCAGATTTCCTAACTACAAATGCATACTAATGAATACTAAAGAAACACACTAAGAAACACAGTTTTACCTAATGACATATTATACCAAGTAGATCTTAACTAACTCTTAAGTGTCTAAATATCCTAACATAATGTTAGGATATTTAGACACTTAGGAGTTAGTTAAGATCTACTTGGTGTAATGTGTCGTTAGGTAAAAGTGTGTTTCTTAACAATGTTAGGACATTTAGAGACTTAGGAGTTAGTTAAGATCTACTTGGTCTAATGTGTCATTAGGTAAAAGTGTGTTTCTTAGTGTGTTTCTTTAATATGCATTAGTATGCATTTGTATTTAGGAAATATGATGACCACGATATGTTCCCGACATAGAGTGATCTGACGGTTCATATTCTTCTTGATCTTAATGAGCATTGATCCATGGATTAATACCTGATTGGTCCATGATCTCTATTTAGAGAGCATGGAGGGTAATTTTCCAATGATCGACTCTGAGAAACTCTCTTGTAAAATCTCGCTGTAATATTTTTCTTTTTGCATTAATAAACTGCTCCAAGTGGCTGCGTTGGCTAGGGTCGTGGATGTTTCCCCGTAGGGGTTTTACCATGTGAAAACATCGGTGTGTTGATCATTTATATGGTTATGTGAGTGGTTACTGAAGGTGTTCATCCTCTATTGGAATACCTGTGTTGTTGAACATGATATCATAGCGAGGTTTCGATCCTTGGACCTATGTAAAGAGGTTGTTTTTAGCACGCTTTCCATGGTATCGAACATGTTTCCTTTCTACTGATTTTGACAAGGTTATCAAAGTTTATGTGACCCATCCTTTTGTGTGAGAGACAAATTTCATTTTCCTTTCCTAAGCAACATTTTCCCCTTCCATTCTCATTCAGGACATATATGTTGTTTGGGTTTCTTCTAGTTGTAGCCACCAATTTTCCCGATCCTTGTTATCTTATCTTACATTTTTCTGAGTCAAACGAAAGTTTGTGTCCTTAATCACACCTTTGACTGACACTTAGAAGATTGTGCTTCATATCTTCGACTAGTAGAACATTTTCTACCTTGGAATCTTTGCTTCCAAACTTTTGACTGTGCCTCTACCTATTATTTTGGTTGAGTTATCATTTCCAAATGAAATTAATCCATCTTGTTCCTTCTTCATAGGCAGAAACATATTCTTGTCACCTATCATATGCTTCAAACAACCATTGTCAACATACCATCCACTTTTTTATGTTGTGCTTTTAGAGAAAGTGAGCATTCTTTAGTGTTGAATTGATCCTGCTTTCTTCTCCATATCCTTTGTGGTTCCTATTTATGACTGTTGATATTCTTCTTTGGTTCCCTTGGAGGAACAATCAGTCTACAATATTTAGCCATGTGTCCAAAACTGTTGCACTTGTAGCACTCTGTTTCATTACTTAGTGAACCAAAATTGTTGTGATTTTTATTTTGTGATTGATATAAATTTATGAGATAATTGTTGTTTGAAGATCCTTCGTAGTTTCTTCTATTCTTAGCATAGACTCTACAGTTTGCATCTTTGTGACCAAAATTGTTACAAGAATAACATAAACCAAGAAAAATAGTTTGATACCTGGATGTAAGGGATATTCTGAATGGTATTTCTCTTCTGAATCCTTCTTCTTTTTCTTGGGATATTCTTGATTGATGGTTCTATGTTCAAAATATTCTAGGTGGTCTAGTTCCTCTATGTATTTATTCTTGAGTCCCTCTAAATATTTCTGTATAGGTGCTTTTTTCTGCTTCATGTTCTGTCATCTTGGAGCTTGAACCTTTCTCAGTCTGCATCTGGTTGTATCCTAGCCTAGACCTGTCATAGTATGGCCTTTGACTTTTGATGATCTCATCCAATATTTTGGTGCTATTCTGTTGCATATCTTTCTTCTGAAGATATTTTCTTAAGGTGATTATTTATTCTTCCAAGCTTTCAATCATCTTCTCCTTATCTTCTAATTTATTTCTAAGTGTTTCTCCAATCCTTTTGTCTTCTTCTATTTGGATATTTAACTTTGTGATTATCTACTCAATTTCTTCTGAGATGGAATTTTGAGATCGTTCTTTCTTCTTTAACTCTACCTTGAGTGACTTGATTTTCTTTCTTTCTTTCCCTAGTTCTTCTAAGGCATTGATTAATTCTGCTCTAAGATCGATTTTTCCTTCTTCTTCGGAATCTTCAGAATCATCTTCTAATGCCATGAAGAGTACTCCTTCTGAATCATTGTCACTATCATCATCCTTGTATGATGAATAATTGTCTTCCTTTGAGTAGAAATGTAAGAATTTATTTTTGTTCCTTCTCTTATCTCCCTTTTGATTTTTCTTTTTCTTCTTAGGATCTTCTTCTTCATCTCTACATTTATCATTAGCATAAGGACACAATGAAGAAAAATGACCAATACCATCATAATTAAAAAAATTCAATGGAAGCATACCTTTATACTTGTGGTTCCTCTTTTTAACTTCCTTGCGAAGTTTTCCACTTCTTCATCTTCCTCTTAATCATCGCTCCATCTGCAATTTGGTTTTGACTTTTAATTTTTTTTCTTCTTTGTATTATTGGATTATTTTAATGTTTCTTCTTTCATGACTGGGTTCTCTTGTTCTATCCTCATTTCATAAGCTGTGAATATTCCATGTAGCTTTTCCATGCTCAAAATGTCAAGATCTATTTTTTTTCCAAGGCTGATATCTTAGGATCAAATCTCATAGGTAGAGATATTAGAACCTTTAAAATGACCACTAATTCATCAACTTCTTCTCACAGTCCTCTAATAGTGTTCATTGTTTCATCAAATCGTAGAAAGTAGGTTGCAATGTCTTCATCTTCCTTCATATTTAGTTGCTCAAAATTTTATCTAAGGGTTTGAAGTTTAGCTCCCTTGACTTTGGTATCTCCTTCATAAATCTTTTGAAGTTTATTCCAAATATCCTTTGTGGTCTTGCAATGCATAACTTTGAAAAATATTGAATCATCTAGACTGCTCAGAATGGTGCCTTTAGCCTTTGATTTGTTTTTGTTGAGTTTCTTTCCATCTTTTTTAGTTGGGGGAGTGGTTGGTGTTACATATTCATCTACCAATGACTTCCAAACATCAAATCCTTGTGCATGTAAAAAGTTGCATCGTTTTATTCCAAAAGACATAGTTATGTCCATCAAACATTGGTGCTCCAATATTTGTGTATTCAGTGATCTCCTTCCAGTGGTTAAATTGTTTCTTGAAGGGCATTCTCTAATACCAATTGTTGGAATATTGAGGAGGGGGAGGGGGGGGGTGAATAAGTATGAACACTTTATTATAACTTATATCCATAATATGTAATCATTAACATCATCAGTAGTATATAATCAATATATCATGAGCAATATAAATCAGTAGAGCATAATAGACATCCACAAAAAACACAGTACACTATAATTTATGTGGAAACCCAAATGGGAGAAAACCAAAGAATTATTTTCTTACATATCAAAAGAATACATTCATTGGAAGAACCAACTTCCCAATTCTCTAGCTACAATTGTAAGGAATCTATGACCCCCTATTTATAGTATCCAACCTGAAGGAAGCTACAACTCCCTAAATTCTTTGGCTCCAAGAAGAAGGAGGCTACAACTCCTTGATTTTCAGGCTCCGACCTAAAGGAAGATCCAACTCCATGTGTTCTCCAGCACCAACTGAAAGAAGGCTACAACCCCCTTTCCTTTCCACGTCCTTCCACAATCACTGCCACTACCGCAATCATTGTCACTACCACAATCACTTCCACTGCCATTGTCACTATCATTGCCACTATCATTGTCACTACATCAACCTGTAACCTGTCACATCAACTTGTCACTATATCCAACATGTCATTGTAATTGTACAATCAACCTATAACTGATAATCAACATGACCTATACCAAAACATGTACCATATCATCCATTAATTGTGTACCAACATATGTAGTATAACATCCATCAATTGTGTACCATACAATATGCTAAATGTAGATACCATAACATCGATGATGAATATATAATCATGCATCAAATAATATACCATGTACTAGAGCATCAACCATGTACAAAAATTGTCCCATATACCCATAACATCAATGAAGTGCCTCAAAGAACCAAAGGATGTGTCTCATGCATATGCCACCATACATCAAGTATATACCTCAACCATACATCCACATATCAAAGATATATCTCTAATGATGAGCCATAATAGTCATGTCATAACCATATGAGATAGTATACCTCAATCAACCATTTATCCAAGACGTTCCTTAATCATGTGCCAATCCAAAGATACCTCAAGCATGTACCATACCACAACCAAGTATAATCATCAAAACAAACACATAAGCATACCAATACCTTTGTAGCTGACATGATACACAATAGTGTTGAATTATAAGATTTCCTCTGAACTTAGGGACCTAGTACAAGAATTTTCCCAAAATATGTCTTGTACTTGCAGGACTAAGACATGATTTCATGCATGCCTCGCGTGACATGCATTGTGCAACCAGGTGCCTCGTGGGACACTAGTAGTCTGACCCACAGGGGTGCCTTGTGGGACACTAGTAGTATGACGTGCGGTGGTGCCCCACGGGACACTGGTAGTTCGACCTGTGGGGGTCAACCAAACTAGGGTTTCCTCATAAATATTTTCTCTCTTCTACAACCCCGAAACTCCTTCACTTCTCACTTTTTACCACCTCATATTTCACCGTTGTAAAATTTCCAAATAGATCACTAGATCACTAGAAGATATTAAATAGAATGAGTGAGTGAATGTACTTGTGAATGACTCCTTGAGGTGTATTTATACTTTTTCTTAGTAACCTCTCTCCTTGATATCAGGGGCTTATATAATTTGTTGTTACAACCACTTTACCCTTTCATTAATTAACTTGTAACTAACTAGGGTATTCTTGACCATTCTTTAGGGCTTCTAACTTCGCAAGACCATAACTCCTCAACTGTGAGGAACCACGTGGCGTACCACCTATCATCGGAAATGGCATGATGAAGAATATTCATACATGGGTGATTTACCTACATTCACACTGTCCTTCATGACATTTTTCCTTGATCAAATACAAGTTCCATAATCACACCTTTTGGGATTCTTGTAGACTTCTTCAAAGCATATTCTTGTGAGGGCCATGCTTAGAGATACACCATAATGGGACCACTTTGGAGAGTTATCCAAATAGACCCATCACATATGTTTACATCAATGACAACCACTTCTTTTTGACATCAATGAAAACCAATTTTCCAACAAAGTCAATGTGACCTAGTGCCCTATCTTGTTTGTGCATTTCTGTCATTGGGAACTCAACTACCCCTGTTGCCAACGTAATAAATATTCAAGCTACTATGATTAATAATGTCTGGGATATTTTTGGCCCACCTCTCTAGTATCGGTAGTGCTTATTTATGGTTCCTCCTTCATTTGTCACCCTAAAGCGATGTTTGCGGATTTTAATAGTTTCCACAATTCTTCCATCTATTCCTGCATGTTTATGCTCATCTCTTCTTGTTTTCATGATGTGCTCTGAAAAATGTCGTAATTGACTTCTTTTACTTGGTCTCCTATATTCTCTAAATCATCCTTTGTCAAAGCCTGTATAGCCACTTCCTTAACAACTTTGCACTTTAGTCATTGTTGTTTGGGTCTCCTTGTCTCTGGCTCTTTTCTCCTACTATCATTATGTAGTGTTTAATTTTGAGTTGTTTCCTTTGGGCCCTTTCCTCTGTCTTGGTTGTCACCTTCTTCTTCATCCTCATCAATCTCATGTATTTTCGGGTTTTTCTTCTCTGATGGACCTGTCTCTACTGGTGGAATTGTCCACTCATCGTCCCAAATGACCATAATGTGGCCCATATCCTCTTCCTTCAATCTGTATTGTGTTGGAAACCACTACTGATATGGGTCCTTATTTTCTTCTACGTACATGTGGTGATGCCTTGCCTAAAAACACACCACTTCCTTATATGCCTCGACCAATTGTGGTGGTATGTGTTGGGTCATGTCTATGTTGTCCCTGGTAGTTTCTTTGTAAATGTAAAATACAACATTAATATCCATCTATTATGCCTTATGTGTTGTATACCAAATATTTTGATAGTGCATGGCTAAACTCTCCGAGACTCCAAAAAACCGACTGTCATCTATCTCTCTCCAAGTTGATAGTGAGAATAAAATTAGTAACCAGGATTAGTGGAACTTGGTCCCCTTATCCTATGCTTCCTCACAATGGATCAAAAATTGGTTTAACAATAATGTTGCATTGTTCATTTGGAAACCCTCGACACATCATTCTTCTCCCACTATGATCGCTTCTGGCACTTGATCTTTCATTCACTTCCTAAATATATTACATGATAAGGCTTGTGTCACAAACCTTACCATCGGGTAGCAGATGATCGCAATATCCAATTCACTTTGTCCATGGAATGTATGGAATTTCTCTTTCATGATCTTCAAGAGATTCTTTTCATTCTTCTTGTCAAAAAACAATGATGCAGGGTCCTCCCCCTGTGACAAAAGACCTATAATATGCATTATTAAATCAATCCACATGTACCCCCTGTGCACACAACTTAGCATCACTTTTACACATGCATTGATATCCCGACTCCGTCCAAAATGCGATATATCGAACAGGTTTATAAGAACTTCTTTTTGCAACCCACTAGCCCATGCATGTGGCTCGATGATTATCATATGAGTCTCAAAACTAAAGGAATTTATCAAAAACTTGTTGGGTACTAGATTTGGAAACTTATTTTCAACTGTGATTTTGTGGTCAACATATTTCAGAGAAAGTATCAAACCTAACATATCCCCTTCCATAATGAATCCCTCTAGAATAGATGGCTCCACTAGTGGGTACTTTGCATCCTTTTTGGATGGATTTCTTGGGGGGTATAATTACCAGGGAATATTTATGCTGAGGAAAATGCATTTGTGTCTCTTCTACTATCGAAAGTGTTGTGGGATGATCGTGTGGTTTCTTCGATACTAACTATGATTTTGTTGTTGCCTCAGGTGGTGCCATCTTCATCTGCGACACTGGTCTCAACTTCCAACCAGTTCTGGAACTCGGTTCTGAACTTTGGCTCTGTAACTTCGGATCTATATGTGGATTATCAATGAAAATAACCTTCCCACATCAACCCTTTTCTTTCTTTTATACTGTATTTCTATTTGTAGCTTCCCTTCGCACATAAACTTTCCATCTAATCTACTAATGATTTTCATTCATTGCCTACCTTAATGATCCATTAACTCCATATCTTCAGTGATTTCTTCGTTCGATTCTGCAATCTATCATGATCTTCTATCCATTTTGTGTTTATTATTACGCGATGCCACTACTTCACCATCATGGTAGATCTTTACTACATGTCCCGTCATGGACTGTCTTAAATAATATTAGTTGTCATCTACACAATTTCTTCTCTCTACGAGATCTCTTTCCTTTGCTCAAACTTTCTTCTTTTGTTTTTGCGTTCTTCTACTTACTTTTCTTTCATCATCAACATTTTCTTATTTTTCATTTTTACCTTTGAATCTTAACTTCTTTAACTCCTTAACTTTCGACCTCTTCCCTTAACCCTTTTCTTGTTTTTTTCTTGTTTTACTTTCTTTTTCTTTATTTTTCTTTCTTTTTCTTCCTTTTTCTTCCTTTTCTTTCTATAATGCACTATGGTACAAGTTATTTTGTGCAGCTCCCCTAGTGTGCAGAAGGACGACAATTCCTGTACAGTTTTAGTCGAATCTCAGTCACCATTCCTTCCGTGACTTGTCCATCCAATTTTTCTAATTGAACAACACCTGTGTCAGTCACATAGCAGATCACGTATGGCCCTAGCCAGTGCATCATGAACTTTCCTGGGTGTTTTTAGAACTTACTGTCATCTATCAATACTAGATCTCCAGTCTAGAACTTCTTCTCCTTGATGTGTCTATCATGCCATGCCTTTTCATGTGCCTTATGTACTTACTAATGAAACCCTACAATAAATCGATCTTCCTCTAACACTATTAACTGTAATAGTATTTCTTCTACTGCTCTTGAATCCTTAAGGTCTTTCATCACAACAATGCACATACAAGGTACAAGAAACTTCATGGGAATTATTGCTTCCTATCCATACGCTAATATTAAAGGTGTTTGACCTGTTGATTTCTTGTATTTATTTATATAAGCCCAAAGCACTGTAGTGATCCATAAATCCTAGTCATCTCATTCTACGTTCCACACCTTGGTCAATGCATTCTCCAATATCTTATTAAAGGCCTACATCAATCCATTATCTTGCGGGTGATATGGAGTTCTCTTTCAATGTTGAATCTGGAACTCTTCTATCAATGTTGCAATTGTCTTGTTCAAAAAGTGAGTCACATGGTCGCTCATCAATACTTTAGAACACCCAAACCTTGTAACTATGTTCTCGAATAAGAATCGCCCAGTTGTCTCTGCATTTCAATATGTAACTAGTTCTTCCTCTGACCATCTTTTTCGTGGTAATTATGTACATGGATCATGTTCTCCTTGCTGGTGGATTAATTGGTCTGAAAAAATACACTACCCATTTGTCAAATGCTTGTAAGGTGACTTATGGATTCAAAGGAATATCATCTCTTCGTGATGGCCTTCCTATTCTCTTGAAAATGTATAAACTCTGAAAAAATTCCTTCGCACCCTTATGGAGGGTGGGACACCATAGTCCTACATGTAATATATTATGTGTTATATCCTTTCCTGCATAATGTCCTCCTACAATTCCATCATGCGCCTCTATGAGGATCATTGGTCTCTCATGCTTTAGCACACATCGTTTCAGTATCCCATCTATGCCCAAATTATATAAATTTCTTTTGATCAACTGATAATCTATTTCTTTAACCACTATTTTCTTCTTTTGTGCTACTTTTATGTCCGATGGAGCCACTCATGTGCTTGAAATATGAACAATTTATGAAAAATTTATGTCTACCATTTGAATTGAGAATAAACGTGCATATGGTAAAATGTCGTCTAAGTTCTCTGCATCTTCTGCTATCATTATCCATGATAAATGGTATGTTCTTGCATTCAGTTTCCCTCGCTTCACGATAACTTTGAAATCATACTCTTGGAACAATAATAACCAACTGCAGATTCTCCCCCCAAAAAATGGCTTGTTCACTAGATATTTGAGTGCAGAGTGGTTTGTATACATCTTGAAATGGGACCCCAACAAATAGTGTCTGAACTTCTGTAAGGCATAACCCATTTCCAAGCCTTCCCTTTGTGTCATCGTGTACTTATTCTCAGTAGTCGACAACTTCCTACTAGAAAAAGAAATTGGGTGATCTAACTCTCCCTCTCCTGGTTGGGCTAAGACTACACCAAGTGTTATTGATGATGCATCCACATGAACATGAAACCCTTTCTTCCAATCCAGGAACACTAGAATGGGTGCATTTACTAACGTCTATTTCAATACATGCGGACCCTTTTGGCAGTCTTCATTCCACTGAAACTTAGCTTCTTTCTTCAATAACTTCTTCATTGGAGATGTAATCTATGCATAACCTTTAATAAATTTCCTATAATATTCGGTATGACCCAAAGTTGTTCTCAACTGTCTCACTGATTTAGGAAGTGGAAAATTAACAATCACTGCTATCTTAGTAGGATCAACTAACAAACCCTTCTTGCTTACCACCTAACAAAATCCCAAACGGTGCACATAAAATACATTTGTTCAAATTTAATGAAATCTAATATTGTCTACATATATCAAGAATCATATTTCTATGTAATATTTCAATAGGCTAAAGAAATTACAATCATCTAAGTATACTTCAAGAAAATTATGAATAAACTCCTTAAAGGTTGCGGCAAATACTCTAGAAAACACATCAGGTACATTCTTTAACCCAAATGGAAATTTTGTGTATTGGTAACTTCCCCATTTTGTTGCAAATGTCATATTATGTCTATCTTCTGACATAATATTTATCTGATGGTATCTTGAAAATCCATCAGTGAACGAGTAGGCATCCTATCCTCCTACGTTTTCTAATACTTCATCTGTAAAGGGGGTCGGAAACGGGTCATGCAAACAAACATCATTCAACTTCCTTAGGTCTACACAAATTCTAATACCCCCTGTTTTCTTATCTTGAACCACCATTGGACTTATCCATTCATAATTTGCAATGGGTTCAATTATACCAGCTTTTATAACTTTGTTAAGCTATGATTTCACCTTTTCATTATACTTTGGGTTCAATCTATAAGGTCTCTTTCTTACTGGATTAACATATGGTTTTAAAGGGATATTCATTTCTCCTAATTCTACATCTATTCCCTTCATCTTTGAAAACATTTTTAGACAGAGATCCTGATACTCATGCAATAGGTCTGTAATATTTTCCACAGTCTCATCATTCCAATAATCACCAATGTTTGCAAACTTCGACTTCTCCTCCATGCCAATATTCACTTTGTTCACTCTCAAGGGCTTCACATATGCATCAGGTTCAAGTGTTGGACCTACTATGTCGCCCTTCCCTTCAGTATTTGGTACCTATACATTTATTAGGTCCTCTTATTCTTGGTCTTCCTCTGTAACATTATAACATTCTAATAGTTCATGGATTTTCGTAGACTCTCTGTGCGCACTCCATGTAGGTACTATTTCTACTTGACCTTATTCCATAATTTTTTTACCTCCAATGACTTATAAAGTTTCATCTACTAAAGGTGACTCGACTTAAAAATTAAATGTTACCTTAAAGTTTTGGGTGACCTCTTCCCAATCT
>ML804870.1:253077-293398 GCA_009831015.1 Picea engelmannii | reverse complement strand
AGAAACATATTCTTGTCACCTATCATATGCTTCAAACAACCATTGTCAACATACCATCCACTTTTTTATGTTGTGCTTTTAGAGAAAGTGAGCATTCTTTAGTGTTGAATTGATCCTGCTTTCTTCTCCATATCCTTTGTGGTTCCTATTTATGACTGTTGATATTCTTCTTTGGTTCCCTTGGAGGAACAATCAGTCTACAATATTTAGCCATGTGTCCAAAACTGTTGCACTTGTAGCACTCTGTTTCATTACTTAGTGAACCAAAATTGTTGTGATTTTTATTTTGTGATTGATATAAATTTATGAGATAATTGTTGTTTGAAGATCCTTCGTAGTTTCTTCTATTCTTAGCATAGACTCTACAGTTTGCATCTTTGTGACCAAAATTGTTACAAGAATAACATAAACCAAGAAAAATAGTTTGATACCTGGATGTAAGGGATATTCTGAATGGTATTTCTCTTCTGAATCCTTCTTCTTTTTCTTGGGATATTCTTGATTGATGGTTCTATGTTCAAAATATTCTAGGTGGTCTAGTTCCTCTATGTATTTATTCTTGAGTCCCTCTAAATATTTCTGTATAGGTGCTTTTTTCTGCTTCATGTTCTGTCATCTTGGAGCTTGAACCTTTCTCAGTCTGCATCTGGTTGTATCCTAGCCTAGACCTGTCATAGTATGGCCTTTGACTTTTGATGATCTCATCCAATATTTTGGTGCTATTCTGTTGCATATCTTTCTTCTGAAGATATTTTCTTAAGGTGATTATTTATTCTTCCAAGCTTTCAATCATCTTCTCCTTATCTTCTAATTTATTTCTAAGTGTTTCTCCAATCCTTTTGTCTTCTTCTATTTGGATATTTAACTTTGTGATTATCTACTCAATTTCTTCTGAGATGGAATTTTGAGATCGTTCTTTCTTCTTTAACTCTACCTTGAGTGACTTGATTTTCTTTCTTTCTTTCCCTAGTTCTTCTAAGGCATTGATTAATTCTGCTCTAAGATCGATTTTTCCTTCTTCTTCGGAATCTTCAGAATCATCTTCTAATGCCATGAAGAGTACTCCTTCTGAATCATTGTCACTATCATCATCCTTGTATGATGAATAATTGTCTTCCTTTGAGTAGAAATGTAAGAATTTATTTTTGTTCCTTCTCTTATCTCCCTTTTGATTTTTCTTTTTCTTCTTAGGATCTTCTTCTTCATCTCTACATTTATCATTAGCATAAGGACACAATGAAGAAAAATGACCAATACCATCATAATTAAAAAAATTCAATGGAAGCATACCTTTATACTTGTGGTTCCTCTTTTTAACTTCCTTGCGAAGTTTTCCACTTCTTCATCTTCCTCTTAATCATCGCTCCATCTGCAATTTGGTTTTGACTTTTAATTTTTTTTCTTCTTTGTATTATTGGATTATTTTAATGTTTCTTCTTTCATGACTGGGTTCTCTTGTTCTATCCTCATTTCATAAGCTGTGAATATTCCATGTAGCTTTTCCATGCTCAAAATGTCAAGATCTATTTTTTTTCCAAGGCTGATATCTTAGGATCAAATCTCATAGGTAGAGATATTAGAACCTTTAAAATGACCACTAATTCATCAACTTCTTCTCACAGTCCTCTAATAGTGTTCATTGTTTCATCAAATCGTAGAAAGTAGGTTGCAATGTCTTCATCTTCCTTCATATTTAGTTGCTCAAAATTTTATCTAAGGGTTTGAAGTTTAGCTCCCTTGACTTTGGTATCTCCTTCATAAATCTTTTGAAGTTTATTCCAAATATCCTTTGTGGTCTTGCAATGCATAACTTTGAAAAATATTGAATCATCTAGACTGCTCAGAATGGTGCCTTTAGCCTTTGATTTGTTTTTGTTGAGTTTCTTTCCATCTTTTTTAGTTGGGGGAGTGGTTGGTGTTACATATTCATCTACCAATGACTTCCAAACATCAAATCCTTGTGCATGTAAAAAGTTGCATCGTTTTATTCCAAAAGACATAGTTATGTCCATCAAACATTGGTGCTCCAATATTTGTGTATTCAGTGATCTCCTTCCAGTGGTTAAATTGTTTCTTGAAGGGCATTCTCTAATACCAATTGTTGGAATATTGAGGAGGGGGAGGGGGGGGGTGAATAAGTATGAACACTTTATTATAACTTATATCCATAATATGTAATCATTAACATCATCAGTAGTATATAATCAATATATCATGAGCAATATAAATCAGTAGAGCATAATAGACATCCACAAAAAACACAGTACACTATAATTTATGTGGAAACCCAAATGGGAGAAAACCAAAGAATTATTTTCTTACATATCAAAAGAATACATTCATTGGAAGAACCAACTTCCCAATTCTCTAGCTACAATTGTAAGGAATCTATGACCCCCTATTTATAGTATCCAACCTGAAGGAAGCTACAACTCCCTAAATTCTTTGGCTCCAAGAAGAAGGAGGCTACAACTCCTTGATTTTCAGGCTCCGACCTAAAGGAAGATCCAACTCCATGTGTTCTCCAGCACCAACTGAAAGAAGGCTACAACCCCCTTTCCTTTCCACGTCCTTCCACAATCACTGCCACTACCGCAATCATTGTCACTACCACAATCACTTCCACTGCCATTGTCACTATCATTGCCACTATCATTGTCACTACATCAACCTGTAACCTGTCACATCAACTTGTCACTATATCCAACATGTCATTGTAATTGTACAATCAACCTATAACTGATAATCAACATGACCTATACCAAAACATGTACCATATCATCCATTAATTGTGTACCAACATATGTAGTATAACATCCATCAATTGTGTACCATACAATATGCTAAATGTAGATACCATAACATCGATGATGAATATATAATCATGCATCAAATAATATACCATGTACTAGAGCATCAACCATGTACAAAAATTGTCCCATATACCCATAACATCAATGAAGTGCCTCAAAGAACCAAAGGATGTGTCTCATGCATATGCCACCATACATCAAGTATATACCTCAACCATACATCCACATATCAAAGATATATCTCTAATGATGAGCCATAATAGTCATGTCATAACCATATGAGATAGTATACCTCAATCAACCATTTATCCAAGACGTTCCTTAATCATGTGCCAATCCAAAGATACCTCAAGCATGTACCATACCACAACCAAGTATAATCATCAAAACAAACACATAAGCATACCAATACCTTTGTAGCTGACATGATACACAATAGTGTTGAATTATAAGATTTCCTCTGAACTTAGGGACCTAGTACAAGAATTTTCCCAAAATATGTCTTGTACTTGCAGGACTAAGACATGATTTCATGCATGCCTCGCGTGACATGCATTGTGCAACCAGGTGCCTCGTGGGACACTAGTAGTCTGACCCACAGGGGTGCCTTGTGGGACACTAGTAGTATGACGTGCGGTGGTGCCCCACGGGACACTGGTAGTTCGACCTGTGGGGGTCAACCAAACTAGGGTTTCCTCATAAATATTTTCTCTCTTCTACAACCCCGAAACTCCTTCACTTCTCACTTTTTACCACCTCATATTTCACCGTTGTAAAATTTCCAAATAGATCACTAGATCACTAGAAGATATTAAATAGAATGAGTGAGTGAATGTACTTGTGAATGACTCCTTGAGGTGTATTTATACTTTTTCTTAGTAACCTCTCTCCTTGATATCAGGGGCTTATATAATTTGTTGTTACAACCACTTTACCCTTTCATTAATTAACTTGTAACTAACTAGGGTATTCTTGACCATTCTTTAGGGCTTCTAACTTCGCAAGACCATAACTCCTCAACTGTGAGGAACCACGTGGCGTACCACCTATCATCGGAAATGGCATGATGAAGAATATTCATACATGGGTGATTTACCTACATTCACACTGTCCTTCATGACATTTTTCCTTGATCAAATACAAGTTCCATAATCACACCTTTTGGGATTCTTGTAGACTTCTTCAAAGCATATTCTTGTGAGGGCCATGCTTAGAGATACACCATAATGGGACCACTTTGGAGAGTTATCCAAATAGACCCATCACATATGTTTACATCAATGACAACCACTTCTTTTTGACATCAATGAAAACCAATTTTCCAACAAAGTCAATGTGACCTAGTGCCCTATCTTGTTTGTGCATTTCTGTCATTGGGAACTCAACTACCCCTGTTGCCAACGTAATAAATATTCAAGCTACTATGATTAATAATGTCTGGGATATTTTTGGCCCACCTCTCTAGTATCGGTAGTGCTTATTTATGGTTCCTCCTTCATTTGTCACCCTAAAGCGATGTTTGCGGATTTTAATAGTTTCCACAATTCTTCCATCTATTCCTGCATGTTTATGCTCATCTCTTCTTGTTTTCATGATGTGCTCTGAAAAATGTCGTAATTGACTTCTTTTACTTGGTCTCCTATATTCTCTAAATCATCCTTTGTCAAAGCCTGTATAGCCACTTCCTTAACAACTTTGCACTTTAGTCATTGTTGTTTGGGTCTCCTTGTCTCTGGCTCTTTTCTCCTACTATCATTATGTAGTGTTTAATTTTGAGTTGTTTCCTTTGGGCCCTTTCCTCTGTCTTGGTTGTCACCTTCTTCTTCATCCTCATCAATCTCATGTATTTTCGGGTTTTTCTTCTCTGATGGACCTGTCTCTACTGGTGGAATTGTCCACTCATCGTCCCAAATGACCATAATGTGGCCCATATCCTCTTCCTTCAATCTGTATTGTGTTGGAAACCACTACTGATATGGGTCCTTATTTTCTTCTACGTACATGTGGTGATGCCTTGCCTAAAAACACACCACTTCCTTATATGCCTCGACCAATTGTGGTGGTATGTGTTGGGTCATGTCTATGTTGTCCCTGGTAGTTTCTTTGTAAATGTAAAATACAACATTAATATCCATCTATTATGCCTTATGTGTTGTATACCAAATATTTTGATAGTGCATGGCTAAACTCTCCGAGACTCCAAAAAACCGACTGTCATCTATCTCTCTCCAAGTTGATAGTGAGAATAAAATTAGTAACCAGGATTAGTGGAACTTGGTCCCCTTATCCTATGCTTCCTCACAATGGATCAAAAATTGGTTTAACAATAATGTTGCATTGTTCATTTGGAAACCCTCGACACATCATTCTTCTCCCACTATGATCGCTTCTGGCACTTGATCTTTCATTCACTTCCTAAATATATTACATGATAAGGCTTGTGTCACAAACCTTACCATCGGGTAGCAGATGATCGCAATATCCAATTCACTTTGTCCATGGAATGTATGGAATTTCTCTTTCATGATCTTCAAGAGATTCTTTTCATTCTTCTTGTCAAAAAACAATGATGCAGGGTCCTCCCCCTGTGACAAAAGACCTATAATATGCATTATTAAATCAATCCACATGTACCCCCTGTGCACACAACTTAGCATCACTTTTACACATGCATTGATATCCCGACTCCGTCCAAAATGCGATATATCGAACAGGTTTATAAGAACTTCTTTTTGCAACCCACTAGCCCATGCATGTGGCTCGATGATTATCATATGAGTCTCAAAACTAAAGGAATTTATCAAAAACTTGTTGGGTACTAGATTTGGAAACTTATTTTCAACTGTGATTTTGTGGTCAACATATTTCAGAGAAAGTATCAAACCTAACATATCCCCTTCCATAATGAATCCCTCTAGAATAGATGGCTCCACTAGTGGGTACTTTGCATCCTTTTTGGATGGATTTCTTGGGGGGTATAATTACCAGGGAATATTTATGCTGAGGAAAATGCATTTGTGTCTCTTCTACTATCGAAAGTGTTGTGGGATGATCGTGTGGTTTCTTCGATACTAACTATGATTTTGTTGTTGCCTCAGGTGGTGCCATCTTCATCTGCGACACTGGTCTCAACTTCCAACCAGTTCTGGAACTCGGTTCTGAACTTTGGCTCTGTAACTTCGGATCTATATGTGGATTATCAATGAAAATAACCTTCCCACATCAACCCTTTTCTTTCTTTTATACTGTATTTCTATTTGTAGCTTCCCTTCGCACATAAACTTTCCATCTAATCTACTAATGATTTTCATTCATTGCCTACCTTAATGATCCATTAACTCCATATCTTCAGTGATTTCTTCGTTCGATTCTGCAATCTATCATGATCTTCTATCCATTTTGTGTTTATTATTACGCGATGCCACTACTTCACCATCATGGTAGATCTTTACTACATGTCCCGTCATGGACTGTCTTAAATAATATTAGTTGTCATCTACACAATTTCTTCTCTCTACGAGATCTCTTTCCTTTGCTCAAACTTTCTTCTTTTGTTTTTGCGTTCTTCTACTTACTTTTCTTTCATCATCAACATTTTCTTATTTTTCATTTTTACCTTTGAATCTTAACTTCTTTAACTCCTTAACTTTCGACCTCTTCCCTTAACCCTTTTCTTGTTTTTTTCTTGTTTTACTTTCTTTTTCTTTATTTTTCTTTCTTTTTCTTCCTTTTTCTTCCTTTTCTTTCTATAATGCACTATGGTACAAGTTATTTTGTGCAGCTCCCCTAGTGTGCAGAAGGACGACAATTCCTGTACAGTTTTAGTCGAATCTCAGTCACCATTCCTTCCGTGACTTGTCCATCCAATTTTTCTAATTGAACAACACCTGTGTCAGTCACATAGCAGATCACGTATGGCCCTAGCCAGTGCATCATGAACTTTCCTGGGTGTTTTTAGAACTTACTGTCATCTATCAATACTAGATCTCCAGTCTAGAACTTCTTCTCCTTGATGTGTCTATCATGCCATGCCTTTTCATGTGCCTTATGTACTTACTAATGAAACCCTACAATAAATCGATCTTCCTCTAACACTATTAACTGTAATAGTATTTCTTCTACTGCTCTTGAATCCTTAAGGTCTTTCATCACAACAATGCACATACAAGGTACAAGAAACTTCATGGGAATTATTGCTTCCTATCCATACGCTAATATTAAAGGTGTTTGACCTGTTGATTTCTTGTATTTATTTATATAAGCCCAAAGCACTGTAGTGATCCATAAATCCTAGTCATCTCATTCTACGTTCCACACCTTGGTCAATGCATTCTCCAATATCTTATTAAAGGCCTACATCAATCCATTATCTTGCGGGTGATATGGAGTTCTCTTTCAATGTTGAATCTGGAACTCTTCTATCAATGTTGCAATTGTCTTGTTCAAAAAGTGAGTCACATGGTCGCTCATCAATACTTTAGAACACCCAAACCTTGTAACTATGTTCTCGAATAAGAATCGCCCAGTTGTCTCTGCATTTCAATATGTAACTAGTTCTTCCTCTGACCATCTTTTTCGTGGTAATTATGTACATGGATCATGTTCTCCTTGCTGGTGGATTAATTGGTCTGAAAAAATACACTACCCATTTGTCAAATGCTTGTAAGGTGACTTATGGATTCAAAGGAATATCATCTCTTCGTGATGGCCTTCCTATTCTCTTGAAAATGTATAAACTCTGAAAAAATTCCTTCGCACCCTTATGGAGGGTGGGACACCATAGTCCTACATGTAATATATTATGTGTTATATCCTTTCCTGCATAATGTCCTCCTACAATTCCATCATGCGCCTCTATGAGGATCATTGGTCTCTCATGCTTTAGCACACATCGTTTCAGTATCCCATCTATGCCCAAATTATATAAATTTCTTTTGATCAACTGATAATCTATTTCTTTAACCACTATTTTCTTCTTTTGTGCTACTTTTATGTCCGATGGAGCCACTCATGTGCTTGAAATATGAACAATTTATGAAAAATTTATGTCTACCATTTGAATTGAGAATAAACGTGCATATGGTAAAATGTCGTCTAAGTTCTCTGCATCTTCTGCTATCATTATCCATGATAAATGGTATGTTCTTGCATTCAGTTTCCCTCGCTTCACGATAACTTTGAAATCATACTCTTGGAACAATAATAACCAACTGCAGATTCTCCCCCCAAAAAATGGCTTGTTCACTAGATATTTGAGTGCAGAGTGGTTTGTATACATCTTGAAATGGGACCCCAACAAATAGTGTCTGAACTTCTGTAAGGCATAACCCATTTCCAAGCCTTCCCTTTGTGTCATCGTGTACTTATTCTCAGTAGTCGACAACTTCCTACTAGAAAAAGAAATTGGGTGATCTAACTCTCCCTCTCCTGGTTGGGCTAAGACTACACCAAGTGTTATTGATGATGCATCCACATGAACATGAAACCCTTTCTTCCAATCCAGGAACACTAGAATGGGTGCATTTACTAACGTCTATTTCAATACATGCGGACCCTTTTGGCAGTCTTCATTCCACTGAAACTTAGCTTCTTTCTTCAATAACTTCTTCATTGGAGATGTAATCTATGCATAACCTTTAATAAATTTCCTATAATATTCGGTATGACCCAAAGTTGTTCTCAACTGTCTCACTGATTTAGGAAGTGGAAAATTAACAATCACTGCTATCTTAGTAGGATCAACTAACAAACCCTTCTTGCTTACCACCTAACAAAATCCCAAACGGTGCACATAAAATACATTTGTTCAAATTTAATGAAATCTAATATTGTCTACATATATCAAGAATCATATTTCTATGTAATATTTCAATAGGCTAAAGAAATTACAATCATCTAAGTATACTTCAAGAAAATTATGAATAAACTCCTTAAAGGTTGCGGCAAATACTCTAGAAAACACATCAGGTACATTCTTTAACCCAAATGGAAATTTTGTGTATTGGTAACTTCCCCATTTTGTTGCAAATGTCATATTATGTCTATCTTCTGACATAATATTTATCTGATGGTATCTTGAAAATCCATCAGTGAACGAGTAGGCATCCTATCCTCCTACGTTTTCTAATACTTCATCTGTAAAGGGGGTCGGAAACGGGTCATGCAAACAAACATCATTCAACTTCCTTAGGTCTACACAAATTCTAATACCCCCTGTTTTCTTATCTTGAACCACCATTGGACTTATCCATTCATAATTTGCAATGGGTTCAATTATACCAGCTTTTATAACTTTGTTAAGCTATGATTTCACCTTTTCATTATACTTTGGGTTCAATCTATAAGGTCTCTTTCTTACTGGATTAACATATGGTTTTAAAGGGATATTCATTTCTCCTAATTCTACATCTATTCCCTTCATCTTTGAAAACATTTTTAGACAGAGATCCTGATACTCATGCAATAGGTCTGTAATATTTTCCACAGTCTCATCATTCCAATAATCACCAATGTTTGCAAACTTCGACTTCTCCTCCATGCCAATATTCACTTTGTTCACTCTCAAGGGCTTCACATATGCATCAGGTTCAAGTGTTGGACCTACTATGTCGCCCTTCCCTTCAGTATTTGGTACCTATACATTTATTAGGTCCTCTTATTCTTGGTCTTCCTCTGTAACATTATAACATTCTAATAGTTCATGGATTTTCGTAGACTCTCTGTGCGCACTCCATGTAGGTACTATTTCTACTTGACCTTATTCCATAATTTTTTTACCTCCAATGACTTATAAAGTTTCATCTACTAAAGGTGACTCGACTTAAAAATTAAATGTTACCTTAAAGTTTTGGGTGACCTCTTCCCAATCTATTGTCCCTCTGCACACTTCTAGCTCTAATCTGGGAAACTGTCTCTTGCGTATGTATGAACCTGTGTGCCTACTCTTTCTTCGGTACTTTCCTCCAAGTTATAATACTTCACCTAACATGATCCTTCAGAACATGCATCCATGTATATGTGTGCATAATTTCATTTCTTCCAAACTTGATTTGCACCAGCCTTTTACAATGTTTCCAATCCTCTATCCCTTCCTTGTGGGTTTCCCACCATCTTGTTGGATTTGGTCGTAGTGCAACATATAATGCTAACAACCTTTGTTTTTTGGGTATCTGCAACTAAAATTCATTGATAAAAGAACTTACCTCAGTTAATCCATCAAAATTTTGCATATCATGTACCATTGTTTTGATCCAACTCAAAGAGTGAGTAATGCGAGCACACCTTCTGGTTGACACTTCATGCAACCAATGTTTCCAGTGTTCAAATCCTTCCTATGAGTCCGATGCACAATAGATTATGCTTCTCCAACTAAGTGCACCATCCACAATGGGGTTGATGTATTCATCCATGTATGTTTTCATATTATATAAGTTATCAATTTCCTTTCTCGCGGGTTCCACATATCTTCTTTCCTCCATAAGGGTCTAATGGCGTAGTGACGTTTAATCCTCCTCCTTCAAAAATCATCTCTATTTTCTTCAAGTTAATAATATACAAATTGTCAAAGGCCCAATCCAATCCAAGTAAAGCTGGGTACGGTTGAATGTTGTCCACGATTTCAATAAATTTAAAGTCATATACACTGTGCACGCCATCTATATTAACATGTACTACTACCAATATCCTGATTGATATTGTATTATGTTGGTTAGCCAACCTCAACTAAACAGTTGACCAAACTAGTTTCGGTTTCCCCATTCTCCCACATCTATTTTGGAAGGGCATTGACATATGATCCTAAATCTAATATGATATTATCCATGTCATATTCTCCTATATTTGCACTTAATCTGAACTCTTTGTTTGTCCTCTTCTTGCTCAAGAATTGGTTCACTAATTTCTATGTTGTAGGTACGTCTTTGTCTTGTGTACACTGATAAATCATTTCATGTAGTGCATCCAGTGTTCTTTCATCCTGCATCAACTCTAAACATCTCTTTAGAAATTATTTCAAAGTATTTACCCTTTTTATTGGCATTTCTGGAATAGTGTGATCATAAACTGATGACATATCGTATATTGGTGGTGTATTTGACGATGATGTTATCTAGTATAGTCCTAGTATCTCCTTCCTTACTTTCTGGTAGGTTTATTTTCTTTCTATGGACTAAATGATGGTATGGGCTCAACGTCTTTCCTTATCCATTGTTCAACTCCCTTTCCCTTCTCTGTTGGATGTGGTTTGGTTCTCATTTCACCACTCGTAATAGCTACTACTCTAGGATGATCGAAATGTTCCTCATTGGTTATCATATACAAGTTTTGGTTCTAATTATGATGTTGGTTCTAATGTTGGATATGATGTTAGTTACAATGTTGGTTTTGATTCCCTCTCACCTACCGATTTCCTATAAGTTGAGGATAGTATTTTTTCACATGATCCAATGCTTTGCAATACGTGCACGTCATGCAACGATTCGGGAAATCTCTCACTAGATGTCTCATTTGATTGCAGTTATAACAAAGTATCGATCCTTTTCCTCCTCAACCAAATCCTCCACATCCTTGACCTATGTCAAATCCTCCACATCCACCCTAGTTAAAACCTCTCGGAGTGTTGTACTATGGAAATCATCTTTCTATTATGACACTTTCTTCTTGAATTATGTATGATTATGAAGTGCACTCTCTCATTAATTCGAATGAGAGACAATCTTTCTCATCATGTCCTATCGATTTGCAAAAAATACTAAATAATTTCCTGGGTGTAATTTGGTACTTCTGTAGTAAGTGACAAATAGTCGGATGATGTCCCCATGTCTTACATATCTCATAATATCCTACTCCTCATGCCAATGGATTTGGTTCTCCTGTGGCCATATACTACGCGAATGTTGGACATTCTTCCTTTTGATGGCCTTATGTCTTACATGTTATACACCAAATATGTTCACGCTTTTCCTTTTCCTTTGTTATCTCTGATAATTGAATTCTCAGTGCAACCAACTGTGACTGTACATGTTCCATACATGTGTCATCTCCTACAAAATATGCTTTTAACTTCATCATTATTTCCAAGGCTTATGGTTGTGATGTGACCTTTTGTTGTGTTAATGGGCAACAAATGTGCAACAAGAGACCTGCAATAAACCATTCACGATGTTGTTCGTTAGGAATATGAAAGGTTAATTGACCCATAAAATATTTAAATTTATAGTCATAATCCCATGTTGTCTCATTCTTCACTTGCTTAATCTCTTTCAAATATGTAATATATTACGATTCATATTTCAGCTTCTAAAATTCCTTCAACAAAACTTGTCCAATCTCTGCCAAAGTTCTTCATCGATCGAATGGTGTGGTTGTCTGATAATTCATATACCATAACAATGAACTACCTTTTAAAGTTGTGGCCAACTGTGTTATCTTCGTCTCCTCATCCTGGACATTCTTCACAGCCCATATCATGTCGCATACAAACAAGTGTTGCTCAAAGTCATCTGACCCTGCTCCCTGAAACTCAGGCACTCTTAGTGTACGATCTATCCATGCCATTGTACTCGGTGTTGTACTCACCCCCAGTGATGTTGAATAAATCTAGTTCACTGCACTACTTCCACTATTCTGACTATGTATCCAACTTTCTCCACTCACTACAATTTCTCTTGAGCAAGTCTCAGTTCCTGCTTCAATTCTTGGTGACACACATAGGTTTGTGGGTTCGATGTAGTTTCTGATCTGTGATGGGATTCCTTTTTTTGTTGGACTGTACTGTGTATCTATTTCTTCCTTTTCCTTTCTTCATGCAGTGTGATCTGAAGTATTGCATAGGGGTCACTTTCCTCAAATTCTCTATGCTTCTATTCTTTCACAGACACATTTTCCTTCTTACTATATCTAAACATTTTCCCATTGTGCAATACTCTAATATCCCCATATGAGTTAATATCCTCTTCTCTCAGCATCCTCAGTCCATCTGATCCTTACTCATCCTTCCCACTCTCATACTATCCTCTAGTCATCCCCCAATCCCCCTATGTGTGCAAAGGTGTCTAGTTAGCAAACTTCATCTTCATGACATTCTTATCGCATAGTAACATATTTATCCAAGTAGACAATGCACTCAAATACCTTTTGCACAAACACTTTAAAAATTCCCTTTTTACGACACTATAAGACTAGGTACAATCTATCATAAATTTTGTAATGTAACCTCCCAGTACACTACTCAACCAAAAATATACTACATGAGAAACTATATTTCTTACTGCGTTCAATTATCTGATCACTTCAAGGGTCTAGTTTCTCAGAGCTTAAACTCTATATCTCCCAACATTCTCAACTAGCCTTTCTAACAATTCAGTAGAAATTATCGGGAATTCACCAAAGAAAAATTCATGTAGATATGTGAAAACATTCCTTTGTAGCCAATGTTCGTCATTGAGCCAAGGGTTTCTATTATTTTATCTAGAAAAGTATCATTGATTCCTCTCTAGCCATTCTTTGATTTCTTCCTTATTCATCCTCCAAAACATTCCCCTCAATTACAGTTCATGGTCCTAGAAACAAAACCATTTGTTGGCACATAGTGGGAAAACCTAGGGTTAATCATATATATACCAATAAAACCCTTAGACACTGACCCTTTCGACATCACCTACAGATCAAGTGAAGTCTCGCCCGGGGAATCTAGAGGGGCTACAGGAAAAAAGGTTCCATAGTGATTAGGGGAAGTGAGTCATTCTTCATGTTCTTACTACCATTTACCAATGTGCATAATTCTCATTACTTAACCATTAATTAACATTCAACACATTCTATGTGTGAAATTCTCCTACTTAACATTCATTCAATTACTAGATACTTTAGTGCACAACATTATACCATCATATATGAACAACACATTCATCATATATCACCATATTACCATAACATTAAACATCATAAAATGAAAAGACAACACATCACAACACATAGGTTTAACATGACTCACTCAACTTAGGCTACGTCCACAAAGGTTGGCTTATTTTATTAGTCATTGATAATTCTCTTACATTTGCACACTGCACTACAAAACATACAATAGTAACATTACCCAAACCTACCTAGATTTTCTACTACAGTGCAAGATTCACTCCTCAGTCATACCTCAAAGTTCTTCCTTCGCTCGACTCAACTTACCCAACACGCATTAATAATTTCTTGTATTTCCAACCTCTAAAACTTCACAACAACTACCACTACTTCCTTCCTCTCTCGTTCTACCCAAAAAACCATTACATATTTATACATCAAAATAGGGCTAAGACCATTACAAAGTGGACAAAATGTCCCAAAAATACTAATGGTCTATAATATTTGTCCGCCTTTAGTGTGCTACTTCATCGCGCATCCTTCTGTCACATGCTTTGACTCCTTAAAGTTCACTCTTGTCGCACTCTCTATTCCATTTTATAACTTCCTTTTATTTTTTGACTTCTTCTAGTGCAGATCCCAAAACGTAACTAAAATTCCTATCCAACACCATGCCATCCCATGCCTTGTGTTTCCATGCCATGCCATCCCATGCCTTGTGTTGTCATGCATTTCCTTTCCATGCCATGCCTTTCCTTACCTTGCCTTGCATTTCCTTTCCTTTCCTTTCCTTGATTTTCCATGCCATGCCATGCCTTTCCTTTCCATGGCATGCCCTACCTTGCCATGCCATGCCTTTCCTTTCCATGCCATGTCATGCCTTGCAATTCCTTGCATTGCATTTCCTTGCCTTGTATTACATTGTCTTGCCTTGCCATGCCATGCCATACCATACCATGCCTTGCCTTTCCATGCATTGCCTTTCCATGCCATGCCTTGCCTTTAATTTCCTTTCCATTTGATGCCTTGCATTTCCTTGCCCTTTCCTTGCCTTTCCATGCCATACGATGCCTTTCTCTTCTGTTAGCGCCACCATTTTTCTTTCAGTTAGAGTTGGTTTTTGGTCGGGCTATGGCCCATGTGTCCAAACATGTGAAGTTAGGTACGTAACAGTGAAGGGGTCGAAGTCATCAAGTGGTCGGTTGGCCCTTGGAAGCGGGAAGGGATGTTAGAGTCAAAACATGTGTAAATGGAATGAGTATTTTGTTCCTAGAGAGTCAAGTCTTGTTAAAAAGTAGCTTCTATGTGCCCTAGGTCAAGTTAAGTAGTTAATGGAAATCACATTAGAAAGTGCAGAAACTATTATCGACTCATTATGAAGGCCAAGGGAATGAAAAATCATAGTGTTCATATCATGTATGCCCTGCAGCCCTTATCACCTGTACCTTACATGCAGGGATGTGCCATGGAAAATCTGCAATTCGGTTCGAACCATCCAGTCACCATGAATTCACTGTTCCTTGGCACGATTCTTCCTTCAGCCCAATTTTTTATAAATCCCAGAGCTTCTGCACCCATGTTTTTCGTGAAATCGGATTCAGGATTTGTCTGTAAG
Organism: Picea engelmannii; assembly: GCA_009831015.1. Classification (NCBI taxonomy): domain Eukaryota; kingdom Viridiplantae; phylum Streptophyta; class Pinopsida; order Pinales; family Pinaceae; genus Picea; species Picea engelmannii. The sequence continues at coordinate 278,116 of ML804870.1, read as the reverse complement.
TTTTCTCGTAGGCCCAGGTTGATCGAATTCTCCATCTTGGGCATTCTTTGGAGCCATCACATGCAGGATAAACACTGGTTGTGCCATGGAGACCTCTCAAAGCATAAAGAAGGGTGTGCAAAGTGGCATAATTGCTATACCTTAACCCCAAAGTGATTGGGATTCATTCTCCCTCACAACAAGCATCCCCAAGGATAAAAGAGGGATTTTTCCTTTACCCATGGGAATAGAGATATCACACCACGTAGAACTTGGAGTGGAAGGAACTGCGTAGGAAGGGAGAATAGTAAATGCCCCATTTCCCTATTAGGAGGAACCTCAGAGAAGAGGAAAACCAAGGAAGAACGAGGAAGATGGAGAAACTCTAATCTCAAATTTGTCGTGTGCACGACCAATCGTTGAACAATTACTTATGTGCGCCATCCTCCTAGAGCCTTTGGAAGGCACCAACTGAGAAAGTGGGAGAAGAATGAGGAGGATGGATTTTGCGGGTTAAAATGATCAAGAGACATCTCAACAGTTGAAGAAAACGAAGCTAGCCATCACCGAATTGTACCAAGAAAATAGGGAGTTGAGACAACAACTGGCGACAAATATCACGAAAGCATCAACAACACAAGGTCGCGAAGGGAACGTGACATGGCTCAAAAGACAACTCTGAGAGGTGCAGGATATGATTGTACAGTTGCGTAAAGCACAATGACTGTCAAGAGAAAGGTATGCCAAAAATTACAAAGAATGTGAAGCAATCGAAGAGATAGCCCGTGCAACTCTCTCCAACAAGCAGAAGAAACAAGATTAGCTGAGTTCATTCCTGTATTCTCAAGTAGAAGGAAAATCTTGACAATTTTGAAGGAGACATCACTCAAGACATTTTTCCATTTTAATAACGGCCGTGACTGTCTACAACCACTTGTTGTGCACACTTTCCCCATCAAATGAGCGCGCGACAAAAAATCAAATCTGTTACAACAGACAACAGGACTCTGACAGACACTTGTCCACCCAGATATATGATCGACAATCGAAGCCCCGTGGCAGATTACAATGATCATTATGTAGCCAGATGTATCTTTTGTCTATTTTTGGAAAACTTCATGCGAAGAGATTTGTAACGCAAAACAATCAATTCCCTAGTTTGTAGAGATAACAGTTAGAAGAGTAGGGTAGCCCAAGTGGCACCCTCATTTATATATTTGATATTTTCTATGTAAGCCAGATTGGTTGGAAAAAATGGTATAGATAGTAGCTATTGTATGTAATTTGAGTAACAGTGAGTTCGACTGAAACTTAATGCAAAATTTTTGTAACTTTGATGAAAAGATTTTAATTATAGTAGTTGGATGTACTTTTTTCCCTTTCTTGCGTATGGGCTTCCTGTTATCTTTATTCATATATTTTTTTGTCTAATTTGGAATGAATTTTTGAACCTATGGATTTGTTGCACAACGCCCCTTGTTCGAGCCATTTAGACAAAAAAAAATTCTTCTAAAAGTTAACTTCGAATTCACCTGCAACAGTGCTTCGAGTTACTTCTTGTAATTTCTCTCTGCCACACATTGATACTTTTCACTAAAGATTGTTGCTCGCTTATCCTTTATCCTCTCAAAGTTCATTCACTGAGTCATTTGTTTTTGTTGTTTCCTCGAATAGACTCCATAACCCAAAGTATTATTTTCTTGCACCAATATAACCAGAACCCATTATATCAAAGGTGTTAAATCTAGCCACTGATTCAAATCCATATCTCGTGTAGAGATAGAGTCTCCCGAGAGAGACCTCTTCGGGTCTTAAAGGCTAGTTTCGGGCCTCAAAGTTGGTTGAAAAAGTTACCTTCGTCGTATGTTTATCAGCCAAATAACATTATGTAGTGCTAACATTATGGCGTCGCTATCGGGGATGAAATTGAATAGATTTTCCCTGGGAGAATGAATAACGTTACAGTTTGACTCCTGAGGGTAATGGAGGAACAAACATTTGTATCAGTTGAAACCTTTACCCTGGCGACTCCAGTCAAAAATATCAGTAGCATCAAGTAGCACAGTTTAGGAACCCTGGCTCCGAAGATGATCTATACCAAAGAAAATCCCGACCCAAACCCTACAGAGCCTGTGTACGACCCCGAGAAGATTTTGTGCAAGACTAGAGAGCAAGCGTCAAACCCGTTCTATTACTTGGAAAGAATTCTATCCTTACCAAAAGACAACACACAAAGCATCGATGACCTTGATTTTGATGCATTCTTTGAACAAACCCTTTTAAGGTCTACGTCAAAAACTAGCTCGAACAAGGTAGTTTTTGACCAGACAAGATTCCAAGCCCTAGTTTCTAACAATATCTCTCAAAACCCCAACCCTTCTAGTGCCATGGCTGCCAGATTCTCCCCCCTCATTCTTCCAGTCCAGTTGCATGATCTACCCCAAAATTAAAGCTAGAGAATTAAACTCTATGATGTTGAAGGGAACGTTTCAACCTAGAAGCACCTGAATTGGTTCAATGGTTTCGTCAACCTGGAAGAGGTAGACTATGCAGATGCAAAAATGAGTTTGTTTGCGCAGAGTTTTGTGGGGGAGGTGAGGAAGTGGTTCAAATCCCTACGACAAACAAGTATTCAAGACTTCGCCGCGTTCAAAACATACTTCATCAATATATGGGGAGATAAGAAGAACCCCTTGCATTTGTTAACACAGTAGAATAATATGAAGAAGGCATTGGAGGAGACGATATAAGAATTCTTAGCCTGTTTCATGAAGGTCTATAACTCAATTCCTGCAGAATTCTAGCCACCTCATGGGGATGTGCAGTTGTGATACGTTGACTCTTTTGACAATGACTTCACTCTATTGTTGAGAGAAAGAATATCAACAAACTTGGATGCGATAATGAGCAATGCGATCGAAGTCGAGGTAAATATGATGGCATCAAGGAAAATCAAACAGAGATTCAACGTAGGCAATAAGAAGCGCCAAGGAGACGCGCAACCATCAACGTCGAGATCCACATATGTCAAATTTGACTTAATGATGAAAACCATGGAGAAGCTAATGGAGATGATGTCTGTGGGAAACGGACCCACTGCCTAAGAACAACATGACCCCCAACCCATGAATCATAACCTCAAGAGGGATCAGGTTCCTCAGATTAGACAGAGGGAACAGAGGGAGAAGAGAGATCAAGGCGACCAACAGACAAGGCCTCTGATGCAAAACAACTATGCCGATGAAGACTTCGATCAGATGTTTGAAGACCAAATGCATTGTTGTGATGACAAGAACCCACGCATGTTCTTGACAAAGAGAAAACATGATCAGTACATGAGAAGAAATGACGATTTTATGCTGGAGACAAATGATGCATGGATTGGGGAAACTGATGGCGCGTTGTCTTGGGAATTGTAAGAGTTAAGAAAAGGTTATCAGAATGCCATCATGCAGTTTCAGAAAAGATACAACCTCTGGATAAAGGAAGCATCTACCGAGACTCATTAGACAAATCCCACAAGGAAACCTCTGGTGGACACCCCTTCCACAAGTTGACCGAAGCCAGCCAACGTCACCAAGGATGTGACAGAGAAGGGAAAGTCGAAGGAAGAGGCATCAAAGAAAACTTCGGACACAAGCCGAGAAGCAAGTGGAAAAGAGGTAGAGAAAGTTTGTCCCCCTTTTAATTTTGAGCATGAAATGGATAAAATGAAAATCTCTGTCCCATTCAACGAACTTATCAGAAAGTGTGAGTATTGGGAACAAATTATTAAGATGTTGAAGATGGGGGGGGACCCCCAATACTTTGAATATCCAAGACAATCACCCTGCTATTCGGTTTGGTCCGCGTGTTGAGGAGACAAGTGATACTGAGGACGTGCCTCTTTTCTACGTCAGTCTAAAGGTTCATGACATGACCCTACATAATGCCATGCTATATTCCAGCATGTCGCACAACTTCATGCCAAAGCTGATCATGCATGAATTGGGTTTGGATATCACCAGGCCCTACAAGGACCTTTTCTCTTTTGATTCGAGGAAATTCAAGTGCTTGGGTCTCATCAAGGATTTGGTTGTGTCATTGGCCCAAATTCATTCAAAGAACATGGTTATGGACGTGGTTGTGGCAGACATACCCCCTAAGTTTGGCATGTTGTTGTCCAGATCATGGGCTACGAAGTCAAAGGGGACCCTACAAATGGACATGTCATGTGCCACCATTCCTATCTTTGGCCAGGACAAATGGTTGTACAGGGAAGTGTTGTTGAAATACATGGTAAGCAACAAAACGAAGCCAAAAAACCACCCCATATACTCCATTGACACTGAGGTTGGTTCTTCTATTTTCTACAATGACTTGAGTTTCGAAGAGGAAGAGCCGACAACCATTGTGACAACCGATGAGGAAACCACGTGGAAAGTAGCAGAGTGCATCGACCTAAAAGAATGCACGAAAAATTAAATATGGAACATGAGTTTCGATGGCGCTCTTAGCAAGGAAGGAGAAGGTGTCAGTGTATGGGTAATCCCCCATGAAGTGGGCACAAATTTGTGCTCGCATTTGAATGCACAAACAACATGGCTGAGTATGAGACACTGATTATGGTCCTGGAGGTGTTGAAAGAATTAGGTTCAAAGAGGATAGCAGTGCGTGGAGACTCAGAATTGGTCATAACCAGGTTAAAGGCATATATCAAACAAAGAACCCCAGGGTGAGAGCATACCAAAAATTAGCGCTGGACCTCCTCGAGGAATTTTCAAAGTATGACATATTTGCTATCCCAAGGGAGAAAAATCAAATCGCTGATGCATTGATCACATCAGCCTTGGTTTTTAAAATCCCCATATTCCCAAACAAAAAATACGATATTGAAGTTAGACACAGGCTGACAATGCCTGATAGTATAAAATATTGATAGGTGCTTGAGGACGACAAGCAAGTAGAAAGATTTCTTTAGATGAGCGATGAGTTCACTAACACAAACATTGATGTAAAATGTTGTTGCGACGAAGATGGGAGTGCAGATGCACGCAGTAATGATGACCCTTTCCAGAACCATATCGTGGGAAGGGATATAATACAACTGAAAAATAAAATCATTCCGAAGGGGTTAGTGCCGCTGGAAAAGTTGTTTGACGAAAATGACGTGGCTAAAAATCCCAATATCACTGCAAGAGAAGAGGACATGGAAGCCTGCAACATCGGGACTGAGGAGAACTCGAGAATGATAAAATTATCGAAAACACTCAGTCTAGAGGTCAGGCAAGAATACGTCAAGCACATGAAGGATTTCCCCGACGTTTTCGCATGGAGATATGATGATTTGAATGTGTATGATAATGAAGTAATCCAACATGTCATCCCTCTCAAAGAAGATCAGAAGTCATTCAAACAGAAACTGCGATAGATAAATCCCCTGCTACTTCCATTGATCAAGAAGGAGGTAAAGAAATTGTTCGAAGGCAAGATTATTGTTTCTTTAAGATTCTCGAAATGGGTAGCTAATTTGGTACATGTATTAAAGAAGAGAAATGAGATAAGGTTGTGTCTCAACTTCTGCAACTTGAAAAAAGTGTCCCTAAAGGACCACTACCCTCTCCCTAAAATGGACTATATCCTGCAAAAGTTGGTGGGGTCCTAGAAGATGTCCATGCTAGATGGTTTTTTCGAGGTATAATCAGATCATGGTCCACCCAGATGACAGAGAAAAAACAGTTTTCACAACTCCAGGGGGAACGTTCATGTATGCCAAGATGCTCTTCAGCCTAATGAACACTGGAGTTACTTTCCAAAGGGAAATGGACATCATGTTTGCCGAAAAAAAGGAGAAGTTCATTGTGATCTATCTGGATGACATCACGGTATACTCTGCCTCCAACGAACAACTCCTTGAGCATCTGAAGAAATTTTTCCAGAAGTGCACAAAGTTCGGGATATCGCTAAATCCAAAGAAATCACATTTAGGGGTGGAAGAAGGGAAGTTGTTGGGACATATTATATCAAAGGAAGGCATTAATATAGACCCCAGCTAGGTTGGAGGAATATTGAAAATTGGCACTCTATGCAGTAAAAAAGAAGTGCAATCCGTCCTAGGAAAAGTAAACTTCTTGAGGAGATTCATCCCAAACCTGGCAGAGATCATAAAGCATATAACCTGCATGCTCAGGAAGGGAAATGAGATAAGTGGAACCCGGAGGCCAATAAATATTTCAAAGATATCAAAGTGGTGCTAACTAGAGACCCTATGCTAGCCAGTCCAGAATTCACGAAGGATTTCATCCTTTTTTCATTTTCCTTAGAGAAATCTATTGTTGGCGTGTTGTTGCAGAAAAATTAGCAACAATTCGAGAAACCTATAGCCTATTTCAGCAGGATGCTGAGGGATGCTCCACTAAGGTATGACATTATGGAAAAGCCAGCATATGCCTTAGTTAAAGCCTTGAAGGAGTTTAGGACATACATATTTCCCTTTGTTGTCCCTTGACCAAGTTTTGGAGGTCATGTTTGACCTATTTTAGGACTTCAACAGGTTGTCGAAGGTGGAGCACAAGTCGAACCGGATATCGCGGGATCCCAACCCCTTGTTTAGGGATTTTTGGGTTTTGGGATTATGTAACGGGTATGGGGATGTCGCCCCATGGGTTTACCCATGTCTAGGCCCTTTTGTATGTATAAATAGATATTTGAGTCTTGCAACCACCCCTGCCTCTACCTCGGGTGAGACTTCATCTGCTTCGCAGGTGTTGCCGAAAGGGTCAGTAGTTAGGGTTTTGTTGGTGCACTATTGAAGCATTGAACCCTGAGTTTGACCTTGTATCGACAAATGGTTCCATTGTCAGGACCTAAAACTGTGATTGTTGGGAACAGAGGAAAAGAAAGAAATCTCTGTGCATAGATCTGTTTCTTTAAGTGCATAGTATTCGATTGCGAAGCTTTGTGCTAAGAAAGGAATCAAATCTGAAGAAAAAGAGGTAAGATCTGAAATATTTGTACTCCAATAAAGGTAAAGTGAATTTTTTTTATTAAAGAGGTAAGATCTGGAAGCTTTGTGCTCTGTTAAAGGTAAGATAAGTGGGAATTTTTGTTTCGAAAGTATGGATCTAGGTATGTTTGATAAATTTTGTCCTAGTCTGAAAACTAGGGCACAACTAGAAGAAAGAAGGTTTGATATGAGTAGATCTGATAGAAATAATGAAAGATATGTTATTCCTATGCATAGAAAGAATGTTTGGACTAACAAATGGATATAGAGTCCTAGGAAGAATTTTCTGCAGGTTAGCCACCATGATCCTAGTGCACAATACAAGAAAGGCTAGGGATCATTTAAGAGAAAGAGAGGATTAGTTCTTTGTTACAATTGCAGAAGACCGGGACACCTTGCTAAGGAATACCCTGGTAGAAGACCTAGTTGTCTTTGTTGTAAATATATGGACCATGACATTCTGGATTGCCCTAGAATGATTGCTAAGGTTGAAAGAATGAATATGAGACAAGAAAACCCTGAGGAAGGCCAAGAAAATGAGACCATGGCAGAACCCCAAAAATAATTAGAGACTCTATTGATACAAATGAAAGAAACCTTGAAAGATCACAGAGATATCAACTTATCAAAGATATTCAAAGAGAAATAGTTCATAGAAACAGGAATAGGAGACTTCGACATAGACTCTGTTCTAGATGAGGAAACATAGGTGAATATTATGACAGAAAAAACTTGGGAAATTTTAGGAAATCTTGTTATGATTCCTTCATTGGGAGGAATAGGATTATTTAGAGGAAATATGATAACCCTATGAGGAAGACTTACCTAGACATCTATGATTTCTCATGGTACTTCGATAAAAGAAGAATTTGAGATCGTTAAGTTTGTTGAGAACAGTGCCCCATTTGCTATACTACTAGGAAAAACCTGGATTGAGAAAGATTAAACCCGAAGAAAAGAGGAGGAATCTCTAGAATAGAAAAATAAATAACTAAGAGACTTCATGGCTAAGAGAATAGCACACCTACTGGAAGAACAAGAAAACCAATCGAAGCTACTGAGGACCAGAAATATGCATGTCGAAGTTGAGAGAACAGAAGAAGACTTAAAACATCTGTCTGTACAGGAGAGTAGAGCACCTACCCTAGACAAAGAAGAAGTATTTCCCTTGAACCTTAGGAAAGACCACCAACATCGTGAAGTTACTATGCAAGAGGAGATAAGAATCATAATGGAAAGAGGAATACCAAGACAAAGATCATAGGGAAGAAGGCTAGAAAGCTCAACAAGAAGAAAGAAAAGTTGGAGAAATTACAGGAAGTTCTAGAGAAGACATCGCAGAAGGAAGGTCTCCATAATTTGAACTTCACTGGAATATCAGAGAACCTTAGATTGGCACTTTGCCATGGAAGAGTGATATGACCATTGGAGGCATTATAACCATTAGATTGACATTCCCTAACGATTAGAAGATCAGTTATGATCAGAAATCTCGCCATCGGACCGTTTCTACCACGTCATAACAGACATAACTGCATTGATGAAGGCCTCTTGTCCATTGGAGGAATCTATTACATTGATGTCTACTTATTTCGTCAAATGTTGCACTGAGAACACTTTTGTGAATTGTATCTGAGCCAACAAGAGAACTCATTGTTATTGTGATGTGTTCTATTGCATTGAGCATTTGTTCATCGACCTGAGTTATCCGATATCGAGTGTGCATGTCAGACGAAATCAATGATGTAGAAAATTCTGTCGAAGAAGTTCTAATCGAACTTATGGCTTAGAAGGTGATGTCAGTCAGAATTCAAGCTTCATCGACGAGAGGAGTGCAATCCTCCCTATCGATTGCTCGCGGATCTAGACCATGCCAAGCTACGGCCGAGAAAAGAACCAAGCATCGAGATGACTTGGCAAACTCGAAGTTAATCCCATCCATCCTTCCCAACTACATCCCACCTCTAGTTGGCATGGTGAATTGTGACAGTGTCCCCAGGGACTTAGACTACACCTTGGTCACTACTTACCTCCCAAAGGGGATACACACAGGCAAGCCCCAGTTGAATAAGATCATGACACTAAATATCATCGACTTTAACCTAGGGGATCGCAAGAACTTCAGCATGCTCACCCCTCACAGGTATTTGACTAGGATGAAGGGGAAGAAGTCAAGGATAATCCCCCAACCATGGACTATGGACCTCGCGCAGTCCACTATTCTGAACATGATGAAAATAACCCATTTTGGAAGGCACGAGGAGGTCAATGTGTGCGTTAAGCTCCTTCTGTTGAGCTTCCATGGTGGCTACCTATGTCTAGACAGACGCATCACCGTCGATTCAAGCCTAATCCAATGGATCACTGGATTGAGCATGTAGGGACCAAACCCACAAGAATTTTACCCAGGAAAGGCTGTTGACTGCACCCCGACGTAGAATATTAAAGATACATACGGAGATGTGGAGAAGGGGAAGTGAGGATACAAGGTAGCCTCCATATAGAATGACACAATGCACCTTGCTTTCTAGTTGATTACTGGTAAGCTAGTCTAGAAGAACAGACCCACACAGGTCACAAGGTTTGTTGTTGACCTCACAGGGAAATGCATGGAGGGGCTACAAATGAACTAGGTAAAGTACTTAGTGAACCCATTTGACCAAGACTTTTGCGAAGCTCATAATCAGGGATATGAGTTCCATTTTAGTTGGCTGATGATCCTCATCGCATTCATAGCTTGGGATATGCTGGAAGTTGTGACCTTCCCTAAAATAGATCCATCTGAACCATTAACCACGAAGTTCACTTCACTTTGGTATTCGAGCGATATGGGAAAACAATGGCAGTCAAAAGTGGTGTTCCACACCTACTACCTGCAGTTAAATAGGGATATTGAGGTTGTCCCTCGTATAACACCGAACACCCTGCACAGGTTCAGGACATTCGTGAAGTTCCACACAGACAAACATTTTATCTACATCACTGCGTGCGGAGACGAACACAAAGAAGTACTATAGAGTTACTACAAACTCACAAAGGAGGACCTAGAAGAAATAACTAAGGAATGGCCTGCAGACCTCCTTATCCCTGTTGACCCCACATAATTGTCTGATCCTGAACTAATCGAAAGCCCGGTGGTCACTCGTGAAGGGCATGATACACCCGGAACTAGTAGAAGGAAGAAGATAGAAGAGGTCTAGCAGCTAAGCAGTGCGTCAAAAGAAACTACTTCAGAATCACCTGGAGGAGGAGGTGATGATGAAGTAGATAAAGAAGAGAACAATTTAAAAGAAGATCAGCAGAAGCAAGGAGAAGTAACACCACCACAGAATCCCCCTAATGATGCAAAGCTATCTAACAAAAGAAAGGTTTCTCCCATGAAACCCACATCGCAGAAGAAGTCAAAATCTAGTAATACCAATCTGCAGACTATGCTCATGCTCGATGAATTCGACTTCATCATCACAACTATATCAGATGCCTCGGAAGATCTTTTTCAAAGAAATTAAGCTAAGCAAGAGACCATGTATGAAATAATTGAAGCAGAACTGCGACAGGTAGAATAGGCCCTTCACTCTAGCCACGCAGTGTCCACTGCGCCCTTGCATAAGAAGAAACAGAGTTGGGAGATGAGCCTACCCAACTCTGTAGACTAGCCAATGTAACTGAAGCTCATGTTCGTCACACACAGGAAGAAATAGAATGAGCCACAGTGGCCCTAAAGAAAGCACAAGAGGAAGTGATAGAGAAATGTCGAGTTGCACAATAGGAGAAGGACGACCTCCAAGCAAAGTTCGAAGAGGAGAAAGCGCAGATCCAACATGAGAAAGAACAACTGCTCGCAAAATAGGTTGGAGTAAAATAAGAAATCAACAGAGAACTTTGCTATGTGATGATCTTAGAGAAAAAGGAGGAAGACCCAGTGGAGCATCAAGTAGCATAGCTTGTTGAAGCCATCCAATAGCTACAACAGAAAATAGAAAATCTAGAGCTACAAACAGTACCAAGTAATCTGCAGGATGTGTGAGACCAAAGAGAAGCCACTGCTTGGAGTGAATTTGAGAGGATCAGAGAAGTATCTTTGTAATGTAAACAACTTAGTAGTAGAAGTGCGTAGACTTATGAGCGACTTACTGAAGACACTAGAGTCACAGCTCCAAGAGGCAAAGAAGAAAGCGACGATAGTAGAGGCACAGTTGAAGCTCCTGTTAGTAGTTGAAAGAATGAAAATATCCTAGGAATAGTGCACTGTTCAGCAGTAGGTCCATACCATATAGAGCAAAGTCATGGAAGTGACTTAGAGGCTCCAACCAGTCCAAGACGAAGCTTGCCAATTGTTTAAGGAGATTGAAGGCCGAGGAGCAGATATGGAACAAGTAGTCACTTCAGTAGAACAACACTTAGAGGGACCTATGAAGGAGGAATTTATTCAATAGTTCACCAAGCAGGACGCCTTGGCGAAGTAGCTTGAGCCAGGCTCGAGGATTTTAAGGGAGAGATACCTAGATCATAGTGACTCGGGACGAGTCACGGGTAAGTTTTGGGGGAATGTTGACCCTTGAACAAGTTTTGGATATCCTTGGTCAGGTTTGACCTATTTTGGGACTTCGATAGGTTGTCGAAGGTGGAGCGCAAGTCGAAGCGGAGATCACGGGATCTCGACCACTTATTTAGGGATTTTTTGGTTTTGGGCTTATGTAACGGGTATGGGGATGTCGTCCCATGGGTTTACCCATGTATAGGCCCTTTTGTAATGTATAAATAGATATCTAGGCGATGTAGGAAGAGGCCAATGTGCTAAGTGCAAGTGATAGTTGTAAATTATTTGTGCATACTGTGTGAGGCTTGCAAGTCTAAGTGCAAGTGATTGTAAGAGACTCTGTAAAGGATTTGTGCTATAAACTAGCCCAGGGAAGGATGATCAGGCAGAGTGCACATAGATCTCTTGTCCTATGCGGAGTAGGATCTTGTGGCTCTGTGCATATAGATGATTGATAGAAGGCAATAAAGAAAAGAAGAGTTGGTGGACATAGCCCCAAGCTGGGGGGTGAACCATGTATATCATGTGTTGTGGTTGCTTTGTGCATTATGATTGTTTTATGGTTCATATGATTAATTCTTAGTGCAATGATGTATGCTTAGATGAATATGATAGCTTAGTGCCTAATGATGTGAATAAGATGTTAGATCTGATCTATGTTGATGTGCTTAGTGCTTGAACATGTTGAATCTTGTTGAATACTGCATTGTGTTGTAATTAGGGTTTATCTGCATTGTAGACAAAGGATAAGTACTAATGAATGAAAACCACTAAGTTCTTTGTTAAGGTGTTGTAATCACAGATCTGTGTCCCATCTAGGTTGTAGACATCTAAGTCTTGCAACCACCCCTGCCTCTACCTTAGGTGATACTTCATCTACTTCACAGGTGTTGCTGAAAGGGCCGATAGTTAGGGTTTTTTTGGTGCGTTGTTGAAGCGTTGAACCCTGGGTCTGCCCCTGTGCCAACACACTCCCACGTTATTTCTTATGTGCCCAACAATTCAGTTAAGGATATCTTGACTCAACCCGACCCCGAAGGGAGGAGAGGAAAATGGATAGCGGCCATGTTGGAATATGACCTGGAGATCAAGCTGACAAAACTAATTAAGGGTCGAGGCCTCGTGAAGATAATGTCACACTCGAACTACAATGTTGTGGGAATAAATTTCATAGTCAATATGTTAGAGAGACCTCAAGAAGAAATGACTACGCATGTGTCCTAGGAGTTCGTCGATTCGTCGTGGTATGCATATATCATCTATGTGTTGAAGAATCTCTAGGCCCCTCCGGACGTAAGTAAGATTAAGGACATATTTCTCAAGCTTAAAGTAGTGAAGTTCTACATGCCGGACAACTCAATCTATTGGAAATATCCTCAAGGAATGTTTTTGAGTTGTTTGATGGAGAATAACATGAAGCAAGACACTAAATAATTTCACAAGGGTGACTATGGGGGACACCATTATTGGAAAACCACCATGCACAAAATCCTCAAGGCGGGTTAATATTGGCCTACCATCTTCGCACACATGTACAAATAAGTCTCCAGCTACCACAAATTCCATATATTCGATGGAAGAAGAAAATTGCATCCCTTGCCACTAAATCTGATCTCAGTCGAGGCATTGTTCATTCGGTGGGGTTTGGATTTCATAGGGGAAATAAATCTGCCATCCTCGATGCAATAAAAATGGATACTCATGACCACCGACTACTTCACGAAATGGATAGAAGAAATCCCCATGAAGAAAGCTACAGATGCAATCATCATCCAATTCCTGGAGACATACATCTTGTCGAGGTTCAAATTCCCCGTCAATATCATAACAGACAACGCGGTTGCATTCAAGTCCAAGAGGATGGAATTTTTTTTTCAGGATTACAATATAAACCTGGGTCATTCTACAACATACTACACACAAGGAAACAAGTTAGAAAAATCCTCGAATAAAAGCCTAACCCGGATCATCAAAACGCTCCTACAAGACAATAAGAAATTCTGGCATAAAAATCTTATCTATGTGTTGTGGGAAGATCGGGTTACCACCAAGAAGTCCATATCAATGTCGCCTTTCCATATTGTATATGGCATAGACCCAATTTTCCCTACCACACTAGGGTTTCATGTCAGAAATTTGTTGCAAGAGCAGGAGGCCAAGCCAAATGATGCGTAGAGAAGAATAAATCAGTTGGTTCACAGACAACAGATGAGGGAACAAGTGTACAATCGATCACAACTCCACCATAAAAAGATGAAGAAATCCTTTGACAAGTGTTCCAAGACAGAGGATTTCCAGTTGGGTGATCTAGTGTTGATATGGGACGTGAGAAATGAGGACAAAGGGAAGCATAGAAAGTTCAATAACCTGTGGACGGGTCCGTTCAGAATCGGTGCACATCGCGAAGATAATGCTTATTTTCTTGAAGAACTGAATGGGGAGTGAATTAGTTGGGGGCCTATAAACAACAGGTTCCTCAAACATTATCTGATAAAATAAATTTTGTTTAAGTCATTTGTCACTGTAAATAGTCTTTTTTATTTTTGTGTCAAGTCAGTAGGTCAGCATAAAATTGAAGCCTAAAGTGAAGGCCTTGAGTTTTATGCTGAGCCTTTTAGAAACTGCGTTGATAGGTTTAGATTGCATCTTGTTTTTCATGTTGTAGTGTCAAAGAGTCAAAATAAGGCCCAATGGTCAGGCACCTGGTCTGCTATTCTTTGCTACCTTGCGGGGAGGATAGCATCCCCATTGGAGCCAGCAGTTAACGCTACCATTTTTCTTTCAGATAGAGTCGGGTTTTGATTAGGCTATGGCCCATGTGTCCAAACATGTGAATTCAAGTACGTAACAGTGAAGGGGTCAAAGTCAACAAGTGGTCGGTTGGCCCTTGGAAGTAGGAAGGGATGTCAAAGTTGAAACATGGGTAAATGATATGGGTATATTGTTCCCAGAGATTCGGGTCCTATTAAAAAGTAGCTTCTATGTGCCCCAGGTCGAGTCAAGTAGTTAATGGAAGTCGCATAGACAAGTGCAAAAACTATTATGGGATCATTATCAAGGTTGAGGGAATGAAAAATCATGGCATTCATATCATGTATGCCCTGCAACCCTTATCACCTGTACCTTACATGCGGGGATGTGCCATGGAAAATATGCAATTCGATTCGAAACATCCAGTCACCATGAATTCACTATTCCTTGGCATGATTCCTCCTTCCACTCGATATGTTATAAATTCCAGATCTCCTGCACCCATGTTATTCGCAAAATCAGATTCATCCTCTATTTGTGATTTTTCTCGTAGGCCCAGATCGATCGAATTCTCCATCTTGGGCATTCATCGGAGCCACCGCGCATAGGATAAACATTGGTCACGCCATGGAAACCTCTCAAAGCATAAATAAGGGCACGAGAAGTGGCAGAATCGCCAGACCTAAACACCAAAGTGATTGGGATTCATTCTCCCTCACATCAGTCACCCCCAATGATAAAAGGAAGATTTTTCCTTTACCCATAGGAACGATGACATCATACCGCACAGAAATTGGAGTGGAAGGAATTGCGCAGGAAGGGAGGATATTAAATTCCACGTTTCCCTAGCAGCAGGAACCTCGGAGAATGGGTAGACCAAGGAAGAACAAGGAAGCTGGGGAAACTGTAATCTCATATGAGTCACGTGCATGACCAATCGCTGAACAATTACTTATTCGCATCATCCACCTGGAGTCACTGGAAGGAACTAGCCGAGAAAGTGGGAGAAGAATGAGGAGGATGGATGTCATGGGTTAAAATGATCAAGAGATAGCTCAACAGTTGAAGCAAGTGAAGCTAGCCATCGCCAAATTGTACCAAGAAAATAGGGAGCTGAGACAACAACTAGTGACAAATATCACAGAAGCATCAACAACACAAGGTTGTGAAGGGAACATGATGTGGCTCAAAAGACAGCTTCGAGAGGCACAGGATACAATTTATAGTTGCACGAAGAACAACGGATGCGAGAAGAAAGGTATGCCAAACACTTTAGAGAATGTGAAGCGATCGAAGAGATATCCCGTGCAACTCTCGCCAGTGAGCAGAAGAACAATATTAGTCGAGTTCTCTCTTGTATTCACAAACATAATTCCAATCTTGAGAATTTTGAAGGAGACATCGCCCAAGACATTTTATCATTTTAATAACGGTTGTGACTATCTACAACCACTTGTCGTGCACACTTTTCCCGTCAAATGAGTGCGCGATAGAAAATCAAATCCATTACAGCAGACAACGGGACTCTGAAAGACACTTGTTAACCCAAATGCCTGATTGACAACCAAAGCCCTGTGGCAGATTACAACGATCATGATGTAGCCAGATGTATCTTTTGTCTATTTTTGGAAATCGTCATGTGAAGCAATTTGTAACGCAGAACATTCAGTTCCCTAGTTTGTAGAGATAGAAGTTAGAAGAGTAGGGTAGCCCAAATGATGCCCTCATTTATATATTTTATCTTTTCGATGTAAGCCAGGTTGGTTGGAAAAATTGGTATAGACATTAGCTATTGTATGTAATTTGAGTTCAACTGAAACTTAATGCAAAAGTCCTGTAACTTTGATGAAAAGATTATAATTGTAGTAGTTGGATGTATTGTTTTCCCTTTCTTGCGTATGTGCTTCCTGTTATCTTTATTCATATCCTTTTCTGTCTAACTCAGAACGAATTTTTGAACTTGTGGATTCGTTGTGCCGCACCCCTTGTTCACGCCATTTAGAAAAAACGTTTTTCTTCTCAAATTTAACTCTGAATTCACCCACAGTGGTTCTTCGAGTTACTTCCTATAATTTCTCTCCACCACACATTACTACTTTTCACTGAAGACTGTTGCTCACTTATCCTTTATCCTCTCAAAGTTCAGTCACTGAGTCATTTGTTTCTGTTGTTTCCTCGAATCGACTCCATAGCCCAAAGTCTTATTTTCTTGTGTCAATATAACTAGACCCCATTATATCAAATGTGTTAAATCTAGCCACTTCTTCAAATCCATATCTCGCATGGAGACAGAGTCTCCCGAGAGAGCCCTCTCTAGGTCCGAAAGGCTTATTTAGGGCCTCAAAGTTGGTTGAAAAAGTTACCTTTGTTGTCTGTTTATCAACTGAATAGATTTACAGAGTGCTAACACCTTCCATGCCATTCCATTTCATGCCTTTCCTTTCCTTTCCATTCCATTCCATGCCATGCCATGTTTTCCTTGCCATGACTTTCCTTGTGTTACACACCTAGGTGTCTCACTATCAAATGTCGCAACTATTATAGACCTTAGTGTCACACACCAAATTTCTCACCTAAGTGTCAAACTTAAGTGTCACAACTTCATCACCATGAAGAAGTGTTTTTCATGACCCCTAGACAAGTTTGAAGAAGAAACCTATCAGCTAGAGGTCGAAATACTACCTTTTTCCTTGTGATTTTTTCCTTGTTTGAGCTCCATCTCCCCCCTTCCCATATACAAGGAGGGATAGACCCTGATCATCACTCCCTAAGGTTATCCTAGGGAGAGATAATCCCTTGTTCATCACCCTTTGCACAATTATGGANGGGGGGGGGGGGGGGGGGGCAATGAAGTAGTTGCAAACATCATGCCTTGTTTTGTGTGATTGTTTCCAAAAGTTTTCAATTGTTTAAGGGATTGGTTCAAGAAATCTCTTGTTCAAGGTAAGGAAATATTGTTAGTTCATCCAAATCCTCACTTGACCACATCCTCTCCTCAAAAATTTCCTATGGTTGTGATGCCTCAATGTCTATATAATGGAGGTCATACTTGAGTGAAATGGGGAGATAAAACTTAGAGCATCATATATATGATTTTGTGACATTCAAGAGGTTGTAAAGGAGATCTTGGAGGAGTTTCTGCAACATCGAGATTGAGATTGTAAGTTCTCCACTATTGATTTCTTTCCATTAATATATAACTTGTCCTATTCCCTTCATGCCTATGTGTTCACTATATGCATGTCTATTGATGTCTAATTTATCATAGATATATTTTTTCTACTTAACAATATAGTGTAGAAGAAGAATGTATCGATGTGTTCTTTACAATACTTCTCTTTGATCTTGGACATCAATATCAATGGTTGGAGCAGTGAGGACAATCGATGTAAAAGAGGTGATTCATCTAACCTTATCTTCTCATTCTAATTGTTTAAAAGGTTCTAGGAGGGAAGTAGTACACCATTTGTTTTCCTTCTATATTGGATCAAAGAGGGGTCTTGATCCAAGGGGGGTTTCACCTATTCACAGGGAGAAATTTACCATAAATCCTTTCCATGCCATGCTTTTCCTTCTCATGCCATGCATTTCCTTTCCTTTCCATGCCATGCCTTGTCATGACGTTCCTTATCATGCCATGCAATTCCATACCATACCATGCCTTACATTGTCTTTTGTTTCATTTTCTTCCCTTCCCTTTCCTTTCCTTGTCTTTCCATGCCTTTCCTTGTCTTTCCTAGCCTAGCCTTTCCATGTCTAGGCTTGCAAGGTGTTAAATTGTCAAAATCTGTAATAAGCGTTGAATGAAACCCTAGTTTCATATATCCTCCAATAAATTATTTTATGGGAAATAGAATGACAACAGATAGGCCCCACTAGCTGAAACTCAGTGCCTCAGATCCAATGCAACTAACCATTCATCCATATGAAGCTCGATTAGAGTTTTATCGTGAGTTACAACTTGCCTCCTCAAGCCATTCAGGGACATGTTGGCAATTTGGTCTGGGGGGATTAAAATCTAAACCGAGTAGCATAATGGAGTTTTGTAAGATCTCACACGTCTTTTTGGCCAAGGACCATGCAACCATTCTACCCATAATTTCTCGGAAAATTGTTCTTGAAAATCAACCCCTTGTTCAGAATTTGAATCATGCCTCAGTGAGAAAAACTCTAGTTCTGTAGATCCTCCAACAAATTCTTTTATGGAAAACATAATGACAGCAAAGGGGCCCCACTAGTTGAAACACGGTGCCCCAAATCCAATGCAACTAAAGGTTCATCCATCCAAGGCTCAGTTAGAGTTGTAGCGCGAGTTGCAACTCACCTCCTCAAGACATTTAGGGATTTGTTGGCAATTTAGTCTAGGGGCATAAAATCCAAACCGAGAAGCATAATAGAGTTCTATATGCTCTGACACATCTATTTTTCCAAGGCCCACGTGACCATGCTACCCATAATCACCCAACACAGTGTTCTTGAAAATATAACTCTTCTTTAGAAATTGCAGTGTGCCTCACTTAGTGAAACCCTAGTTCCATAGATCCTCCAACAAACTCTTTTGTGGGAAACAAAATGACAACAGAGGGTCCCCACTAGTTGAAACCATGTTCCCTGGATCCAATGCAACCAATGGTTCATCCATCTGAGGCTCGGTTAGAGTTTTATCATGAGTCACAAATCACCTCCTCAAGCCATTCAAGTACATTTTGGTGATTTAGTCTTAGGGCACAAAATCCAGACCAATTAACATAACAATGTTATGTAATCTCCTACACATATTTTTGGCCAAGGCCCACGTGATCACACTACCCACAATCACCTGGCATAATGTTCTTGAAAATCTACCTCTTGATCAGAAATTGCAATGTGCCTCACTGAGTGAAACCCTAGTTCTGGAGATCTTCCAACAAACATTTTTCTGAGAAATGAAATGATAGTGGAGAATCCCCACTAGATGAAACCAGGTTTTTCATATCCAATGCAACTAATGGTTTTTCCATTTGATCCTCAGTTAGAGTTTTATCACGAGTTGCAAATCGCCTCCTCAAGCCATTCAGGGACATGTTGGCAATTTGGTTCGGGGGAATAAAATCCAAAACGAGCAACATAAAGAAGTTTTGTAAGCTCTCACACATCTATTTGGCCAAGGCCCACATGACTACACTACCCACAATTGCTCAGCATAGTGTTCTTGAAAATCAACCTCTTGATCAGAAATTGCAATGTGCCTCACTGAGAAAAACTCTAGTTCCAGAAATCCCCCAACAAATGATTTTCTAGGAAACAGAATGACAGTGGAGGAGCCCCACTAGCTAAAACTTGGTGCCCCAGATCTAATGTAACCGATGGTTCATCCATCAAAGGCCCGATTAGAGTTTTATCATGAGTTGCAACTCACCTCCTCAATACATTCATGGACTTGTTGGAAATTTGGTCTAGGGGCATACAATCCAAAATGAGCAACATAATATAGTTTTTCAAGATCCCACATGTCTGTTTGGCCAAGGCCCACATGTCTATACTACCAACAATCGCCCAACATAGTTTCCTTGAAAATTGACCTCTTGATTAGAAATTGCATTGTGCCTCACTAAGAAAAACCCTAGTTCTGGAGATCCTCCAACAAATTATTTTTCTGGGAAACAAAATGACAATGAAGGGGACCCACTAGCTTAAACCTGGTGCCCTAGATCCAATGCAACTGATTTTTCACCATCTAAGGTTCGGTTAAATTTTTATCACAAATTGCAACTCACCTCCTCAAGCCATCCAGGGACATGTTGACAATATACCTAGACCTAAACCATGACCATGATATAGACATGGACCTAGACCTAGACCTAGACCTAGACCTAGACCTAGACCTATACCTATACCTAGAACAAGACCTATACCTATACCATTACCATGACCTATACCATGACTTAGACCATGACTTATACCATGACCTATACCATGGCAAGACAAGGCATGACAAGGCAAGGCATGGCAAGACAATGTATATGTATAGATCTAGGTCTAGGTATGGAAATGCAAGGCAAGGTAAGGAAAGGAATGAAAAGACATGACAAGGCTAAGAAAGGTTATACATGGAAAGGAAAGGAAAGGTCTAGGTATAGGTCTAGTTCTAGGTCTACATGCTATATCTTGTTATAAAAGTTATTGAGTTGAAAGATTAGTTTTTATTTCTTTGATTTTAAATAAGGCCTTGAAGTTATGTTTTTCTTCATGAAATCCTATTTAGTGACATCCCTCTCTATGTAAATTCTATTAATTATGATAATTGTTGGCACAGGGGCAGACCCAAGGCCCTTTTGGAAACACCTGCGAAGCAGATGAAGTCTCACCTGAAGTAGCAATAGGTGGGGTTGCATGACATAGGTGTCTACAACCAGAGAAAATGCAAAGTGATCCCACAATAACAACACAATGTAACCTAGAGGTTATTTAACAACCCTATGCTTACTTCGTGAAGTCAGTTATAACTCTTATCCTTAACAGGGAATACCACAATGCAATAACGATATAACAGATAGAAAATAACACAACATCATCCACACAAAACAACAATATTTACGTGGTTCACCCTCTCCCTAGGGATACGTCCATAGAATTTCATTTCTTGATATATTATATGAAAACATACAATTCTATCTACGCACTTAGCTGCAAATCCTCTCTCTCTCTCTCTCTTCCTGTCTTTCTCCCCTCCCTGGGCACCCAGTTGCAGGGTTGATCTTCACACCCAGCTGAAGATCTAGAATACAGAATGCTCTTACAACCACAACACTTCTATCTCAATATCGCTCTCATCAACAACAATAGTAACAACCATATCAACTCTTCTAGACATTTATTTATACATTTCACGACTCTTAGACAACCTTAGACTGAATCCTAGGTGATAAAACCCTAGGTACAAAAACCCTAGGTCCACATGACCAACATTTTAATGGCTTTGCCAACCTGTTCTTTCTTCTTCTCTGCGAGGTGCTCCAAAGCACCCATTGGTGTCTTCTTCTGCTTGCTAAGTTTTCCATGATCCATATTCTTTGTTGATTTATCTTCCTTGATCTTATCTTTCAATGACTTGCATTTCCTTTACCTCGGTCCTTCTTTTATGCTTCTTTATCCACTTTGACCCTTCCTCGATTTGTGTGCCTTTCATGCACTTCATTCTTTGTCTTTCATTTTTAATATTTGCTTTCTTCCTTAACACATAACCAAGGGCCAACAGACAACCAACACTCACATGTGACTCATCCTAAGTCACTGTAGGGTTGAACCTTTTGTATTACTTCGACTGCAGACTGCGCAGAGCAGCTTGTGATTTCTACTCTGTCGCTCCCCATCTTTTGCAGACTGCATTTTCTGTGTCTGGTACCCAAATTCAACTACACTTGGTATGTAGACCCTTCTTCATTTTCTTTTACTGAGAGCTGTGAGGCATTTGGTTCTCACAGTACATCTTCAACCGACTCCCATTTACTAAACCATCCCTCCATTCTCCATTAAGGGTCTTGAACTGCACATATCCTCCTTTTGTAACATAGGAAACTTTGAATGGTCTGGGCGAATGTGTCCTGAACTTCCCTGGATGCTTCATGAAATTGTTTTCATATAACAGTACCAAATCTCCTTGCTTAAATGATTTCTTCTTGATATGTTTTTCATGGTAAGCCTTTTCTCGTTCTTTTTGTACTCGCTAATGAAATCCTGCAATGAACCTATCTTCCTCTAGTTCCATCAACTATGTGAGCCTGTTTTGAACAACGTCGGTGTCATCCATACCTGTAAATACTACAATTCTTAAACTAGGAACCAAGTATTCCACAGGTACCACTACTTCCAATCCATAAACTAACTTAAAGGGAGTTTGCATTGTTAAATTTTTGCAAGTAGTTCTATAAGCCCATAAAATTGTTGGAATTCTCAAATCCCAATCATCTTTGTTAACATTGCAAATTTTAGTCAGCATTGTTTCCAAGATCTTGTTGAAATCTTTGACTGTACCATTCACCTATGGGTGGTATGGAGTGCTCTTCTGATGGTGAACATTGAACTCCTAAGTCTAGGATTCAATAGTTTTGTTGATGAAGTGTGTGCCTTGATCACTCATAAGGATCTTCGAGCATCCAAATATGGTTATGATATCCTCAAAGATGAATCGTGCAGCTATAGTTGCACTACAGTCCTTAACTGCTCTTGCTTCTTCCCATCTGGTCAAATATTCTATAGCAGTGATGATGTATCGTTCTCATGTATGCTTTCCTGGTGGGTTGATAGGTCCCACAAAGTCAATAGACCATTTCTCAAATGCCTATAAATTTAACTGAGGTGATAAAGTCATCTCATCCTTTCTAGAAGGCTTCCCTATTCTCTGACATACATCGTAGGCTCTGTAGTATTACTTAGCATCTTTGTGTAAAGTGGGCCACCAGAGGCCAGCTCTAAGGACCTTCTGCATTGTTTTTTTCACTACATAATGTCCTCATGCGATGCCTTCATGTGCTTCTGCAAGAATTAAAGGTCTTTATGCCTCCACAACGCATCTCCTCAATATCTCATCTGGTCCTATTTTATATAATTGTCCAAATATAAGTTTAAATTCTACAGCATAGACTACCAATGGTTTCTTCTGAATAACTATATAATCGCGAGGTGACATTCCTGTGGAAAAAAATGAACTATCTTGTCGAAGTGATCATCAAATTTTTTGATGGACATCAACTATGCATATGGTAGTGTATCCTCTAGACTGATAGGTTCCTTTCCATGTTATAACTTGGATAAGTGATCAAGTCCTTTATTCATTCTTCTTAGATTTACCACAATCTCAAAGTCATACTCCTAGAATAGTAGTAGTCATCTGCATATTATTCCCCCCAACACTAACTTGTTGACTAAGTACTTCAATGCAGAATGATCAATGAACATCTTAAAATGTCCTCCCAGCAAATAGTGTCGAAACTTATGTAACGCATATACCATAGATAAGCCTTCTCTTTCAGTGGTAGTATAATTATTTTCAGCTGTAGAAAGCTTCTTGCTAGCAAAGGCTATAGGGTGGTCAATATCTCCTGCTCCTGGATATTCTAAGACTGCTCCTAGTGAAATGGATGAAGTATCAAAATGAACATTGAACTCCTTACTCCAATATGGAAAAACCAATATAGGCTCAACGACGATTTTCTACTTTAGTGTGTCGAAGCTCTGTTGGCATTCCTCTGTCCATTGAAATTTACTATCTTTCTTTAATAACTTCTCCATGGGTGTTTTTATCTGGGTGTAGCTTTTAATAAACTTTCTATAATATCCAGTGTGTCCTCATGTAGTGCACAACTGTATAACTAAAGTAGGAGGAGGTACATCAACAATGATAGTGATCTTGGGCGGATCTACCAACAACCCTTGTTTGCACACAATATGTCCTAATAGAACTCCAAAAGGTGAAAAGAAAACACACTTCTTTAGATTCAGGGCAATCTAATATTGCCTGCACTTATCTAACATTAATCTCAAACATTCAATATGATCTTTTAGTAGACTAAAAATGGTCCAGTCATGAAAGTATGCTTCCAAAACTTTGTGTAAAAAGTCCTTAAATGCTTCGACCACCACCTTGGAAAATATGGTTGGTGCATTCTTCAAGCCAAAAGGAATCACAGTGTACTGAAAGGAACCCCATTCTGTTGAAAATGTCATCTTATGTCAATCTTCCTTAGCAATTCTGATATGGTGATAGCCTGAAAATCCATCTGTAAATCAATAGACTTCCTTTCCTCCTACATTATCTAAGACTTAATTAGTAAAAGGTGTACGAAATGGATCATTTAAACATGCATCATTCAAATTTCTTAGATCTATGCAGATTCTGATTTCTCCCGACTTCTTATCCTGGACCACCATAGGGTTGATCCATTCAAATTCCTCAACTGGTTCTATGATTCCTGCTTCCAACATTCTATCTAGTTCACTCTTAACTTTCTACTTGTACTTAGGATATAGTTTGTAGGGCCTCTGCATGATAGGTCTTTCATCTGCTCTCAAGGGGATCTTCATTTCTCCCATGGGCCCTTTAATGCCCTTCATGTCTATGAACTTGGTTGGAAACAAGTCCCGATACTCATGCAATAGTTATGTAATATTACTAATAGTAGCATCATCCCAATAGTCTCCAACATTATCCAATTTAGGTTCTTTCTCTCTTCCAATATTAACCTTCTTAATTTTAATAGGCTGCCCAATAAAAGGTAATTTGATCCCTGGCCCTTCTATGTCTCTATGTCCTTAAGTTTATGCAATGTTTACATCCCTAGGGTCATCATACTCATCAACATTAATATTATAGAAACCCTGTAACCGATTAAGGGGCACAGTCCATTCATATTCTTCTTGGTAAAGAGGGGTGTTAGGTGCCTCCTCAAAGACCTTCTATCTTACAATTTGTAAATCTTGATCTACTGTGGGGTAATGAATTTCAAATAGGAATGTAGCTATAAAGTTTTGTGTCATACCATACCAATATGTAGTGATTAAACACAGTTCTACTTGAAGATACCAATTGATAGGCATGGTGTTATCACTGAAATTTCGTCCGCACAGGGCGACAAGAAATCCGCATCATCAGCACAGAAAAACAGTCATTCATGGCACAAGGATTAACTCCACAGCACAAAAAAAGGGCCAAAACTATACAAAATTGGCTAAAAAATTAAAAAGCGCATCGCACCCATGGAAAACGCGCGCATGCGCGCTACATCTTCGTACATCGGGCGCATATG
>ML804870.1:221016-252977 GCA_009831015.1 Picea engelmannii | reverse complement strand
TTAGTTTTTATTTAATTCTTGTTAATAGCTCTATTGTTTTCTTTCTAACCTCTTTACATACAACTGTCATGACTAGCAGAGCCCAACTAGGCATGTAAGCACTCACTTTTTGCTCACACATCGACGAAAAGAGTGCAAACACATGGTATCTAAGGTGTTAATGAACTTATGTACCCACTGTTCCTTGGGAATGTTTCTCTAGTCTTCCTCATAAATTCTCACATGGTCCTTAGGACATCTCTGACTTGTGTATCGAACTTTGCAACCTTCATCTTGTTATGAAAAGTGCACTTTCAATAAGGTGCAACATTTTACCCACTCTGTGATGTTCTTCTTATGTGTTCCCCACCATCTAGCTGTTTTTTATTTCAAGGCTTCATCCAGTACCAACATCCTCTATTGTATTGGTACAATTCTCTCAAATTCAGCTAGAAATGTCTCTAAATTATTCAAATCATCAAATGTAGGAAGATTACTTATTTCTATGCCAATGCAATGAACTACCCTGGTCAATCTGGTACAACTCCGCATAGAGACTTCATACATTCTGTTCTGCCAATTTTCCAGTGCTTCTTTTGAATTTGATGAGCATGCACTTTCACTTTGCCAGCTTAGATTTCCATCTGTTGTGGGATTAATCTAGTCTTGTTTTCATGTTGTCAGTTTATAAATATTTTCTAGCTCGTAGGCATAGAATTCTTCTCTTATAGGTTATGTGTATATGTGACCTTAATCAAGATCAAGAGGTGCAATGACCTTAAGGCCATTACCCTCAAATTTCATTCTTCTCTTTTTTAGGTCAACAACAGTCAAATTATTGAAAGCCCAATCAATTCCTAACATCGCAGGGTAGGGACAACTATCATCGACAATCTCAATCAATTCGAAGTCTGCAAAAGTCCCTACTTCGTTGATGTCCACAGGGACATTCTCTAATCTTCCAAAGGGGCTCACCACCTACTGGTTATCCATCCTGAGCTTAATAGGAGAGTAAATCAATTTAGGTTTTCCCATCAATGCCCAAGTCTGTTTCATCATAACATTCACTTTTGATCCCAAGTTGATGACCACATATTCCACGTCATAGTCTCCAATCTGAGCACTAAGGTGCAGTTCCTTTCTTGTCCTTCTTTTCCTATATACTTGATTCACATATCTACTCAGCATAGGATCTACTCTTCCAATTTCATATTGTCTTATCAAGTTTTCTATCTCCTGCGCAACTCTTTCATCTTTGATCAAATTGATACAAGTATATAAGAAACCCATAATCTTGCTTACCTCTTTTCCTTGCCTTGATAGGATAGATTGATTGAATGTTGGAGGCATTTCACATTCCTTTAATTCTGGTTGTGCCCTATATGAAGAAGCTTGTTATTCTACAAATTCTCTCCTTGCTTCTTCAAAAGTGTGTTTTTCTTTCCTTGGATCAAACAATTGTGCCTTCTCTGCAGCTCTTTTGATCCCTGACCCATCTATAGTATTTCCTGGAGTCACCTTATATTCTCCTATAATAGTGCCTCCTCTAGTGATAATAGCGATTGGGGTCCTCACCGTGAGGTTTAGCTGAAATCATTTGGATTTGCTGGATTCCACCTCGTCTTTCCTAAAGTTTAACTAACAATACTGGACAATATTCAATGACATGGTCAAATGAATTACAGTAGTTGAAAGTATTACAAGGGTTTTGACAATCCCTTTCAAAATGACCTGGATGTGTGCATTTATAGAAAATAATCTGATCTCGACCTCGACCCATGCCTCCTCCTCGTCCTCTTCCTATGAATCCACCACGAGGGTTGGAGTTTCCTCTTCCTGGGGAGTTGAACTGCATAACATTTCCTTCTAACTATAATTCTCCTTGAATTCTATATGTATCCCTTGATCTTTCATGCATGAGATCATAAGCCCTATAATCCTTCTCATCATCCCCCACAGATTTTCATAATGTACAATAAAGGTTGCTGGGTTTCTGGACATATTTCCGTATATAATAGCATTCACCAAGGCAATGTCTAGTTCTACATACCTCACACCAGGGTAGAGTAGCCTGCTTCAAAGGGTTAGGGGCTCTAGAGGGGCTCCAGAGGCCAAGTATTCATTAAATAAGGGACAATTCTCTTTGTCATGGCCCTCTGATTTGCATCTGGTACACTAGATGTCTTCTCTTTTCTCCTTTCCTTTATCTTTCATCATGTCTTCTACCTATAAAGATAAACTAGTTAATTGATTCAAAATCTGACTCATACCTGGACTGGATTCTCCTACAAGGGTTGCTTCTAGTTTCATGGTGATATATAATGCTTCATCCTATGAATCGACCTTCTATTGCATCAGAGGAACTCTAATATGTGGCAGAAGGGAAACAATGAACCATTCATTGTGTTGTTCATATGGAATCTGAAAACTTAAATGACCTGTCAAGGTCTTAAACCTCTGATCAAACTCCAAAATGGGTTCAGTCACCTTTTGCTTGATTTATTTCAACTATGTGATGCACTGTGACTCTAACTTAGGTTTCTTGAACTCCACACTCAATGCAGTATTAATGTCATTCAGCGGTTTAGGTTGCACGGATCCTGAAACAAAATTCATGAACCAGCTTAGGGCACGATCCCTCAAGGTAGTACTAAACTAATCTCTCTTGACAAATTCATTGGTGACTTTCTTAATTCTCCACACAGCTTCGCATAAGAACCAGTGTTGGTCAGAATCCTCAGATCCATCTCCTCTAAAAATGGGTAACCTCATTTCATCTGCCATAGATATTCCTTGGTTTCTCGACTAAGTATGTACTAAACTACTTGTAACAGTACTCTGATTTCTCTTACTACTCTGGTTACTTAATTTTTCTAAAACAACAGGAGGAGTAATAATACTTACTTTGACAATTGACGCAGTACTTGAAGTTTATGGTTCTTCTCGTCGAAGTTCCTTAGTCTCTACTTCCTCTTCCCTCACAAACTCTGAATACTCTTTGTCTGATATCCCTGCTTCTTCTCCACTGTAGAAATCTTCTTCTTTTGTCAATGGCCCGTAACTCTTCTTAAACATATTTACAAGAGAAACCTTTCTGAATGATCTCGCATTTCACATCTGTCCAACCTCTATGTCGATGTCGCATTCTGAATTCTTGAACATTAGCTTTAAAATCCAACTGATTATTGTATCTTCAAGATATTATTCTCATGCAATATCATCTTAATCTTCAGCTTCAAAATTTGTAGAAACTTTCCTCTAGGTCCCTTAAAGAAATATCTCCCTACTTGACTATACGATTCTACTCTGTCAATAAAAAACTCAGTAATGTACCCTCCAATAGTGCTATCAAACCAGAGATCCACTACTCTAGACACATCTTTATCGACTCTCTTAACTCTCTTAATCAATGTCGTTGTCCAAACCATAGGTGGTCTAGATCTAATTTCAAATTGGGTGTATGTTAATCTGGCTAACCAGTCATACAACTCCTTATGAACTCCTCCAAAGAAAATCTCGTGCCCGTCAGTAAAGATGTACCTTCCCAACCAGTATTTTGTACTAATTTTAGGGTTCTTGTTCAGAGCTTCGACGAAGTCCCTTTATTGTTCTTTTATCCACTTCTGAATCTTTGTCTTCGATGGAAACCACCTTGACATTCCCTCGAGAAGATTTTGATCCTGGAAACAAAACCATTTGTTGGCGCAGGGGGAAACCCAGGGTTCAAATCTAACAGTGCACCAACAAACCCTATCTACTGGCCCTTTTGGCAACACCTGCGAAGTAGATGAAGTCTCACCTAAAGTACCAATAGGGGGGGTTGCAGGACACATGTGTCTACAACCATAGGAAATGCAAAGTGATTCCAGAAAAACAATGCAATGTAACCTAGAGGTCGTTCTTTAACAACCCTATTCTTACTTTGCGAAGTTAGTTATAACTCTTATCCTTAACAGGGAATACCACAATGCAATAACAGTATAACATATAGCAAATAACACAACATCATCCACATAGAACTATAATATTTATGTGGTTCACCCTCTCCCTAGGGCTATGTCCACATAACTATGTTTCTTGATATATTAGATGAAAACATATTGTTCTATCTGCACACTTAGTTGCAAATCCTCTCTCTCTCTTCCTCTCTTTCTTCCCTCCTTGCGCACCTAGCTGCAGGGTTGATCTTTGCACCCAAATCAAGATCCAGAATACATAATGCTCTTACAACCACAAAACTTATATCTCAATATCGCTCTCATCAACAACAATAGTAACAACCCTCTCAACTCTTCTAGACATTTATTTATACATTTCATGACTCTTAGACAACCTTATACTGAAGCCTAGGTGTCAAAACCCTAGGTCCACATGACCCGCATTTTAAGGGCTTCACCAACCTGTTCTTCCTTCTTCTCCGCGAGGTGCTCCAAAGCACCCATTGGTGTCTTCTTCCACTTGTTGAGTTGTCCATGATCCATCTTCTTTGTTGCTTTGTCTTCCTTGATATTCTCTTTCAACAGCTTGATTTTCCTTTACCTCATTCCTTCTTTTATGCTTCTTTAGCTACTTCAACCCCTCCTCGGTTTGTGTGCCTTCCGTGCACTTCATTCTTTGTTTTTATTCCTTAATCTTTGATTTCTTCCTTAACACATAACCAAGGGCCAACAATAATCCATGTTTCACAACTATGAAGATACCTAAGATATAGGAATAAAGAGAGATTATGTAATGACATCAAAATTCTCATGCAAGTATTTTGATATAAGATAGATGGGATAACAAGTTATATGATTGCATCCTTAATGAATCCTTTGATTGTAATTTTTAGGTATTAAACTTGTTCATTTAGTACAAGCATTATTTTTTAAGAAAAAAAAAAGGTATGATACATGAATTCCATTATTTTCTTATTAAATTAACATGAAAACAAATTGATTAGAAGTTAATTGAATTTGGAAATAATTTAATGGTGTTTTGATTCTAAAGACAAATTTCTTGTGGGTGACTCAAAGGAAAATAAATTCTCTATAACAATGAAAGGAGCTATATTTTTACAGACAATTAGTTTTATTAATATCATAATGAAAGTACCTTTTAGATGAATTGTGGTTAGACTTGGTCTTCTAAAAGGTGTACATGATACACAACCTATTTGAAATATGGTAATTACATGAAATTTATAAATTTATTGTTATTAAAAGAGTTTTATATTATCTATGTTATTAAAATATTTTTGTGTTATCTATGTGTAAATGTGTATAGGAATGTCTATGGTTATTGAAATCATTTGAATGTTTTGTACATATATCATATGCTATATTGTATTCCAACTCAATCCATTATTTACATATTCAAACACTTTTATGCTAATCATCATTTTAGTTTTGTATGAATTTTAATCACTTGAAAGGAATCAATAATTAGAGGTGTAAACTCAACAAGGATACCTAAATCAGGTTACTATTTTATTGAAGGTGTTAAGAAAGCATTCAAAGAGTTAGAAATTTGAATAATTTTAAATGTTAAATTAGTTGAAATTTTGTGTATAACCTAGAAGGATATGGCAAGACAAGGAATGGAAAGGCAAGACAAGGAATGGAAAGTCAAGGCAAGGAAAGGAAGTGCAAGGCAATTCAAGGCATGGCATGGCAAGGCATGGCATGGCAAGGCAAGGCAAGGCATGACATGCCAAGGAAAGGCATGACATGACATGGAATGGCAAGGCAAAATAAGGAAAGGCATGGCATGGCATGGAAAAGAAAGGCATGACATAGAAAGGAAAGGCATAGCATGGCATGGCATGACAATGCAATGCAAGGCATGGCATGGAATGACATGACAAGGAAAGGCATGGTATGCATGGCATGGCATGGGAATGCAATGCAATACAAGGAAATGAAGAACAAGGTAATGAATGGTATAACATGGCATGGGATGGAAAGGCAAGGCTAGGCATGGAATGAAAAGGAAAGGCATGGCATGGAATGGCATATAAAGGAAAGGCATGTCTTGGAATGGCATGGAAAGGCAAGGAAAGGAAATAAAATGAAAGGAAATGCAAGGCATGGGATGGCATGAAATGCAAGGAAATGAAAGGCATGCCATGGAATGAAAATGAAAGGCAATGCATAGCATGGTGTTGGATAGGAATTTAGGATACCGTTTTGAGGAAAATCCTTAGTATGGAGGAGATGTGTAGCAACAGAAGAAAGAAGAGAAGGCAAGAGAAAAGTGTTCTGTAAAGGCGCATTCTGGATTGAAGTGCCCAGTAAAAAAATACTTGGCATAGAATAAAGTAGGAGAATAAATCAAGAGAATAAAGAAAGAGAATAAAGTAGGAAAATAAAGCGGTACAAAAGGAAGGACAAAATTTTGGCATGCAAAAGTAGAGAGACGTGGAAAAGCAGGAAGAACAACAGTCGAGAATGCAAAAGCAACATGTAGATGCAAAAGAAGGAAAAGCAAGCCTAAACAAACAAGTCAACATGAGTTGTAATGAGTTAGAATGAGTTGTAATAGGGTTTTGAGCCCTAAATTCTATGTATAAATATGTAATGGTTCGGGTAGAATAGGCATTTGTAGATGGGATGAAGACTGGAAGTTGTTGATAGAATAGATTGAGAGTGAGAGAGAGTCTATGGCTGAAGGTTTAGGTATTTTTTTGCAGAGAGAGGCTTGCATTGCAGAGTGGATAGGAAATATGGTGAAGGATATCCTTATATATCTATTGTAAGCACAGTGCACAAACCTAGAATGATTACAAAAAGCATAATAAAGAAGCTAGTCATTGTGGACATAGCCCAAAGTTGGGTGAACCACGTTAAACTATGTGTTTGAATTTCATGTTATGTGATTGTTCATGAATGATTTATTTATGCATAACTAGATTTAGATCTGTGTAGATGTTGCTCAGTAAAGGTGGATGTTACAAAAAATGGTTTGTTTTACAATATGTTTCATGATGGTAATACATAAAATCATTTACTAAGTAACCAAGGAATAACAAACACAGGATAATGCACACATAGTAGATAAGTAAGAATGAATAAGACAATCACATCCCATCCCCTCATTCCTGCAGAAACTTAGTTCTAGCAGCCCCAATAGATGCCTCAGGTGAGACTTCACTTGCATGAAGGTGATGCCGAAAGGGTCAGTATCTGAAGGGTTTGTTGGTTAGATAAGTATAACGTAGGGTATTACAACCATGTGCTAACAAATGTTTCCATTTTCAGGACCCAGAATCTGTGGTTGAGGGAATGTTTTGGAGATTGACTAAGAAAGAGATCTCAGAATGGATAGAAGGGAAGGAATGAGAATTTGCTCAAAAAGAGAATAGAAACCCTTATATGAGTGACGAGAAATGGATGCAAAGGTATGAGTACACAAATATGCATGAGATTTTATTTGGAGAATTTCCGATTATATTAATTGAGTGGTTAGAAAGATTGGTGGAAAATATTGGAAGGTACTGAAATGCAGTGTCGAGAAATTGGACTCCTGAGTTGGTAAGGAAGTTGAATTATGTAAGTAATAAGACTTCTCATGCATTTGATTTCTAGGTTGAAATTATATTGGGAGGTTATATTATAGAATTTGCATTAGATTGTACCGAGTCATATAGTGTTGCAGAAAGGTATTTTTTTAAAGGTCTGCATGGAAAGTTTATGAAATCATTGGGCATGTGGATAAACATGTTGTTGTGTGACAAGTGTATCATGAAGATGGAGTTTGATTGCTATGGGGATTTTCACACATATGGGAAATGGGGGATTCCAATAGGATAGTCTGAAGGTAGGAAATAATGAAGGAAGAAATGAAGAAGGAAGGGAGGGAGTGAGGATGGAAATAAACAAAGAAGGTGTATCAAAAGAGGAATATGAGTTTGGAATATTGAACAATCAAAGAAGGTATAAGAGGCAAAAGAATGGGGATGAGAAAGGAGATCTGCACAGTGAGCCTGAGGGGAGAGAACTCGTTGCAATAATCCATATCGTTGAGATATTTCACATAGAATGAGAGGAAGATCATTCTTAGTGAAGTCCTATAATATAAGAACTGGTAAGTCCTACTCAGATTCGATCATGTGTCGACTCCACGACCCTGTGTGCATCACCTAGATTAGAAATAACATTTGAGGATTTGTCAAAATAAGTTGCAGTTCATAAGGGAGGACAGAGTAGTGGAAGCAGTGTCCCGATTCAGAGTCAACCAACATTTACAAGTGGATGTATGACACAAAAAAATATGGAAGAGTTAGACAACACACTTAGACTGTCGGAGTTCCAAGGATTTGGGTTGGAGGACCCAGAACAACATATATTTGTATGTGAAACAATTTGGGCCATGAAGACTGTCCAAGACAAGGCTGTAAATATTGCGTAGTTGGAAACAATATTTAAAGTATGTGCATTAGTTTGGTATATGAAATTATAGAGTACCACACCTATAGGTCAAGCGAGGACTTTAGAATAAATTAGACAAGAATTGTTGAAAGAGTTCAAGAAGCCAAAATTTGAGTCGCAGTACATCACAGAGATGAAGGAAATCAAATCCGTGCAGCATGAGGCAATTTTAGACTATGATCAAAGGTTTAAGGATTTTATGGGTAGACTTAAATTCTATATCCTTGATCAACAACACCAATAATGGTTTATCACAATCCTTATACCACATATTCATAGGTTGTTGATTCAACAAAAGGTTGGGTCAGATCCCAAAGATTTTGAAATTGCAATAAAATTGGAAGCATCTCCCATAGTAGATGGCGGGAGGATGGTGCAAGTCCAGACACAATTATATGCCTTGACAATTCAATTAGAATAACTTGCAAAAGGGAAGGTGAATTGGGAACAGGTTCGGTGTACCAAATGTAGGACTAAAGGCCACCACAAGGATGAATGTCCAACATTTGTGCAGTATTTTGTGACTGGAACACCGAATCCATTACTAGGAGTGGGATACTATGAAATATGTAAGAAATGGGGACATCATTTGATTGAGTATCCATTACTGTAGAAATACTAGAGTACCCCAAGGAACCTATCTTGCAACTTTTGCAAGTCAGTCAGGCACAAAGAGAAGGATTGTTGTGCATTCAATTTGATGAGAGAGAACACTTTAGATATGTATAGGATCCAAGAGGATAATTATAAGATAAAAGGAGCCGGTCCATAGTATAATAATGAAAGAGGATTTAATCCAAGAAACAAAGGAAATTTTGGCAGAGGTTGAGGTAGAGGAAATTTTGGCAGAGGAGGTAGAGGACTAATAATATGTTACAATTGTAATCAACTGGGACACTTAGATCAGGATTGCCTGAATCCTTATACAACCTTCACATATTGTAGAGCACTGTATAATGGGACAGAAGATTGTCCTCAAATACTTGCGAAGTGGCAGGCAAGAGGGAATCGGAACTAGAACCCAAATTAGAAAATGAAAAAAATGTCAGCTAAGAAACGCAATGAAGGACCTAGAATAATAGTTGTTACACACAGAGGAGCTAGAACAGGGGATGATGTGACGAATGGAGGAAATCAGGTTGAGAAATGGGTGAGAAAATAAATAGGACCTATGTCAACATTTTACCCTCAACAAGAAAAGGAGGCGTATCAAAGGGAAACAAAAGAGACACTATGAACATATTGGGTAGCATCAACATCCTTTCGGTCTGTGATTGTACTATACCAGGAAATCCACTTAAGAAGGTAAATACTCTAAGAGAGTTTCTGAGAAGTTGCATAGAGTTTATGAAAGATGAAATTTCATTGAATGAAATATGTGAAATGAATGATCATTTTGCACAAGAAAGGGAAATTCCTTCTGCACAGAGGGTAGTAAATCATGTACTGCGCTAAAAGAGGACCAACAGAGAATTCAAATTAAGTGCAAATAATTGGAAAATATGATGTGGATAACATCATTTCAGACTTGGGTTATAATCTCAATGTGTTACCAAAGCAGTCATGGGAAATGACGGGAAAACCCAAGTTAATCTAGTCTCTCGTTCAGTTAAGGTTGGTGAACCAACACAAGATAGTCCCAATTGGCTAATTGACGAGAGTACCTGTGAATATATATGGGGTGCACAGTGTAGCATATTTTGAAGTCATCGAGATCATGCATGATAGTCATCCATATATAGCACTAATGGATTTAGAATGGGCCTTTTAAAATCAAACAATCATTAATATTAAAGGGAGGGAAATGATATTTGAGGTAGGGGACTTGAAGGTTACTGCACCATTGGATTTGACAGAATGAAAGAGGTATATAGAGCCAGCGAGAGGGGAGGAAATTAAAAACTTGTATAATATGAATGTGCATATGGACGATTATGTTAAACCCAATGTAGATGGTTCACTAATTTGGAGAAGTATTATCTCATGTGCATTGGATTCAAAGGAAGGTCTGGAACATTGGCAGTAGAGGATGCATGAAGTATCAATTAGATGATGTGCATGCATAACTTGATCATTGTGTTGGATTGGAACAAAGTTATGTGATCCACCCAAGCATGACGGATTGACTAATATAAGCTTGTTTGTAAATGCGTTTGAGTTGTAGGTACCCAAACAACAAATATTGTTGGCACTAGATGTTGTCTTGAAGGCCACTCCAGCCAGATGGTGGGTTGCACACAAAGAGAGAATGGAAGACTAAAAGAAGTGTAGAAGACTAGTGAAAGTGAGATTTGGTACCGAGGTGGAGAATATTGTGTATAAGTGTACAGGGATAAGTGACCCAACATATCATATTGTGAAATTTAGAGGCATATGGAGTTCAACCCCAAAGAAGGAATGGATGCATAGGTTTATACAAACATTGAATGCAATTCCTAAGAATTGGTACCTGGAGCTAGAAATATGCAAAGAAACAACAAAATGGGACGAATTGAATCAGAGGTTCAAGGTAACATCTACTTTTGAACATGAATCTCCATTAGTATATGCATCCCTATAGGTCATTCAAACCAAGATATTTTCGGAAGAAGGGTTGATGGAGGTGGTACCTGTGTGTATTGTGCACAGAGATTTTATGATTGTCCATGAATTACTAGAATGTTACAATGTTGCTATAGAATAACATGATGAGGAAGATCCAAGGAATGTACAAGTAACTGAAACTGAGGGGGAACGTGTGGTAGAAGGACTGGAGCTTGAATTTGTTGTGTATGCACAGCCAATAAGGACACAGAAGGTAAATATTGGAACAAAAGAAAACCCAAATTTTGCGCAGATAGGAGATTATTGGAATGATGAAACTATGGAGAAGATTGCATATTTATTTTTCGAGTACTAGGATCTATTTTGAGCTACATTCTTATATATGAAGGGGATAGTTGGTGAGTTAGGAGAAATGAATATCCCTTTGAAACTCATTGCTAAGACAGTGTAACAGAGACCCTACAGGTTAAATCTGAATTATAAAGAGAAGGTGAAAATAGAGATAGATTGAATGTTGGACGCAGGGATTATTGAACCAGTAGTGGAATCAGAATGGATAAGTCCAATGGTGGTGTAGGACAAGAAAATAGGAGGAATCAAGATTTTTGTAGACCTAAGGAAGCTTAATGATGCATGTCTACATTATCCATTTCCAACATTGTTTATAGATGCAGTGCAAGAGAATATAGGGGGAAGGAGGCATATTTGTTCACAGATGGATTTTTAGGCTATCACCAAATTAAGATTGCACAGGAAGACATGTATAATACTACTTTTGAAATAGAGTGGGGAAGTTATCTGTACACAGTGATGCCTTTTGGGTTGAAGAATGCACCTGCATTTTTCTCAAGAGTAGTTGTAGTAGCTTTTAAGGAATTTATTCATAAGTTCCTTGAAGTGTACATAGACGATTAGATTGTGTCTAGTCTACTGAAGGATCACATAGATGTACTCAAGCTAATGTTGAATATATGTAGACAATTTCAGATTTCATTGAATTTGAAGAAATTCATTTTCTGCATGCCTTTTGGAATTTTGTTGGGCCATGTGGTATGCAAGAAAGGATTATTAGTGGATCCTGCTAAGATTGCATTGATTTTATACTTACAACCACCCACATCAGTCATACATTTGAGAGAAACCCTGGGTCATACAGGATAATACAGGATGTTCATTAAGGGTTATGCGTAGATTACAACACCTATGGAGAAGTTGTTGAAGAAGGAAGCTAAGTTCTAGTGGAATGATGACTATCATAAGGGTTTGGATGCATTGAGGCAGAAATTGGTGACCATGCCAATTTTGATCTTCCCAGATTGGAAGAAGGATTTCCATGTTCATGTGGATGTGGTGTCCACAGATTTGGGCGTAGTGGATGTGATGAAGGAATTGCAAGAGGACATTATGCTGAAAAAAGAGACATCACAGAAGATTTTGCGCACAGGGCTCTAGTGGCCCACACTTCATAAGGATGCTAAGGAATACTGTCAAGAATGCAATGTTTGTCAAAGGGTTGGGAAGCCACCTAGGAGGGATGAAATTACTTTACACCCATAGGTTACATTGCAGGCATTCGATAAATGGGAAATAGATTTTGTTGGACCAATCAACCCAACAACAAGATGATCAAGAGCCAAGTAGATAATCATTGTGATAGAGTATTTGACAATATGGGTAGAAGAAATGCCAGTCATAGATTGCACTGCATATATTGTTGTGATGTTTCTATTTGTGAATGTAGTCACACGGTTTGGATTCCCACACATTCTACTCAGTGATAAAGGAACACATTTCTTGAATAGGATGATTGCAACATTGACTAATGAGTTTCAAATTCATCATTATAAGAGTACGTCGCATCACCCTTAGGCCAATGGAATAGTCTAAGCTTTTAATAAAATTATGGAGGATTCTATGAAAAAGATATGTAATGTAGGAAGCGATTATTGGGACTTAAGGGTTCCTAAAGTATTATGGGCATACAAGACTACAAGCAAAAATTTGATAGGAAAAACACCTTTTAGGTTGGTCTATGGGAAAGAAGTAGTAATTCTGATGGATTTTATTGTGCCTAGAATGCACATTGTAGCAATTACTGATATTTTAGACTCTGGTGCATTAAAGGAGAGATTATCACATTTTGTACAGCTTGAGGAAGATTGATTTTTCACAGGTTTCAACCAACAAGTTCAGAAGAAAAGGAAAAAGGCATGGCATGATAGACATATTAAATAGAAAAAGTTTCAAGTGGGGGAATTAGTATTACTATACGATAGTAAGTTCATGCAACATCCAAGAAAAAATTGAATGCAATTAGTTAGGACCATATGTGATTTAGCATGTGATGGAGGCAGGTGTTGCGTAGTTGGAAAAACTAAATGGAGAAGCCCTGGGAGGCATGGTGAATGGAAGTCAGTTGAAACTTTATAGAGATGGCCTAACATTTGCGCATTAATTTGAGTTGCGCAAGAAAAAATGTATCATAGTAGTTTTACTATAATAGGAATATAAAATAAAGAGAAAAATAAAAAAAATAAAAAATAAAAAGTGGAAAAACAAGAAGAAATACAAAGGTAGACATGAATAATTATGGTAAATAAAGCAACAAGACCCACATAGAGAAAGGGAGTATTGCATAGATAATAGAAACAATGCAGATGAAGTTAAGTGTGCACAAACGTTAAGCACATAATAGGATTATTGAAGGCATTAAAGCACTGAAATGACAGTTAAAACGTAGTAATGATGAAACGTCCTAGATAGGGGATAACTTGGTAGATCAAAGGAAGAATCCATCAAAGTATTTGGCACTAATTCCCCAATAAGGAAAGTATCGATTGAAATAATCAACACTCTACTTCCTGTTGAACAGATGACGACCATCCTTGAAAATAGACAGATATACAATGAAGCAGAGCATATCCGGGCAAAGTAGAAGAAGATTGCATAGAAATTGGAACCTATACAAAATGAAGAACTCGGGGTAATAGGGGAATTGGCCATGACACAAGGCATGACAAAGAAAAAAACACATGACACTGAGGAGAAACTCACAACCTTGACTGCATAGGTCGTAGAGGAAATTTTTGGAAAATAAGCAGAAGTAACAAAAGAAGTCACAGTAGCTAGGGAAATCCTCCAAAAGTTCATGGATGAATGGAGGAGTGCGATGTAACATGCCTAAGTGGCTTGGGAAGAGACATAGGTTATTGTTGGAGCCATGTTGGATAGGCATTTTGGATACAATTTTGAGGAAAATCCTAAGTATGGAGGAGATGCGCAACAACAGAAGAAAGAAGAGAAGGCAGGAGTGGAGTGCGAAGTGAAG
Organism: Picea engelmannii; assembly: GCA_009831015.1. Taxonomy (NCBI): domain Eukaryota; kingdom Viridiplantae; phylum Streptophyta; class Pinopsida; order Pinales; family Pinaceae; genus Picea; species Picea engelmannii. Next base: position 238,718 of record ML804870.1, on the reverse strand, counting down.
GTGAATTCTTGATTAAAGTGGGCAATAAATGCATACTTGGCAGAGCATAAAGAAAGAGAATAAAGTAGGAATATAAAGTAGGTGAAAAGGAAGGACAACGGTTTGGCATGCAAAAGTAGAGAGATGCACAAAAGAAGGAAGAAAAGTAGTCGAGAATGCAAAAGCAACATGCAGACGCAAAAGAAGGAAAAGAGCACCCAAACAAATGAGTCAACATGAGTCGTAATGAGTCAAAATGAGTTGTAATGAGTTGTAATGAGTTTTAATAGGTTTTTAAGCCCTAAATTCTATGTATAAATATGTAATGGGTCAGGTAGAATAGGTAGTTAAAGTTGGGATGAAGGTCGGATGTTGTTGAGATAATAGACTGAGAGTGAGAGAGAGTCTATGTATGAAGGTTTATGGAGAGTTTTTTAGAGAGAGGCTTGCACTGCAAAGTGGATAGGAAAGATGGGGAAGGATATCCTTATATATCTATTATAAGTGCAGTGCACAAGCCTGGAATGATTATAGAAAGAATAATAAAGAATCCAATCGTTGTGGATGCAACCCAAAGTTGGGTGAACCACTTTAAAATATCTATCTGAAAGCCATGCTATGTGATTTTTCATGAATTCTTTATTTATCCATAACTAGATTTAGATCTGTGTATATGATGCACAGTAAAGGTGGATGTTATAGTGAATGGGTTTTTTTACAATATGTGTCACGATGCTACTGCGTAAAATCATTTACTAAGTAAACAAGGAATAGCATACACAAGGTAATGTGCACATAGTAGATTAGTAAGAATGAATAAGAAGATCGCCTCCCATCCCCTTGCTCCTGTAGAAACTTGGTTCTTGCAGCCCCAATAGATGCCTCGGGTGACACTTCACTTGCATGCATTTGATGCCAAAAGGGCCGATATCTGAAGGGTTTGTTGGTTAGATAACTTGATGATCTGAAAATGGAATGAATATATTTCCAATTGATCTTTAAAATGAAGAAGACTTATCTCTTTAAATTGCAAGTGTAAAATGGCATGTGTTTGGGTAATTGGATCAAGTTACTAACACATAAATTCAATGAGTTTTTACTTAATCATGAGCAACATATCAGACAGATAACAACCATAAAAAATGAACACATAAAATAACAAATGATAAAGGAGTTCACCTATCTCTTGGGTTACATCTCCTGGTCCAACTTCCTTTGGATAATTTTCATTATTCTTAAACAATGCTCTTATAGTGCTCAAAATACAAAATAGATGGCTCCAATGGCCTCAGAACGTCCAAAAACCCCTAGCTGGGCTTTTTCGGCACCTGGTTTGGCCAAAAACTGAAGAAGTTACACCTCCTCGAAGTTTTCCCCTTCAAGCTTGTTGTCCTGCACCTGTGAATGACCAACCTAGCTCTCGTAGCGTTACTGGGCCTAAACCCCAACACATGCTCGCATCCTGCAAAATGGGGAAAATTGTCGAACAATTAACGAGATTAGCACCCCCTTGGGCGGAGGTGTTGGTCGCATGGGGGGCATGTGTCTAGGTCCCAACACCTTTCTCGGGCTCGTTTGCATGAGTAAATGTGGTGTTGATAAGTGTTAGGTGCATGGCATGCTGCTCATTGAAGTGTTAACCCCACACCCAATGGTTATCAGTGGTTGTATGGAAAACCGTGTGGTTAAGCATCGGGGGCTAAATCTTGTGGAGTGGTTTGTATGGCAGAGTGTTAAGAACTGAGGCTAAGTGATATGGTAATGGAGGGCATGCCAAAGAGAAAAGTAGTGGACATATGGAACGATTGTATTATATGTATGTCGAGGGTTGGGGCTAAGCCTCAGCCCTAATCTTCACCAAACAACCCACAACTACAATTCAAATAGTATATTTAAACTATATGGTGTAAGAAACACCATGGGTGGGCTGGTAGCTCGGCCCTACCAAATCTCTCCCCCACGCTCGGAGGTCACGGGTTCAACACCTATGGATTCATACAACTTTTACCACAACCAACCACTGGAGGGGTTCCACGTGGCAGCCCATGACTGGGCCACATGGCACCATACCATTAGCCCAAAAAATGACACGTGTCTCCATATGATTCGTCCACATGTCTTCCAACATCTACCCAATCAGTATGCCAATGCATTTTCCACGTCATTGTATGGTCGTACGGTCTGTACGGTCATCTTCCACGTCAGCACTGTATGAACTGTATGGACTGCACAGTCAGAAAAATTTTGCATTTTTGGCAAAATGGACAGAACTTGATATCTTACTCATACGATGTTCTTTTGAGCCCATTCAAGCTGCATTGGGTTTGTAATGAAGAGGCCTATGCACATGTCCATTTTGAAGCAATTTCAAGCAATTTTATTTTTGAGAAAATTTTGATCCCCTCGATCACACCTCCCCATTGGGAAGCTTTTGTAACTCCAAAAGACTAATTTCAGTCTATCTGAAGATGAGGGTAAAATTCCCTCACCTTTCCAACCTCAATCCATCTAGCCTTGCTCGGATTGGTTCCTTTGAGACCAATACGAAGGTAATCAACATCCCCTCGCTTTGAAGACCTTGTCTTCCTATCAAGGATTGTATCTTCATGCAATTCTAAAAGAAAATATGGCAAGAAATATTCAATTGATGGAATATAAACATGCTCTCCTTGATCATCAATCAAAGGAGGCTCATACAATATCAATTTATCAACATTAACAAAAACATACATATGCATATAAGGAGGCAAATCCAAATGGAAGGCATTGTTACCAATATTTTCAAGTATCATGAAAGGACCATATCTAAGTGGTTTTATTTTTTTACCTTCTCCTTCAAGCCTCTCTTTTCTAATGTAAATCCAAACTTCATCTCCAACTTGTAACTTGTGATCAACACGATGATTTCAATGTATTGCTTTGTACTTGGCTTGGCTCTTTTCCAACTATTCTTGAATGGTTTGATGCACAAACTGAACTTGTTCAATGAACTTCTTGGCCTTGTCAACACCACTATGACCATAAATAGACACATCTTTCCCAAAGATAAAATCTAAAGGAGACTTTGGTAAATAACCGAAACAAGCTTCAAATGGAGAAGTTTGAGTTGAGGAATGATTTGCTCAGTTATAAGCATGTTGAATGTAGTGTAAATGATCATCCCAAAGTTTAGGATGCTTGTTGCAATTTCCACGAAGAAGATGTACTATTGTTCTATTCACCACCTATGTCTAACCATCTGTTTGTGGATGAAAACTGATGCTCTTTTTCAACTTGGTATCCATGAGTGCCCAAAAACTTGACCAAAAACTCCCAACAAATCAAGAATCTCGATCAAAAAATAATGGACTTGGGTGACCCAAAATGAACCCAAACATTTTGAAAGAACATATGTGTCATTTGTTCGGCTGTAACCTGTTTCTTACAAGGCATCAAAATACACATTTTTCTAAAACAATCAACCACAAAAAAAGGATAATCATGACCCTTTCTTGACATAGGTAGACCTCCTACAAAATCCATAGAGATTCTTTCCCAAGGACAATTAGGTACCGGAAGTGGCGTATACCAACCCAATTTTATGTTGCTAGGCTTGCTTGTAGCACATAATGAACATCCTCTTACATATCTCGTAACACTTTCATTCATCTTAGGCCAATAGCAATACCTTTTCAAGTTTTCCACTATTTTTCCTACACCAAAGTGACCACCAATAAGAGAAGAATGTGCTTCTCTTATGATGTTGACTCTCTCACTCTGTGGAATACAAAGCTTTTCAAGGTGATACAATAAATTATCATGTACATGATAGTCCAGTTCCTCAACTTGGTTAGAATGACATAAAGTTGCATAAACTTCTTTAAAATCATAATCTAAAGCATATTTCTCAACATAGCTCTCATGCGTGATAGAATTATGCTTAAGAATAACTGAAGTACTATTAATAGGCCTAGAAATCATATCAACAACTTTATTAAAAATGCCCTTCTTATACCTGATAACCAAGTGAAATTGTTGAAGAAATCCCATCCATCTGAAGTGCCTTGTTTGTTGTAGCTTGGTTTGTGATTGTAAGTATTGCAGTGGTTGATGATCTATGTGAATGATAGTTTCTTTTCCAAACAAGTAGTGTTTCCTCTTCTTCACACTTTGTACCAATGCATACAATTCCTTATCATAGGTAGGATAATTAATCACTACTCCATTAAAAATTTCTGAATGAAAACAAATGGGCTTACCATGATGTAACAAGACTGCTCCCATTGCATAATTGCTTGCATCTGTTTGGATCTCAAATGGTTGTCTCAAATCAGGAAGTGAAAGAATAGGGGTTGAACTAATCTTTTCCTTTAATTCCTCAAATTTGTTTTGTTGAATTTGTTGCTTGCCTCCCCATTGAAAAGTTTGCTTAGTACTTGTCAAAGCATGTAATGGAGCTACAATGTAAGAGAAGTTAGCAATAAACTTCCTCCAATATTGGGTTTCTCCCAAAACGCTTCTCACCTCTATTACATTGTTGGGCTTGGGCCATTCCACAATGACCTTAATCTTGGAAGGATCTATCTTCAATTCTCCTCCTCCCACAATATGTACCAAGTAAACAAGTGAGGTATTTCCAAATACTTAGACATCTTCAAGAACAACTTGTCTTTTTGTAAGACATCTAGTACCTATTTCACATGCTTGACATGCTCTTCACGTGACTTGCTAAAAATCAATATATCATCCAAGTAAACTATCACACAATAATCAACCAAAGGTCTCAACATATCATTCATAACTCTCATGAATGTAGCAGGAGGATTACAAAGACCAAATGGAATTACCATCCATCATACATACTTTGCTTGGTTTTGAAAGTTGTCTTCCATGTGTCTCCCTCAGCAATCCTAATATGATAATATCCACTTATCAAATCCAACTTAGTAAAATACTTGGCATCCTTTAACTGATCAAGCAAATCATCAATACGAGGAAGACGATAACGATTATTTACCATAATCTTGTTCAAGGCTCTGAAATCAATGCACATGCACCATGTACCATATTTCTTTGGTACTAAGACAATCGGTGACCCACATGGAGAAGTGCTTGGCTGAATAACCCCTTTGTCAAGCAACTCTTGGAATTGTTTTTTAATTTTTGCATTTTCCATCATTGAAATCTTGTACATACCGATGTTTGGAAGAGAACAATTTTGCTGCAAAGAAATCTCATGTTGGACTCCTCTTTTGGGAGGCAATCCTTTTGGTTCCTAAAACATCTCACCATGAGCATTAGCAACCTCATATAAATCATATTTCAGTTTTGAGTCACTTCCTTGGAAGGCTTCCTTTTCAACATTCTCTTTTGGTTTTATCATCAAGAGAACAAAAGTTTTACTAGCATTCACTAATCTCTTCATTTGTCCAGAATTTACAAGTGACATGTTCATCTTCTTTTTATGTGCTCTAACAATGTACTCAAATCAATTTTTAAAAAAATGATATTTGTTCTCATGTCTATGAAAGATATCTCTCCTATCATACAAATATGGACTTCCCAAAACAATACCACATATATCCAATGGAATGGCATCAGGCTCTACCTCATCTATAAAGTCTGTAGTAATGGCGAATCTGAGTTTACATCTCCTTGTTACCTACAACTTTTCATTGTCACATATCCATCCTAAAGGGTATGGTTTTGGATGAGGTTTTGTCTCCAAGTTTAATTTCTTTACTATATCTTCAGATATGAGGTTTTCTTGTGAACCACTATCAAAAAGTGTGTCTATTTTGGTATGTTTTGAAATCACCCTTATGTGGAAAATCCATATTCTTTCTTTTTCATATTGAGTTTCATTGATGGAATAATTTGAAGAACTAGTGCTAGAAATGGATTCCTTACCTTTATATCCCATGGTTGTAATATTTGTCTCATCGCTGGAATCTAAACCCAAATCATGTTGGGTAGTTGCAGCAGTCTTTGGCTACCCTTTGTTGTTGAACATTTTGGGTCTCTTCTCAAGATGAAGTTTCCAACAATGGTCTTCATCATGGCCATCCTTAGAACAATGCTTGCATGTCAATTTTTCCCCATATTTCCTCACTGAAGCATTCTTGTTTTATTTTCCCTTAAAATTTCCCTTCCCTTTATCTCCATTAAAGAAAGATTTATTGATGCCCTCTTGAGGAGCATTCTTTCCTCTTGCTTCTAAGTGAGTAGCCTGCACACATACTTCATCTAGATTTGTAGAGTTAAACATAAGTATGGTATGTCTCAAATAACTATGCAATGCTCCAATCTATTTGAGCAAAGTATTTGGTGAAGACAAATCTACACCCAAAACCAAATATCTTTTTCTAAACTCTCGAGTGAAGCTTTGTACATTTTCCCCCTTAGCTTGTCTAAAAATTTTCCAATCCATTATAACTTTTTTCATGTATGCTAAGGTATAAAATTTGCTTTTAATTGCAATAATAAAATCATTCCAAGAGGATAAAAATTTACCATGTCTTTTCATGTCCTCTTGAGTTTTGTCTTCCCACCAAATTAGTGTTGCACTTTCCAATCTAAGAGAGGCAAGATGAACTTTGGTTTCATCATCTTGGATTTTTGTATCCTACAATACACCTTTATTTGACGAACCCAATTGTCCAACTTTTCTACATTCACCTCTCCATTATACATAGGCAATTCAAATTTAATACCAAGCTTAAGTAAAGGAGTATGTGTTATAGTTTTACCATTCTCCTTTGGAGGAATAGGAGTTGGTTTTGAAATAATAGAGGAAGAAGAATATGGAGGTGAAGGAGGCAGAGTGCCACCATTCCCTCCATTTCCTTTTGTAGTGTTTTCCTCATGGTCTCCATCATATTTTGGAGGATTATAACTTTCACCCTACAATCTTGCATTCCTTTCATCAAATAACACTTTCACCATTTCAGCCATATCAAAGAAATCTTTCCTGAAAGTTTCCTCTTCTGAAGAAAGGTGCTCTTGACTCCCCATATGATCCATGCTTGGTGAATGTCTCCTTGAACCTTGAGGTGAATGTGAAAATATCCTTCTTGAGAGATAAGAAGGAAAAATTTTGGCTCCAAAAGTTTTCCTTCTCCTCTTGTGAGCTTCAACCTTGTAAGCATCAGAAAAAAACACTTGAAAACAATCAAGTCTTCAAAAACCAAAGTTCTGATACCAACTGATCTAAAAATGGAATGAATATATTTCCAAAAGATATTTAAAATGAATAATACTTATCTCTTTAAATTTCAAGTGTAAAATGGCATGTGTTTGGGTAATTGGATCAAGTTACTAACACATAAATTCAATGATTTTTTACTTAATCATGAGCAACATATCAGACAGATAACAACCATAAAAAATGAACACATAACACAAAAAATGATAAAGGAGTTTACCCCTCTCTTGGGTTACATATCCTAGTCCATCTTCCCTTGGATCATTTTCATTATGCTTAAAACTTTCTCTTACATTTCTCATAATACAAAATTGATGGCTCCAATGGCCTCAGAATGTCCAAAAACCCCTAGCTGGGCTTTTTTGGCACCTGGTTTGGCCAAAAAATGAAGAATTTCAACCTCCTGGAAGTTTTCCCCTTCAATCTTGTTGTCTATGCTTGCCAAAATGCACCTGTGAATGACCAACTTGGATCCCGCAGTGTTACTGGGCCTAAAACCCATCACACACGTGCATCCCGCAAAATGAGGCAAATTGTCAAACAGTTAATGAGATTAGCACCACATTGGGCGGAGGTGTTGGTCGCATGGGGGGCATGTGGCCACGTCCCAATGCCTTTCTCAGGCCTGTTTGCATGATTAAATGTGGTGCTGACAAGTGGCGGGAGCATGGCATGCTGTCGTTGAAGCGTTAACCCCGTGCCCAACAGTTATCAATGGTCGTATGGAAAACTATGTGGTTAAGCGTCGGGGGCTAAATCTTGTGGAGTGGTCCGTATGGAGGAGTGTTAAGAATTTGGGCTAAGTGATATGGTAATGGAAGAAGTGCCAAAGATAAAAGCAGTGGACATATGGCATGGTTGTATGTTATGTACGTCGAGGGTTGGGGCTAAGCCCCAGCCCTAATCTCCGCCAAACAACCCACAGTTGTAATTCAAATAGTATATTTAAACTATATGGTGTAAGAAACATCATGGGTGGGCTGGTATCCCGACCCTTCCAAAGCACTCCCCCACGCTCGAAGTTTGCAGATTCGACTCCTATGGAGTCATACAACTTTTACCACAGCTAACCATTAGAGGGGTGCCACGTGGCATCCCACAACTAGTCCACGTGGCACCATACCATTAGCTCAAAAAAATGACATGTGTCTCCATATGATTCATCCACCTATCTACCCATTCAACATGCCAATGCATCTACCATGTCACTATATGATCAGCTGCCACGTCAGCACTGTATGGACTGCACGGTCAACAAAATTTTGTATGTTTGGAAAAATTGAAAGAACACGATATATTTCTCATACGAAGTCTATTTGAGCCAATTCAAGTTGTGTTGGGTTCATAATGACAAGGCCTACACACATGTATGTTTTGAAGTGATTAAGAGAACTTTTATTTTCGAGCAAATTTTGATCGCCTGGATCACTTGAACCTAGGGTATTACAACTATGCGCCAACACATGGAATGGCATGGCATGGCATGGAAAGGAAATTCATGGCATAGAATGGCCTAGCATGGCATGGAAAGGTAAGAAAAGGAAATGGAAGGCAATGCAAGAAATGGCATGGCATGGCATGGCAAGACAAGGTATGTCATGGCAAGGAAAGGCATGGAATGACATGGCAAGGAAAGGAATGGCATGGCATGGAAAGGAAAGGAAAGGAAATGAAATTCAAGGCATGGCATGGCAAGGAAAGGCATGACATGGCAAGGAAAGGCATGACATGGCAAGGTAAGGCAAGGAAAGGCATGGCATGTCAAGGCAAGGCATGGCATGGAAAGGAAAGTTAAGGCAAGGCAAGGCAATGAAAGGAAAGGAAATGAAACACAAGGCAACACAAGGCATGAAATGGAATGGTAAGGCAAGGCAAGGCATGGAAAAACAAGGCATGGTATGGAATGGAATGGAAAGGCAAGGTAAGGCAATGCAAGGCAAGACAATGCAAGGCAAGACAATGCAAGGCATGGCATGGTAAGACATGTCATGGAAAGGAAATGCATGGCATGGCATGGCATTTCAAGGTAAGTCATGGCATGGCATGGCAAGTCAAGGCAAGAAAATGCAAGGAAAGGCAATACAAGACATGGCATGGCATGGCATGACAAGGAACACCATGGAACGAAAAGGAAATGCATGGCATGGCATGGAAAGAAAAGGCATGGCATGGCATGGCAAGGCAAGGCATGGCATGACATGTCATGGAAAGGAAAGGTAAGGCGAGACAAGGAAATGCAAGGCATGGCAAGGAAAGGCATGACATTGAAAGGAAAGGCATGACATGGCATGTAAAGGCAAGGCAAGGCAAGGAAAGACAATGCAACGCAAGTTGTGGCATGGCATGACATGGTAAGGTAAGGCATGGCATGACAAGGAAAGGAATGACATGGAAAGGCATGGAATGGAATGACATGGAAAGGCAAGGCAAGGCAAGGAAAGGAAATGCAACACAAGGCGATGCAATGCAAGGCATGGAATGAAATGGCATGTAAAGGAAATACATGACATGGAATGGAAAGGAAAGACATGACATGGAAATGAATGGCATGGCATGGCATGGAAAGATAAGGTGTGGCATGGAAATGCAAGGAAAGGAAAGGAAATGCAAGGAAAAACAAGGCAATGCAAGGTATGGCATGGCATGGAATGGAAAGGAAAGGCATGACATGGAAAGGAAAGGCATAGCATGGCATGGCAAGGCATGATAGGGAAAGGTAAGGAAATGGAATGCATGGAAAGGAAATGCAACACAAGGAAATTTAAGGCATGGCATGGCAAGGCATGGGATGACATGGCATGGAAAGGAAAGTCAAGGAAATGCAAGGAAAGGAAAGGCAATGCAAGGCATGGAAAGAGAAGGCATGGAATGTAAAGTAAAGGCATGGCATGGAATGGCATGGTATGACATGGAAAGGCAAGGCAAGTCAATGCAAGTAAAGGCAATGCAACACAAGGAAATGAAAGAAATAACATGACATGGCATGGAAAGGAAAGGAATGTCAAGGAAAGGAAAGGCAATGCAAGGAAAGGAAAGGAAAGGCAAGGCAAGGCAAGGAATGGCATGGAATTGCATGGTATGTAAAGGTAAATCATGGCATGTAAATGAAAGGCATGGCATGGAAAGTAAAGGAAAGGTGAGGCAAGGCAAGGCAAGGCAAGGCTAGACATGGCAAGGCAAAGTAAGGCATGATAAGGCAAGGTCTAGGTATAGCAAGGATAGGAAATGAAATGCATGGCAAGGCAAGATATAGGTATAGGTCTAGGTATAGGTATCGTAAGGAAAGGAAAGTCAATTCAAGGAATGGAAAGGTAAGGCATGGCATGGAAAGTCAAGGCAAGGCAAGGAATGAAATCTCAAGGCAATGCATGGCATGGAAATTCAAGGAAAGTCATGGCATGGCAAGGCAAGAAAAGGCATGGAAAGGCAAGGCAAGGTAAGGCTAGGCAAGGAAAGAAAGGAAAGGCTAGGAAAGCAAGGAAAACAAAGGCAAGGAAAGGCAAGGCTAGGCATTGGTCACATACTTTATTGTGGATTCTCCATCAACTTGGAATATTTCACATTCATCCATGGAGTTGGATACCTTGGAATTCACACAGGTGGAGTGGTTACATGCATGCACATTCTTGGAGGGAACATTCCACGTGGACACTTGGAATTTGAATTGGCAGAATTCCTATTTTTGGTGGTGTGTCCCCTTAATGAGGATTACTTGGTGCATACTACTACTATTTTTGGATGAGGGTGGATTTATTTGGAGAGACTAATTTCCACATGTTGTAGCATGGTCAACCATGGATTGAGGAGAGATCTAACTAATCCATTATTATAATATTTATTTGACTTGTCATGAAGTTAGTTAGAAAATAATAATATTTTATTGTATAGGAGAATAGACTCACTCTATAAAGAAGAGTTGTCTTTGTCCATTGTAAACGGTGTATAATTTGGGTATTTAGGAGATCTCCTCTTGGGATACATTGTACAACATTTTGGAAAGCTTAATGGAGACCTTGAGGTATATTTTCATTTGATGTGAGGATTTGTTGTGCACTTATATTTTATGTGTTGATTATTTATTAAGAAATCGTTGTAGCATGTTGTGATTGCCATTATAATGAACCATGCTTCATTTTGGATAGAGTAATGTGAGGTTTCAACCCTCTTATTTCTATTGTGATTATGTTATCCTACACGATTCTTATTATCGGTTCCTGGAGTCTTAACTAGGATGGGTCTTTAGTATTTCGTCAAATTTAGGTACTTGAGAACCATTAATTGTGTATGGATTTATCACTTAACAATGGTTTCCACCATAATATATTCATTAATGAGTAATGCAAGTATTTATAATCGCTTTAGAAAAAACAAACTATTTTTACTTGCATAGGCTTCCTTAACACTTTAAAAAGTAATTAATCAAATTAAATAAATTATTACAATGATTGGTGCAATAATACACTCCAAATATATTTGAATACTCAACCAAATTGAGAAAAAAATTATTTCCTTTCATCAAAATTTCATAAATATATCCTAACTTTGTGAAATAGTTGCTAGAACCTAAAATATATTTGCATAGTCTTCAACAAACATCTCCTATAATAAGTGGATTTATTGAATATTGTAAAGGTAATTGTAGTTTATATTAGTTAAACTTAAGTTATTGAATCTACAAACTCATCAAAATATACATTGATGCATTAAGTGATCCTTCTATCTTTCGATGTATGAGTTTCTCCTTCCAACTATTGAAAAACAATATTCAACTTGTCATACTAAGAGATCTTAAATTGAAGGTTATAGAAAAAATTTAGTTTGAAATTTCATCTTCACATCATGTCTTCATTATTCCAAAGCCATCCATAATCCCAAAGTGTGCATTGATTTCAACTCATGGATTATTATATTCATGTTCATGTAGGTTTCTCCCTTTATAAAACAATGTAAATCTATGTTTCCTAGGAATATCCTTGTAGCAGTATTTTTATGTGGAATTAGTTCTTAGAAGAATAGAGATATGGAGTTGTTTCTATTTATTGTTTATGAGAGTTATCTTTTGAGAATATATTTCTTTAAATACATTTATATTATATTTATTTCTTGCAATTTCATATATAATAGAAAATAGTGGAAATCAAAACACTTTGAAATTCATACATTCATCAGCATAAAATGCAGAAACAATGAGATTCATAAAAAAATGTTCCATGAAATATGTGTGTGCGTGTGTATTCAAGATTGTTTGAACTGTACATTTTTTTATAAAATGACACATCATGCCCAATATAAAAAATAGAAGAAAGTGCCCTAACATAAAAAAAAATTGCCATATGGTGTCCTAGATACAAAATGGAAGTCATTGGTCAATAATTGACCACTACCACCCTCGCCACCCTCGAGAGAATCCCATAAATCAATATTAATTATCTCGCTCCAAGAAGAACCTTGAGTGGTTTTTCACCTGTGTATGGTTTGTTGCTCCCGAGACTACACAAAGAAAAAACATTGTTATAAGTTTTTTTCCACAATGAATTAAAAGAATTACAAAATGATATTTTATAATTCAACATAAGACAAATCACCGTAGATGGTACTGACAATCTTGAAGGTGTTACCCTCCTCTGTGACCTTAATCTCTCATTGATGCCACCCTGTGCCAGTTACATGGATCAAATCATGAAATTTAAACAAATATGCATAAAATAGATTCCATTCATGATACATAAAAATGGTCATCAACACATTATCTCACTGTGAATATCTTGGGCATTGATGGAGAGTCACTCATAGGTGGAGCGCTTATTTATACAACCTTCTCTAAGGAAACTTCTATTGTGGAAACTTCAATGGATGGTGTAGATGGAAATGGTGGTGGGGGTGGGTGGCATACGGGTGCATCCACTATGGATGGATGTGATGGAAGAGGTCGTGTGGGTGGGTGGCCTACGGATGCAGCCACTAAGGATGCATGGAATATGAAAGATGGTGGATGTGGGTGGCGATGAACCCCCATGGCATATACAAGTGATGGAATAATGTTTGGCATGGAAACATGTAACCCAAAATCCATAGTCGAGTGCCCAAGGACTGGACTAGTACTCTAACTAGAGAAAATATCAACATCCTGCATACATATTAATAATATTGTTATTAGTACCAAATAGTAAAATTCAATGACATAAATACAACAAATTTGTGATTTAAACGATATTTAAATCAACAGATGATACTTGTGAAGTAGGTGACTTGTCCATCTCAGGTGGACATTTCTCAACACCCCCTAGTTCCGCAACCTATAGAAATAAAAGAACATTATAAATTTGAGGATGCCAGAAAATAAAGAAATCATTATGGAAAATTTATAAAATGTGACACATACTTGTGTATGTGGAACACTGAATGAACATGTTTCCTCTATTGTTGCATCAATGGTGGAGATATACATCGATGCATCTATCAATGTAGAGGGTCTTCTATAGGGGCGTAGAAACTACAAAACATCATACAATAAAATATTGAAATAAATACACATAATACTATATAAATATACAACGATGAAGAACATAGAGATGGTTAAGATACTAACCCCCTCCATGAAGCTTTGGTGTCCATTGGCCTCCATAGGCCCATAGAAAGTATGCCTGCAACTCAAGAATCTATGAGGCTCACATAAAAGACTGGTATGTCCATGTTCCCTCTCCTCGCTGCACTTTTCTCTATGGGTTGAAGATCCAACCCCTTTGTAAATGTCACCAACATGCACCTCATGTCGAGATAGTGCAACAAAAATACCATGTTGCACTAGACTCTGATTCAAGGTTGGTAAAGCTACATGTGCATGTTGCAAGTCCTCTGCAATGGGAGGATGTTGGGAAATGGGGTTAGGCATTCACTTGGGGGACGAGGAGCTAACATGGGATCATGCCTAGCACAATATTTGTCATGTGCAGACCCTCCAACCACCCTCTGTAAATCACCAATGCCAAAGTAGTTCATGTGGTGACTCAAAATAATTTTTTCCCATAATTTTATTAAAAAATATAAAGGCACCTCCATGTTATTATAGGGAGGTTTATAAGGCCATGAACCACCTACCCATTCAGTTAGCATTAAATTGTGGGTAGATGCACTATTCCATACAAATGTTTTTCTTGTTGAAAGGTGGATGTTGTCTAGTTCAAGGATCAATAAAAAGAGGCATCAAATCTTGTTTTGAAATAGACAATTCAATAACTTGGTTTCTATCCATATCATTCTTGTAAAAATAAGATATTCTATCCTTGTATTCATAAATATTAGCTAATTTCCCTTGGTCACTTGCAATGGATGATACAATGGTATCATTAAAGTGGCCAAGAACACTCGACTAGGTTCTCATGTGCCCCTTAATTCATGGACAAGTGATCGCAAGGTGGCCAACCCCTCATCAATATATGTTTTTATGTTTGGTGGTTGTAATGGGTTGGGGTTTTCTCTGCCTTGGTCTGCTTGTGTGCAATTTTCATTATCTTTGGGTTCCATTTTAATAATATCTTCTGCAATTTAATAAGGCAATTTAAGAAGTTCACTTATGACAAAGATATTACAAAAAACAATTTCATTTGAGGAAACTAGATGAAAGAAAGATAGAAAAAACATATGAATGTAGAATACGATGCAATGATGAAGAACCAAACATGGGAGCTTGTGTCATGCCCTAAATGAATAAATGTTATAGGGATCTAAATGGGTTTATAAGAAAAAATTTAATTCAAATGGGACCATAGAGAAATTCAAATAAATAATAAATAATATTCAAATAATTATTTATCTTGCTTCAAGTCTTAGCTGGCATATTCATCAAATATATGTTAAGAATACATTTTTCATTAGGAATATCCATGAATAAATATATATGGACCAATCCCTTGGTTTAGTGGATAAAAAAACATCCTCACGTTTTTTACATGTTGAAGACAATCCAATTTTTCACGCTAACATAAAAAATCAAGCATACTTGGCTTGTGTTGGACACAGTGGCAAGATCATGTGCTCTACTCCTCTTCCTTACTTTCTCAATCAAAGGAAAATGCAAGGCGCGGTGTGAAAATGGGCACAAATTGTGTCTGTGGTCCCTTAAAAAAGGGCATAATAGGAATGTGTGTGCATTCCTAGGAACGCACATCCGTTCTTAAGAACGTGCCTATGTTCCTGCCAACATTCATAATAATAATAATAATAATCCATTTTTAAGGACATGGCCAAGCCAGACACCTAATTGGTGTATGAGACCTCCTTGTTTATGGGACAAGGGACCCCCTCCGCCCAACGATTTGACTGGTAAAGTCTATGGAGGTATACATATCCTACCCCCCATATGTGGCACACTAAGTGGAGGTTCAACATTTTCCAAACCTTTCACATCAAGAATGTTTGTACATTTCTAGGAATGTGCACGTGTTCCTACAGGTGCGCATCCCTTCTCACCCCCTTTCCACTTTTTCATCCACCAACTTTGTGCACTCACCCTCAACTGCAGTACAATACTAGATTCCTCTTTTGAGTGTGGAAAAATATGAGTATTGGAGTGTAAATATGAGAAATTTACTTATCTCACACAATTTATGGATACTTGCTTCTATAGGCTACATAGAGACAACTAATATGAATTCCTCCAATTCTCTCTTTGTTGATCAAAAGATAGAGTTGAAGGAGAAGAGAAAAAAAGATTCCAAATTTATGTTCATCCTTCAAATTGGAGTTGACATCACAATATTTGCAAAGATTGCATAATGTAGTGAGTCCCATGATGCTTGAGAAACCTTGGAAAAGACATATAAGGGATTTGTAAAGGTAAAAGTTGTTAAACTTAAAATGCTTAGAATAGATTTTGAATCTATTACTATGAAAGTAAATGAAAGTGTTGAATCTTTTATTTCTAGAGTACAAAATATTGTGAAAGTTATTCATTCTCATGGTGAATCTCTTGAAGCTAGGAGGATTTTTGAAAAAAGTGTTAAGAAGTCTTCCTAAAAAATTTGATCTCATCATATTTTTATAGAGGATTCAAGGTATTTATCATAGCTAACCCTTGTTGATCTATTTGGAATCCTTCAAGTATATGAAGACATGTTAAAAATTAATAAGGAACCTCTGGATATTCAAGCCTTCCAAAGAAAGTTGAAGGTTGAAGACAAGAAGAAACAGTTTTTGACTGCCATGAATGATGCTTCTACTTTTTCATCGTCATCATATAGAGGAGGTAGAGTTCATGGAAGATCCAGAGGAAGAATACATCGTGGTAGAGGAAGAATAAACAACACTGAGATAGGTTGCTTTCATTGCAGTTATTGTAATAAAGATGGTCACCTTTAAAATTATTGTTTTAAGAAGAAAATATACACCTCTCAAGCAAATTTCAGTAAAGATGAAGGTGTGAACTCTCAAACTTTGTTTCTCACATGTAATAGTTTTGATGCTAAATATGATTTTTTATGATGTTTAGATAGTGTCTACTCAAATTACATGACTGGAAATAAATATATGTTTGTAAAGCTAGATGAGAGTGTGAAGGGGAAAGTTAATTTTGGCAATAACTGAGTTGAAAAACCATAATACTTCATCTCATTACTATATAAATAATGGGAATAAAACAATATGTGCCTTCTACTAATATTTAAGATTTAGAAAGATACAAGACACACGAGACTTCTCCATTCATCATAGGATTACAATAGGCTAACTACAAACTCTGAGACTGATGCATTCAAAAATTAACTAGTCTGCTTTTTGAGCTGAGAGATTTATTTTATATCTCTTTCTATTGGGGAGTGGTGTCATTCACTGTTCTACTCTAGTCGTTTGTCTAATCTAATAGAATCACATTATTCTAGTACTGTCTAGGGCTCCACGTAGGTTCTCTGCATCAGGGGAAATATTAACTTCCTATCTAGCTCATCTTCTGGCTACCCGTCTTTTTATGTTGTTGGTAGCAATCATTTTGGGATATATCTTGATGATTCCTTTCTTTCTTCCAGTGGGAATCTTCTTGGTTTTCAGTGCAACTGAAAAAACACAAATCGGCATGCCCTTGACCGCCTTTAGATTTGGTGTGTTGCTTAAGAAAACTCAGTTGAATGCACGCATTATGGAATTATTTTGTGTATCTCCTTAGGCACTCACAAAACTATTGGATGAGCATGCACAAATTTAATTTTTGTGCATGCACAAAAATGGACCCAAAACTTTAGGTTCCAATAGGCCCCCACCACTATTACTTGACTTGTTCTTGGGCCATCTACTTCATAATCAACAATAAAAATTCGAAGGAAGAGAAGATCATCGTTGCACATGATAGTTGTGATTGTGTCCCATTACTTGAGTTGGGACATTTGTTGGTTCTTGCGGTGAAATACTGTTAAGCCCTAATATTGGCTCATTACCACATAATTGGGGCATATTAGATTAGTAATGCTATTTTATTTATGTCGGCTTTAGGCCATTAGTTGTAATTTAGATTAGTAATGTTATTTTATTTATGTCGGCTTTAGGCCATTAA
>ML804870.1:186524-216035 GCA_009831015.1 Picea engelmannii | reverse complement strand
CTTGTACTTGAACATTTAAGTGGGGTAAAAGGAGGTTGCCCCCTCGAAGAGGCTTATTATCTGAAATTATCTCTTTTTCAAGGCGTTGAGTACTTTTCCTGAGGTTTTTCTATGCTATATTGAAGTTTGGTTCTTAACAAATACGGATGAGAATCACATTTCCTTGAAGAGAGAGCATCAATACCTACTCATTATGTTATTTTGGGGTGGCCAAGTCGAGCAGGAAGCCTCGGTCAGTCAAATTCAGGGGGTTCTGGAAGTGGTTACATGACGTGATGGTAAGGATATAATGAATGGGAGGAAGAACTTGTCCCAACTTGGTTGGTCCTAGGGAGGAATTGGTTCAGACCGTGGTAAGAAGGGAATTGGGCTAGTCCTTGGAAGGATCCTTTTATGAACAGCGAAGGGGATGGAGCATGGTGTCGAAGTAGGCATCAATGGGTGTATGGGGAAGTGGGGTGTCTGTGAGAAAAATAAATTGAGTGTTTAGAAAGTGTGGGTTTGAAAGTATGAGATAAACAAGGACTGGGGTTGGGTCGAGCAGGGTAAGATATACAAAGAAAGAGGTAGTGGAGGGAAAAGGAGAAATAATTAGAAAAATGTAGTGGACAGGCACATCAAAACGTTAGATCATCATACTGTAGGGGATTATTACAGAATGTGATGTTATATAGTTACTTGGTGCATAAGCCAATGTCCCATCTGGGACCGTCATCCTTTTAATGAATGGAATTCGTAAGAAAGTTGATTAATAATTGTGTGACCTATGTTGAACAAGCATGCCTTCGCACTTGGTGGTAGTATAATTTTGCTCAGCATCAAATACCTTTTTACTAGCAAAGTTGATTGGATGATCGATACTTCCCTCCTCTGGCTAGGCCAAAATGACACCCATCATTATGGATGAAGGATCAACATGAACATGGAAGATATTGGACCAATTCGGGAAAATAAAAATGGGTGCAGTAACTAGTTTTTCCTTCATGGTATTGAAAGCTTGTTGGCATTTTGATTTCCATTCATATTTAATATCTTTAAGTAGCAACCTCTCCAATGGAACCTCGACTTGAGCATAATTTTGGACGAATCATTTGTAGTATCATGTATGTCCCAATGTTGCATGCATCCCCCAAACTAAAGTAGGGGTCACCATATCTAGGATGGAGACAATCTTGGTTAGGTCGACTAGCCATATTTACACACGACATGGTCGAGTAATATACCAAAGGGGGTACAAAAGATGCACTTCTTCAAATTCAAAGAGATTTGCAGCTGGAAGCATCGATCGAGCATTAACTGGAGAAATTGTATATGGTATTTTAATAGACTGAACACAGTCCAATCGTCCAAGTATACCTATAAAACTTATGGATAAACTCTTTGAACATTACTACCACTATCCAGTAAAATATTGTAGGGGAATTTTTTAATCAGAAGGGCATGATTGTATATGAAAAGGACCCTCATTCATTTTTGAAGGTGGTTTTGGCCTGATCTTCTTCTGTGATTTGAACTTGATGATATCCAAATAATTCATCCATGAAGGAGTAGGCATCCGTGCCTCCAACATTCTCCAACACCTCGTCTGTCAGTGGATTTGGGAAAGGTTCATGGACACAAAATACATTGAGTCTTTGTAAATCAACGCATATCCAAATTTCCATGGTATTTTTCGGTTGAATGACCATGGGACTGATTCATTCAAATTCTTCAGCAAGGACAATGATCCCAACATCCAACATGTGATCTAGATTCTTTTTCACTCTTTCTTTGTATATAGTATTTAGACGGTAGGGTCTTCTCTTGACTAGATTGGTGTTGGGTTTAAGTTGGATCTTCATAGCTCCTAAGGATCCCACGATGCCCTTTATATAAAAAACAATTCAAGGAAATAAATATTCATAATCTTTTAGGAGATCAGCCACCTGGGTGATTGTCTCCTTTTCCCAATAATCCCAAATAATGGACATCTTTGGTTCTCCCTTTGTCCCAATATCGTGTTTCTTTATCTTGATAGGGCCATTATAATCTGGTGTAGTTGTCTTGGTCGGCCTTACCTATAGATCGCATTCTCCTTTAGACTCTCAGTTATGGAAGTTCTGGGGGTCGTCGTTATTAGTGTTGTATGTATCGATCTTCCAACAATGGACTACTTCTTCCATCTTGGCCATCGACTGGTAATATGAGCAGACCACTGGTGGACTAAAAACGTTTGGTTTCTGATGAAAAATAAAGTCCTTAAATTGACCAATATATTCATTGAGAACTGGATTGTTCTAAGTGAATCATAAGGTCGAAAGGAACTGGGAAGTCATATGGTTCCATTCACTTGTTTTCCTCTAGAGTTCTTCCTGGATGTACCAACTACACGAGACCATATCCATGGTATGGAAAAATCGATAAACCCATTGGGCTTGAGAGATGTTCTAATTAGTCTAGCACCAGTCACAAAAGGATATGTGTTCTCGAGGATCCTTAGTACCCTTGTATTGGTTGGCCAATTCAAAGTCGGTGATGGGTTGGAAGCACACTTGTATGAACTTGTTTGCTTGATCCCAGTTCTGAATATTTAGGTGATGAGTCTCCCACCACTGTTTCAGGGTCCCACAAACCATGACATCCATGTCCTAGAGTCTCTACTCCACGAGGACATCCTTTTTCATTTGGACCAAGAATGTCTCCATTGGTCTAGCACCATCAAACCGCGGGGCATCAAAAAGTTTCAACCCTATCCATCACCTTACCTTTGTGATTTGGGCGCACCACCTTGATGATAACTCATAGAAATTATTCGTCCATCTATCCAAGGCACCTTCATAATCTGTGTCATATGACCTAACACTCCTCCAACTTAATTCTTCATCTCCGATGGGGTTGTTGTAGTCCTCCCTGTGTCTCGTGACCTTGTAAATATTTTCAATTTTCGAGTTATGACATATTCATCAATAGGCTCATTGTAGAAATAACCTTCATATGGATCTAGTGGCATGACCATGTGCAGGGTATCAGTCTCAAATGACATTTGGTTATTTTTAAAATTCAACACCACATTGTTATCAAAAGCCAGTCGATTCCTAGCAATTCAGGGTAAGGATCCAACTCATTCATTATTTCAATGACTTTGAAGTTGGCCTTTGTTTTTACTCCTTGTAGATGCACCTCAACCTGCTCTAGTCATTCGATGGGGTATATCTTGTACTAGTTGGCTAATCGAAATTGAATTACCTCATACAAATTATTCTTCCATCTATCCAAGGCGCCTTCATAATCTGTGTCATATGAACTAACAATCCTCCAAATTAATTCTTCATCTACTATGTGGTTGATGTATTCCTCCCTATGTCCCGTGACCTTGTAAATATTTTCAATTGTTGAGTTATTCACATCCTCATCGATAGGCTCGTTGTATTGATCACCTTCATATGGATCTAGTGACACGACCATGTGCAGGGTGTTAGTCTCAAATGACATTTGGTTATTTTTCAAATTCAACACCACATTGCTAACAAAAGCCAGTCGATTCCTAGCAATTCGGGGTAGGGATCCGACTCATTCATGATTTCAATGACTTTGAATTTTGCCTTTATTTTTACTCCTATATCCACCTCATCCTACTCTAGTCATTCGATGGGGTATATATTGTACTAGTTGGCTAATCAAAGTTGAATGGGTAACCATACCAACTTCGGTTTCCCCATCACTTCCTAGGATTTATTCGGTAAAATGTTCACATCGGGTCCTAGATCCAACATGACTCCATCCATAACATACCCAACAAGTTATGTTGTCATATTAAACTCTCGGTCAGTGCACTTTTGATTGATAACCCGGTAGACATCCCTTTCTGGAAAAAACAATGCAATGGTGGTCTCCTCTCCTTTTTCTTTCATGAAAGTAATGAACATCTGAGTCAACTTACTCAATACTTTTGGATCTCTTAGAAAACACAAACAGCAGTGCAATAAGGTATTGACTTTATCTTTTTCTTCTCCTATGCAATCGAGGTCACACAAGGCCTCTACGCATGATGTGTGTTGCAAATTTTTTTGGTGTTGTTCATACACTTCCTACTCAGTGCATCATAGCATATTCTGTCTGCATGCTTATTTGATTGATCTTTGGGTGGTGCGTTGGATTTCTTCACGCACACTAATTTCCTCCAAATATCTCTACGTCAAAAACTGTAGTTCTCCACGCACACATGCTTCCTCCAGTGACCTTTGTGTTTCCTTTTGTACTTATTTGCAGATATGTGATTATTCTAGTGACCTCTGTGTCACCCTTTGTACTTCCTCTCAACACGTGCCTCTTTAAGAGACCTCTAAGTCATGCATTGCAGCTCCTCGCGCACTCATTCTTCCTCCAAGGATCGTTGTGCATCACACATAAATTTCTTTTGTTGAGATGCATCAAACTTAGGAGGGGGATGAGGGGCCTTCTTAATATTTCCCTCTGCTTGTTGACCCAAACCTTCTATGTGCTCGAATTTTTCCCCTATTTTTTCCGCTCCATGAATTACTACCTAGATGTTCACTTCTCCAATCTTCTTCTATTTTTTGCACACCTCGGCATGTACCATGTTACAATTACCCTTATTTTCCTCCCACTTTTTCAAAAAGTCTGGAAAATCCTCAATTACATATTCGAAACTATAATAGTATGCGCAAAGCATGTGTGACTTGGTGCAGAATTGTGATACATGACCAATCTCACTGCAATTGAAACAAGAGGGGGGTATGTCACCTCCTCCACCATATCCTCATCCATGGTTGCGTCCATACCCACCTCAAGTTCCTCCTTGATATTCACCTCTGTCACTGCCACCACGCTCACAACTCATTTATTCCTCTTGTACCTAGAATGCATCTCGGGTATTATCTTGCATCATTTGGAGGGAGTGATAGCTACTAATATCATGGTCGACGAACTTACAAAATTCACAGAAGGGGGTGTTATTTTTTTCTTGATACTTCTGTAAGGTGGGGCATCGGGGTGGCACATGGCCCTACTATCGGCATCTTTCATACCATTCCAACTGTCCACATGGAAATGGACTTGGCACGCCTGTCACCACATAATTTGGAAGGACTGAGCACTCATCTCGTTGATTCCCTTCTGAGTGGCATGTAGTGCACCACACTTGTTCACGCATGACTTTATGCTTGGCCATATCTTTCAACTATATTTTTAGGTTGGCCAGTTGTGACTGAACCTGCACCAACCTGGTCGGTGTTTTTGTTCCTCTAGGTGTGGCTTCCAAGTGCATCGTGATCTTGACTTCCTTGGCTTGGGTCGTCACCTTTTGTTGGGTGAATGGGACTTGGATATGGGAGAAAAACCCTGCAATGAACCATTCTATGTGTTTCACATATTGGATTTGTAATGTTATCCTATCCAGAAAGATTTTGAACTGTTGGTCATTATCCCAGACGGTCTCTCCTTCTTTCTGCTTGATTTCCATGATTTTTCTAGTGCATTGGGACTCTAACTTCGGCCTCTAAAATTCCTTAAGAATATCTTTTTTTTATCTTGGCCAGAGACCTAGCCTATCCTTCTAGCACAATAGCCATATATTTCATGTACCACACCAGGGCCCAATCCATAAACATAGTCTCCATTTGTGTGATCTTGGTCGCCTCGTCTGTAACTCCCTTTACTTACCAGATTGCTTCACAAGTGAACCAGTGTTGCTTGGAATCATCCTCACCCATTCCATGGAACACAAGAAATCTTAGTGTACTATATTGATTTTCCATCTTGGAACCAATATCAGTTCCACTCTTCTGACTGCTATTTTCTAGGTCCTTATGTTGTTCCTGAGATTAAAATTAAGGCTCAAATAATAATGTCAGACATCATAAATTTAAGGAATCTTTTAAAATGTGCTTTTTCTTCCGTTAATTATATAAGAATTTACCCTCAAATGAAATTAATAACTGAACAAGACAAAGGTCGGTTTTCGTCATCTGAGTCAAGTAATAAAATCAAGTGATGCAAGAGAAATTTACAAACCTGTTAAACAAAATGAGGCATCAATGACAAATGAATCTTACCTTGTTCACAATAGAAGAAAATATAGAATGCACCCTTGAAAGGATATAAGATATAGTGATCCAACTAGCTTGCAGGTCTTGTATTTACTAATAGAAAATACAGAGGAAAAACTGCTTTCTTATCAAATAACCAATAAAACGTGATTACATTAGATGTTGTACTAAATTGCAACCACTCACTTATCAAGGAGTGACATAAATAAAAATAGAGATATGGAATACAAAAGGAGCACATAACTCAAATTGCACAAAATTTGGAATTGTATTAATACTCACAAAATGATGAGCTTTCTTAGTTACAATACAACAAGAAGTAGCCTATGTTAAGTATTTAGAATATGTATTTATACAAAATGTTCTCAACCCTAAGCAGTTGGAATTCTCATAATTTGAAAATAGTAAATATTACAATATGTAAAATTCGAAGAGTTTCATTCCCATATTCTCTGTCCCTTCGTATGTTGGCAGAGACGTTTCTTCTTCTTGTTCTCCAGCTCAGAAATATCTAGCCTTTAATCATGACCTGTATACATGACATGCCCATGTGGTATCATTTGTTCTCAGACGCATTGTCTTTCCCTTACTTAACACATTGAACAAATCTTCCTACGAATTGCACCACTAACCTAGAAGGCGTTGTTGTGTCATTCGCCTTGAAAGTATATAACTTCATTTCTATGTGAGGCAGCCCATATTCCATTCTCTTGTCTTCTAAAGATGTAGACTGTAGCCTCAGACTAGGATTGACTATCCACTTATTAATCTAGATAATGTCAATTCGTTCCAATTGCAGGATTTCGGTCTGGGCTTCTTCCATACTCGTCTTGGAATCAAGTTGATTCTTCACTATATCGATTTGTCCTAGGGCTTCAAAGATACTATATTTTTCAATATTTAGTGACTCTTTGTTGAGTGATGAACATGCTTCTTCACAAGCTTTCTTCACCTCCCAGGCTAACCTTTTTACTTTCAACTAAAGTGGCCTCCCAGGTTTTCAATATTATGTCACCTCGAGTTTGTTCCAAAAGACACAATTTAGAGACCATGTCTACTTCCTCTTTTCCTGATGACACAACCACCTCATGGAAAGTAGTTTGAGGTTCAATGGCCTCTCTCTCCTTTAAGTAAATGTTATTTAAACACTGGTCTACCACCCGATAATGGTTTTGGACAACTTCCACCTTAGCAAAAAGGCTTTGATGTGTTGATTCCAGTTTCTTGCGCACCTCCAATGCCTGAGCTTGGAAAACCGCCATATATACTGTCGTGTTCTCAGTAAATTTTATTTTGTCCTGCAGTTGTTTGACCAACTCTCTGTGTCGAATGGACAATTCTCTACTTGCCTGTTAATTCTTATGCATTTCATCGAGATTGAATTTGAGTTGTTGAATTTCCTGTCTGTCACAGGCTCTAATCTGCTCAAAACCCATATTCATCTCATCTCTTACACTATGTTCCATTGTCTTTAGTTGACATTGCAACTGACTTACCAGTAGGTCCTTCTACTTCAATTGTTCCTTCATATTCCCAACTGAATATCGATTTGTTGTGGAAAAAACTCCCAATGAGCCTGCCACCTCCATAGCGAAGTCCACCTCCTCTAAGGCCTGTCCATCACATAACACCCTAAGCCTCTTGACAGTCAGACCCTCCTTTTGGTGTGTCTCTCTTTTTACTACATCCCTCCTCTTCTTGTTGAAGAAGAAGTCAGAAGGGGGCATTTCTTCAACCAAAATGGGAGTAAGATCTTCTATGAACACTACTTCGGAACTTGGGTTCCCCTGACTGATATGTAAAGGGGTCAAAGACATAATAGGGTCACCTATTTGGGTACTCTGTGGTTGCCTTGTTGTATTAGCTGTCATCTTTTCTGGTGTAGACAGCGACGCATCCTCTCCCTTTTTGATCAAAACTTCAGTTTGAGCTTTCTTTTGATCATCAAGTTGATTTGATGGTGTAGTGTTTTCCCTATGTGTCAAAACCTCCTCTTTCACCATTTTTTCCTGAGTGTCTGGTCCACTGGAAGTTCCCACTTCTAACTTTTAGGTCCTAACTACTTGAGTGGTTAGAGATGTCAGAACCTCTCCCTATAAGACCTTGGGCAGACTATTTCTTCGGTGTCTCTGAAAATTGTAGAACTCGGCTAATTCGTCTGAAGCCAGAGTCTGGACTCGACTCAACACTTCTTGATAAGATCTTGCCCCTCGGAATATCTCATCCTGTGGGTAATTTTCATGCTCATATCTCTTCATATTGTAAAGAGCCATATGATTTCCTACGACCTTCTTGGGATCGTGTTTCTTGAATTCAATGTTTACAAGCTTAATGTCCTTTAGGGTCATGGCCTGCACCTTTAAGTGGCTGAAATCTAACAGTGAAAAAGTACCAACCTGCAAAGGAAAAGTGGGCCACACTTTTTTCTGTGCTGCCTTGAGCTCTTTACTGATTCCTCCTAACATAATTTGATGGGATACCTCTCGACACACCAATCAATCTCGTAGGAACATTGGTAAGGCATGCGGAGGAATGGAACACCCAAAGACCTTGATGTAAGAGAAGTGTTCCTCAATATACCAATATGTTATTTTTCCTAGGTTGGCCACTATCTAGTCTGAAATCTCAGGAGGTGGGAAACCGTATATAGCGATATGCATCGGTACCACTACATAGTTGCATATTTCGTAGAATAATTCCTTCGCTTTATCCTCCCACAACTTGTAGTGATATAAATGTATTGGTTCATCATTGTTTGGAGTCTAGCTCCAGCCCATCAAAGGAAACGACGTCATAAAAAAAATGGCATCCATAAGGTATGTCGACATGTAAAATGTGGCGGGTCATCCTTTGTCTTTCAATGACTGATATTCAGTGATTTCCTTCACCAAATTGTCTGATAATATCTTGGCCCAATTGAAAGAAAAACCCTCTTCAACTTCGTGCATGATTAGTACCCATGATAACAAGAAGTGAGCAGAGTTATATTTCCCAAAAATTCTACATAGAATCATGGCCACATACATCATATGAGCATCTAATGATGAAGTGGCGTATATGCCATGGGTGTCTGCTCTGAATTTCTCAGGGCCTGTCCACCAATCCTTGATCAAGTCAGGATAATTCCTTACACCTTGTGGGCATTCTTCTTTATTGAACTCTTTCAAGAAAGCATCATTATAACTGTGTTTGAATGCTGGGGACAATTTGTACATCACCTGGATATGGTTTGGTCGGAAAGATCCAACAACAATTTTTTGTAAATTGTGGATGGTCCTGTTCAAGATGTCGATGTTCTATAAGGCCCAGCCTATCATGTCGTTATACGGCATGAGACTCAGCTTCATGGCTATCTTATGAAGCTTTGATTGGGCTACATATTTGAGCTTTGTCGCCTTAGTTTCGGTCCCCTCATAATCTAGATTTTCTGGATAGTTGCTCAGCTCATATTGTAGGATATCACAGACCTATGTTCAAGTTCTTATGGTCTCCACAGCTCTTGGTGATGCATCTGAGAGGACATCTGTGTTTTGGCTCAAGCTCTCACCAGTCGCTTTAACCATTTTCCACGGAGACATGATAGTAGTAAACTCAACACTGTGTTACTTGTCATAGCAAATGCACAAAACTTCTTATCTTGCTAAAGCTTTCTCTCTGAACATGAATGGAATTCAGAATGAAATATATTTTTCACCTTAAATGCATCAATTTGTGTATACCTTTACTGACAATGTGTTTACTTTCCTTAATGAAAATATTTTGGGCGGTGATCCAAGATCTTATTTGAAATCATTTTCCCTAGATCGACTATTAATTTCATTAATGTTTGGTAGTTCGTGATCGGGATATGCATAGACGAAATTTGAATTTACCCGAACTACGATTCAATGAAAAATTAACATGACCTAATAGTGTTTAACCTTCTAATTAATCATATTTAACCTTAACTCATTTCGGGCCTTCGGACCTCAGGGTATCCAATAATAGCTCGATATATGACTTTCGAAGCTCAAAACCACGAAGTGATTGATTATTCACTAATTGTATTTAATATTTAATTAAATATGTTTAACGCTTAAGACATTTAGAGAGTTCGGGTTTCATGAATTTAGGATGCGATGGATGGTGGATATCCAAACTCCGAGTGTGAGAAGATATTAATTACCTTTAATTGAGATTAGTTTTTCTAACCAAGGTTTAATATTTCAGGACTTTGTGTTTTGTATATTTGCAAGTTAGGTCTTTTGTCATTTTCCCGAAGGGTCACTTCCCACAGTGACGTGTTAAAGTTTAGGAAGGTATACGTGTATATGGTGACTAGGATCGAGCACTTTTCATGTATCAAGACTTTGAAGGTGGGGCATGTTGAAACGCCTGAAGTACGAAACTCCGAAACTCTAAACTCTGAAGTATTCTTTAGTGATTTGACTCTTTAACGAGTAGGTGGCTCCATAACTCCTAAGAGATTAGGATCATTTGATTAGATGGAATATTTCATCGATGGTGAGAATCAAGTGTGCGTTCTTTTTATTTAGTTGAATCAGGGTAAGAGATATAGTCCTCAGAGTTTTCAAGAACTAAAACCTTTACTTCGGGGACCAGCGGAATATCAATAAAAGCGGGTATCGAAAGGGATCTTTTACCTTTACTAGTAAAGGGGGAAGTCGAATCAATCTCGGCTTTAATATCAGGTAAAACCAATTCGAGGTTTATGGTTTCACCTGCAAGCTTCTCAGTTGATGTATCTCTGAAGTGGCTTTGTGTATAACCTTCTTGCAAGGTTGACTATTCAAGTGGAACCTTAGCATTAGTTTGCACAGTTTTGGGTTGGTAAACCTTACTTGTGGATGCAGCAGTGTGCTTGAGGTATCCCCTTGGTTTTAATATCTTTTCAGGATTGGATACAAGCGTAGTCTGTTGATTGTCTAGGTTCTTCTTGGTATTCTTTCTACTGAATGCCAGTTTATCCATAGTGGAGTCGCCAAGTGAAAGATAAAATTTATCCTTATAAATGTATTCAATCTTTGTTCACTATCAAAGAGAGAAAATTCTCATGTCATTCTCCCAGGGAAAAATAACTTTGTTTCTTCGTCCCTAGCAATGGTGCCAAAAAGATGTTGTTCCTGAAATTAAACTTAAGGCTCAAAGAATAATGTCAGGCATCAAGAATTTAAGGAATGTTTTAAAAGGTTATTTTTCTTCCGTTAATTATATAAGAATTTACCCTCAAATGAAATTAATAACTGATCAGGACAGAGGTCGTGTTTTGTCTTCTGAGTCGAGTAATAAAATCAATTGATGCGGGAGAAATTTACAAAACTATTAAACAAAATGAGGCATCAATGACAGATGAATCTTACCTTGTTCATAGTAGAAGAAAATATAGAATGCACCCTTGAAAGGATATAAGATACATTGATCCAAGTAGCTTGCAGGTCTTGTATTTACTAATAGCAAATACAGAGGAAAAACTGGTTTCTTATCAAATAACCGATAAAACGTGATTACAGTAAATGTTGTAAAAAATTTCCACCACTCACTTATCAAGGAGTGACATAAAGAAAAATAGACATATGGAATACAAAAGGAGCACATAAATCAAACTGCACAAAATTTGGAATCCATGTATGCACTTGTATTAATACTCACAAAAGGATGAGTTTTCTTAGTTACAATACGGCAAGAAGCAGCCTATGTTAAGTCTTTAGACTATGTATTTATACAAAATGTTCTCAACCCTAATCTGTTGGAATTCTCATAATTTGAAAATAGTAAATATTACAATATGTAAAATCCGAAGAGTTTCATTCCCATCTTCTTTGTCCCTTCGTCTGCTGGCAGAGACATTTCTTCTTCTTGTTCTCCAACTCAGAAACAAATGGCCTTTAATCATGACCTGTATACATGACATGCCCATGTGGCCTCATTTGTTCCCAGACGTGTTGTTTTTCCCTTGCTCGACACATTGAACACATCTTCGTATGAATTGCACCACTAACCTGAAAGGTGTTGTTGTGTCATTCGCCCCGAAAGTATATAAATTCCTTTCTATGTGAGGCAACCCATCTTACATTCTCTTGGATTCTAAATATATAGACTATAGCCTCCAACTAAGATTGACTATCCACTTATTAATATGGATAGTGTCAATTCATTCCAATTGTAGGATTTCGGCTCGAGCTTCTTCCATACTCCGCTTGGAATAAAGTGGATTCTTCGCTATATCGATTTTTCCTAGGGCTTCAGAGATACTATATTTTTCAATGTTTAGTGACTCTTTGTTGAGTGAGGAACATGCTTCTTCACAATCTTTCTTCACCTCCCAGGCTAACCTTTTACTTTCAACTAAATTGGCCACCCAGGTTTTCAATATTATGTCACCTCGAGTTTTTTCCGAAAGAAACAATTTAGAGACCATGGCTACTTCCTATTTTGTTGATGACATAACTGCCTCCTGGAAAGTAGTTCGAGTTGCAATGGCCTCTCTCTCCTTTAAGTAAATTTTATTTAAAGACTGGTCTACCACCCGATAATAGTTTTGGACAACTTCCACCTTAGTAAAAAGGATTTGTTGTGTTGATTCCAGTTTCTCGCGCACCTCCAATGCATGAGCTTGGAAAACCATGATTTGTATTGTCATGTTCTCAGTCAATTTTATTTTTTCCTGCAATTGTTTGACCAACTCTCCCTGCCAAATGGCCAATTCTCTACTTGCCTGTGAATTCTTATGCATTTCGTCGAGACTGAATTTGAGTTTCTGAATTTCTTGTTTGTCACAGGATCTAATCTACTAAAAACCCCTATTCATCTCATCTCTTACACTTTGTTCCATTGTCTTTAGTTGAAATTTCAACTGACTTACCAGCAGGTCCTTCTGCTTCAATTGTTCCTTCATATTCCCAATTGAATACCGATTTTTTGTGGCAAACGCTCCCAATGAGCCTGCCACCTCCATAGGAAGTCTTCATCCTCTAAGGAATGTCCATCACATAACACCATGAGCTTCTTGACAGTCGCACCCTCCTTTTGGTGTGTCTCTCTTTTTACCACAACCCTCCTCTTGTTTTTGAAGAAGAAGTCAGAAGGGGGCATTTATTCAACCGAAATGGGAGTAAGATCTTCTATGAACACTACTTTAGCACTTGAGTTCCCCTGAATGATCTGTAAAGGGGTCAAAGACATAATAGGGTCACTTGTTTGGGTGGTATGTGGTTTCCATGTTGTATTAGCAGCCGACTTTTCTGGTGTAGACTATGATGCATCCTCTCCCTTTTTTATCAAAACTTCAGTTTGAGCTTTCTTTTGATCATCGGCTTGATTTGAGGGTGTATTATTTTCCCTCTATGTCAAAACCTCCGCTTTCACCAAATTTTCCTGAGTGTCTAGTCCACTGGAACTTCCCACTTCTAACTTCTGGGTCCCAATTTCTTGAGTGGCTGGAAATGTCGGAACCTCTCCCTGTAAGACCTTGGGAAGATTGTTTCTTCGATGTCTCTAAAAATTGTATAACTCATCTAATTCGTCCAGATCCAGAGTCTGGACTCATCTCAACACTTCCTGATAAGATCTTTCCCCTCAGAATATCTCATCCTGTGGGGAACTTTCATGCTCATATCTCTTCATATTGTAAAGACTCATATGATTTCCTACGACCTTTTGGGGATCGTTTTTCTTGAATTCAATGTTTACAAGCTTAATGTCCTTTAGGGCCACGACCTCCACCTTTGAGTGGTTGAAATCTAACAGTGAAAAAGTACCAACCTGTAAAGGAAAAGTGGGCCACACGTTTTTTTGCGCTTCCTTGAGCTCTTTACTAATTGATCCTAACATAGTTTGATGGGATACCTCTCGACACACCAATCGATATGGTAGGAACATTGGTAAGGTATACAGAGGAACAGAACACCCAAAGACCTTGATGTAAGAGAAGTGTTCCTCAATATACCAATCCGTTATTTTTCCCAGGTTGGCCACTATCTGGTCTGAAATCCTGGGAGGTGGGCAACCATATATAGCGATATGCATTGGCACCACTACATAGTTGCAGATTTCATAGAAGAAGTCCTTTGCTTTATCCTCCCGTAGCTTGGAGTGATATAAATGTATTGGTTCAACGCTGGTCAGATTCCAGCTCCAGCCCATCAAAGGAAATGGCGTCATAAAACAAACGGCATCCATAAGATATGCCGACATGTAAAATGTGGTGGGTCATCCTTTGTCTTTCAATGACTGATATTCGGTGATTTCCTTGGCCAAACTGTCTGATAATATCTTGGCCCAATTGAAAGAAAAACCCTCTGCAACTTCATGCATGATCGGTACCCATGATAATAGGAAGTGAGAAGAGTTATCTTTCCCAAAAGTTCTACATATAATCATGGGCAGATACATCATATGAGCATCTAATGATGCAGTGGTGTATATTCCATGGGTTTCAACTCTGAATTTCTCGGGGTGTACCCAACAATCCTTGATCAAGTCAGGATAATTACTTATACCTTGTGGGCATTTTTCTTCATCGAACTCTTTCAAGAAAGTGGCATTATAACTGTGTTTGAATGTTGGGGACAATTTGTACATCACCTGGATATTTTCTAATCGAAAAGATCCAACATAAACTTTATGTGAATTGTGGATGGTCTTGGTCGAGACGTCGACGTTCACTAAGGCCCAGCGTATCATGTCGTTACGGCATGAGCCTCAGCCATGTGGCTATCTTTTGCAACTCTGATTGGGCTATATATTTGATCTTCATCTCCTGAGTTTCGGTCCCCTCATAATCTAACTCTTCTGGACAGTTTCTCATCTCATATTGTAGGAACTACAGAACTGCGTCCGGGTTCTTATGGTCTCCACAACTCTCGGTGATGTGTCCAAGAGGACATCTGTGTTTTGGATCGAGCTCTCACCAGTCGCTTTAACCATTTTCCACGGAGCCATGATAGTAGTAAACTTAGCACTTGTTACTTGTCACAGCAAATGCGCAAAACTTCTTATCTTTCTAAATCTTTCTCTGTGAAAAATGCGAATGGAATTTATAATGCAATATATTTTTCAACTTAAATGCATCAATTTGTGTATACCTTTACTGACAATGTGTTTACTTTCCTTAATGAAAATATTTCGGGCTGTGATTCGAGATCTTATTTGAAATCATTTTCCCTAGATCGACTATTAATGACATTAATGTTTGGTAGTTCATGATCGGGATATGTATAGATGAAATTTAAATTTACCCGAACTACGATTGAACAAAAAATTAACATGAGCTAATAGTGTTTAGCATGTTAATTAATCATATTTAACCTTAACTCTTTTCGGGCCTTCGGACCTTTGGGTATCCGATAACAGCTCAATATATGATTTTCGAATCTCAAAACCACGAAGTGACTGATTATTTGCTAATTGTATTTAATCTTTAATTAACTTCGTTTAACGCTTAAGACATTTCAAGAGTTTGGATTTTGTGAATTTATGATGCGATGGATGGTGGATATCCGAACTTCGAGTGTGTGAAGATATTAATTACATTTAATTGAGATTAATTTTTTAAACCAAGGTTTAATATTTCGGGACTTCACGTTTCGTAGATTTTCAAGTTAGATCTTCTGTCATTTTCCTGAAGGGTTGCTTCCTGCAGTGACGTGTTAAAGTTTAGGAAGGTATACCTGTATATGATGACTAGGATCGAACGCTTTTCATGTATCAGTACTTTGAAGGTGGGGCATGTTGAAACGCCTGAAGTACGAAATTCTGAAACTCGAAACTCTGAAGTATTCTTTAGTGATTTGACTCTTTAATGAGTAGGCGGCTCCATAACTCCTAAGATATTAGGATCGTTTTATTATATGGAAGACTTCATCGACGGTGAGAATCAAGTGCGCGTTGTTTTTATTTTAAATGGCAATGAAATCTATTTAAAGTCTAAAGTTTAGAAATATATATGTTTTCCAACACCTTCCACACAACTATCACTTAGGGTAAAGTATTGTTGGCCTCACCTTCTCCTTCACTTGTTTCATCACTTCTCTCCTCTTCTTATATTTCTTCAACTTCAAAATATTCACTATCTATTGTCTATTCTTCTTGACTAAAAATTTGCAAGGGGGTGGAACCAAAGGGGGGAAATACCATCTTCTCCTGAAATTTCTTGTGAGGGGACCCAAAGAGCCATCTAGTTACGTTCATGAAGGACAATCCAACATGATAAATTTGTCTCCCCCACCACTAGGGGAGCCTCCATATTTATTTACGTATGTCACATCCACATTCTATTCCTTCTCCTTCTGACCTGACTACACACCACCAATGTGTTCTCCTTCCTCATGTTCGATCTGTGCATTTCCACTACACGATTCATATATTGGTCTGATCTACACACAGTCACCTTGCGCAAATTCAGTTTCTCCACTCATCATGTGACTTCTCCACGCACCGCCCTTCGGGTTGCTCAGTGTACCACCACTACACCGAGAGCCAAAATACCATCTGATTGGTGCCCCACCGTATTGCACAGCAAATTCTCTTCTTGTCAGCATGTAATCATGTAACGCTTCCTCTTCTAATTCCACTGATGCACCACAAATTTGCGCCCATGCACCACAAATGTGAACTCTTCCTCTTCTCAAGGTTGTGGTATACCGCAACAGCCAAAGGGTACTGACTTTTGTTGGAGTTACTTCACACACACCTAGGATTACTTTTTCCTAAGGTTTTTCCTTGTTTATTAGTCATAATTATTCATTATCTAGTCTCCTATAGTTTAGGGGAGAATATCCCACCTGGAGAATATTCTCTTTCAGTTGACACTTCAGTTTGACTAGTTGAGTTGAGTTTAGATGTTGCATTGGTTTTATCACCATGAAACATTGAGATAATCACCATGATAATTAGACCTTTCCTTGGGATCATCACCATATTAGGGCATTACCCTTGATTCCCTAAGTTAACTCCTCACTACTTTATGTTCAGTTAGTTAACTGGAGACTAGTTGACTAGTTAACTCAACTAGGTGGTAATTCACTCCCGTAACTTCCTAAGAGACTAGACTAGGTGGAATTTCACTCCCGTAACTGCTCGTGTGTGTTCAGATCACTCTAGACCACCATTATGGTGCATTGGTTCTCCTCCAGTGCACACTCATTGAGTTATATAGAGTATATCATGTGTAAATTATTCATTATTCACAATGGTCAATGAGAATTCTTTCATTCCTTCTATCCTTATTCTTTCTCCAATTATCTATGAAAATGTGTGTATTATTGTTTAGATAGATCTATTATGTTCAGGTTCAACACATTTACATGGTATCAGAGCCAACTGGATACTCAGAAAAAGCTACACCAAAACTTTTTGCAGGTACAAAAGATTGAAGATAGTGGAAAGATGGATTTCCAAAAAGAATCCATTCTTACACCTTAAAACTATTTTTCATGGAAGGAGAAAATAGCCATACATCTCTGAACCAGAGGGTTTTACAAGTTAACCTTGAATATAGATACAGAACTGACATCATCCATAGAAAAATCCAAGTACTTGAATCGCATGGATGAGGCACTCGAAACAATTTGCAGTCTTATTTCTCTTGATCTCCTTTTTCACATATCTTCCTGTAAGACTCCCAATGAATCCTGGACCACCTTGGAAGGGATATTTGGAAAATAGGATGAGATGAGGGGACACATGCTGGAGGTGGAGTTGCTCACATTGGATCCAAAAATATTTGAAAATATCCAAGATTTCTTTACAAAATTCAAAGATTTATTGTCACAACGCAAAGGTTGCGGGGTTGATAAATCGAAGGAGGAGAAACAAATGGTTCTCACCATTCTCTCCATACTTGGTCCTAAATTATCTATATTCATATCCACATTCCATTATGTCAGATTCGCCTCTAGAGCCACCTGGAAGATGCCTTCTCTTGAGGACTTTATCGAATCCTTGACACAAGAGAAAACCAAGCTCATCAACATGGGCACAATCAAAGGCCCAAGGGCACATGCATTCATTGTGCATGATGGAAGCCAAAAATATCAGAAATCTAAAGATAAAGATAAATGGAAATATCATGCACATCCGAAGAAGGAAGGGTACACAAAACCCTTTACCGATGCCTATGGATCCAAAGGGGAAAAGGGGAGAAATGCTCGTACTATCACAAAGGATTCCATCCAAAATCTGCATGCATGAAAAAGAAAATAGATCTAATGTCTCAAATACTTCATCAAAAAAACCTTGGAGATCGCATCCTTGAGGATGCTAAGAAGAAGAAGCCAGAAGATATGTATTCCAAGAAAGGAAATTATATCCATGCCTTGATTGCCATCAAATCCTCTCCTGATGCTTGGATCGTAGATTCAGGAGTATCACATCACATGGTTGCCTCAAAAGAAGTATATTATTCTTTGGATGCATGCAAACGTCCTCCTATTCTGATGGGGGACAACTCTTTTGTCAAAGTCATCGGTAAAGGAAGGATTGAACTCACCAATGGAAGCTTCGAGAACGTGTTGCATGTTCACAAACTTTCTGTCAACCTTATCTCAGTGTATCAGATGACGAATTCTAGCACCAGAAAGAAATTCATATTCACACCAAATTCCGTGGAAATATACGACATGCAAACCAACTCCGGGTTTTCTACTGGTAAGGTAAATCATCAGTCTAGATTGTATACATTTTATGAATTCATTGAACCTGATTCTGCTTTACTGCCTACTCATGCAGATGAAAGTAGTAGGATATGGCATGAAATATTTGGACATTTGAATTTCAGATACATGCAACAGCATAGCAAACAAAGATTGGTTGATGGTCTACCAGACATCCATTTCTCCAAGGGATGTGTTCTCGGGAAACACCCTCAAGAGAAATTCGACAAGTGAAAGTCTCAGAGAGACTCTGCACCTTTAGATCTGATCCACAATGACCTTATGGGTCCTTTTATGCATCCATCGATAAGAAAAGAGAGGTTTTTTCTCATTTTTGTTGATGATTTCTCACGTTTTACATGAATCTACCTTCTCAGGAAAAAATCTTAGGTCTTTCAACACCTCAAAGATTTCAAAGCCCTGGTTGAGACATAGACTGAAAAGAAGATCAAGGTCCTCCAAACTGATAATTGAGGAGAGTATGTAAATCATGATATCCATGATCTTTTCCATGAGGCGAGGATCCAGTTGCAACACACAGTTCCCTATACTCCGCAACAAAATGGAGTTATTGAGCAGAAAAACAAATCTTTAAAAGAGATGGCATCTTGCATGTTGCATGCAAAGTCACTACCATAGAGACTATGGGTCGAAGAACTTAATTGCGCAACATACATCCAAAACAGATCTCCCCATAGATCTATCAAGGATAAGACCCCCTATGAGGCTTGGAGAGGCCTCAAACCGGAAGTGACCCACTTTCACATTTTGGGTTCATGTGCATGGGCCCAGATTCCCTCTGAAAAGAGGAAGGCACTTGATCCACAAAGAACTGAGTGTATTTTTGTTGGATACCCCGACAGTGTGAAGGGATATAGACTTATTGACCTTTCCTTGGACAGGCTCATCATTGAGCGAAGTGTCCAATTTGAGGAAAGTGTCTCGCATGTACCTCAACAGCTGCATGCAGACACCTTCATTCTTCCACCTGTCTGAGATGATGAGAATGCACATGTTGACTCTTCTTCAAATGAGAGTGCTAATTTAGAGGAATCAGATGATTCCTATTCAGAGTCGGTACAATCATATGTAGAGTCAAAGCATCTAGATGTGGTTGTAGAGCCAGAGAAGAAGCCTAAGTGAGAACAGAATACTCTTCAGGATGCAGGGGATATCGTTGGTGATCCAGCTGATACTAGGTGGAATCGATCTGATTTCGAGGAGCCTCATGTTTCACTCACTTCCACTGAACCATTTCCCTCCATGCATATTTTCTTGGTTCAGTCTTCACATCCACAATCTTATGGTGAGGCTATTGGAAATCCCTTTTGGGAATCCGCCATGCAGGAGGAGTACAAATTCCTCCTCTAGAACCAGACTTGGGATCTGGTTCCCCTTCCTTCTGGGAGGAAACTTGTCAGATGCAGATGGGTCTACAAGACCAAGAGCACAATGAATGGACAAATTAGCAGATACAAATACAAGCTTGTTGCCAAAGTCTTTTAGAAGGTTCATGGTATTGACTATGATGAGACCTTTGCTCCAGTAACGAAGATGGATTCCATACGATTGGCACTTTCCATTGCAGGATCCAAAGGATTGGAAGTCCATCAGATGGACGTGAAGAATGCATTTCTTCATGATGATATCTCTGAGGAGATCTATATGTGAAGAATGCATTTATTCACAGAGATCTCTTTGAGGAGATCTATATGGAGCAGCCCCAGGGATTTATGCAGGACTCATCTTTGGTTTGTCAACTGAAGAATTCCCTTTATGGCCTCAAACAGGATCCAAGGGAATGGTATGCCAAGATTGAGTCCTACCTATTGTCACAGAACTTTGTACATTGTAAATTAGACCCAAATGTCTACATGCTTAGGACGGCTGATTCACTTCTACTTTTAGTTTTGTATGTTGATGATTTTTTGATCACCGGTTGCTCGAATTCAATGATTTTTGCAGTCAACAGGATTCTACATGACAGGTTTTTGATGACAGACATGGATTCGCTACCCTTGTTCCTTGGACTTGAAATAATTCAGGATGCATCAGACATCAAACTATCTCAGGCCAAGTATGCATGAGATCTACTTGAGAGATTTCACATGACAAACTGCAAATCTGCTCCGACTCCTTTCCTATCAAAAGTCAAACTTGAGGATGGCAAGGAGACTCCATTGGTTGACAGCACATTGTAAAGACATATAGTGGGGAGCTTGTTGTATCTCACACACTCAAGACCAAACCTATCCTATGTAGTTGGTGCAGTTTCCATGTTCATCTAGGAGCCACATGAGCTACATTGGAAGGCTGCAAAGTGTATCCTTTGATACATACAGGGACCCATCACCTTTGGGATTTATTATGCAACAGACTCTACATTAGATCTCATCGGGTTTATTGATTCTGATTGGGTTGGCGATAGCACTGATCGTAAGTCCACATCTAGTCACTCACTCAATCTTGGTTGCAGGCCTATCTGTTGGTCAAGCAAGAAGCAAGTTGTCATTTCTCTATCTTCAGCCGAGGCAGCATATAGAGGGGTAGTTAACATAACCATTCAGGATATGTGGCTACAACATTTTCTCACTGAGTTGGGCATTCAGTTTCATCGGTCGATCGTCATCTAGTGTGACAACTAGAGAACTCTGAAGTTCTGCAGAGATCCAGTTCAGAGACAGCGGACGAAGCACATCGAGATCCACATGCACTACATCTAGGACTTAGTACATGAGGGGATCATAGACTTACATTCATGTGCTTCAGTAGAACAAACAACAGACATCTTTACAAAGACCTTCATTGAGCAGAAGTTCCATTCTCTGCGAAGTCATCTTGGAGTGAAGGACACAGTTTCCTAGCAATTGTAGTTCTTATTTTTACATACATTGTACCTTGATGGGGGGGTTTCCCATGATTTTTTCCCTCTTTCCTCACTTTATTTTCAGTGTATCTTTTGTATTTGGGTACCTAACATGGCCTCGTTGTTACCCATTCTTTATTTTCACCGTAGTGATGTTCAAGGGGGGTGTTGGAGTTATTTCACACACACCTAGGATTTATTTTTCCTAAGGTTTTTCCTTGTTTATTAGTCATAATTAGTCATTATCCAGTCTCCTATATTTTAGGGGAGAATATTCCACCTGGAGAATAATCTCTTTTAGTTGACACTTCAGTTTGACTAGTCGAGTTGAGTTTAGATGTTGCATTGGTTTTATCACCATGCAACATTGGGATCATCACCATGCTAATTTGACCTTGCCTTGGTATCATCACCATACTATCACATTACCCTTGATTCCCTGAGTTAACTCCTTACTACTCTTTGTTTAGTCAGTTAACTGAAGACTAGTTGACTAGTTAACTCAACTAGGTAGTAGTTCACTCCCGTAACTGCCTGAGAGACTAGACTAGGTGGAAGTTCACTCCCGTAACTATTGGTGTGTGTCTAGATCACTCTAGACCACCATTATGGTGCATTGGTTCTCCTCTAGTGCACACTCATTGATTTATATAGATTATATCATGTGTAAATTATTCATTATTCACAACGGTTAATGAGAATTATTTCATTCTTTCTCCAATTCTCTCTGAAAATGTGTGTATTATGTTTTAGCTAGATCTATTCGGTGTAGGTTCAATACATTTACAACTTTGTCACCTAGGCCCTCACTACCACTGCTGCCACTACTAGTATATTTGATTCCAAGCCTCTTCGCAGGCCTGTCCTAGTTTGTGCTCCACTATGGCACAACATCCTCTCCCACACCACTACCTAGTGTGAGCTTCCTCTTCATTCTCACCCTCATCTAACTCTTCTCCATTCTTCCACTCAAATTTATTCCTTGGCTCAACTCTTCTTGTGTATATTTCGACTATTTTTCTCCTCTTCTCTTGTGTATCCATTCCAGTCCTCACCTCATTTCAACAACTTCTTGGATCCCCCTCACTGGATCCATACTCTGGTTATTTTCCCCCCACCTTTTATAGAAACCCGCCCAGTGTTAGGGGGTTTACTCAGCCATCCTATCAGGCTCCATGCACATCATTATTTTTTCTATGAACAAAATTTTCATCCAAAGGGGTATCTCTTCTAACATCCACTTTCTTGGACCTTCTTAAAAATTTCTTTCAACCTCACTGAAAGAATCTCTATATCCTATAATAAACTCAACAATGTATCCTTCCTTTACTTAGGAAAATAGAAATCAATGGCCCGATTCCACTTGTTATCCAATTCCTTTAGAATATCAAGCTTGGCTTGATCCCATACTATTGGCTCTGATGGTAACACCATTGAATTAACTTATGATTTTATTTTTAACCATTCATGCAGAAAACATGGAAATTCTTTGAAAAATAGATCATGTAGATCAGAGTAAAGATATATACATTTCCATTCTTCTGTGTTCACTCACAATCATTTCATATCTCGCAGAGAAAGCACGTCCTCCTTCGCTTCTATCCATTCTTGAATCTCCTCTTTAGACGAATGCCACAATATTTCTCTTTTCCTCCATCAATATCAACAAGAATTCAGGTGTCGACAATGGAACCATTTTTTGGCATAAGGCAATGTCATTTTTTCAGTACACACTTGCACACGCACTAACCTTCTTAATAGTTGGGTTTTTGAGACCCAGGGTTCATCCAGAATGTGTCCAACAAAAACCCCTAAGCACTAACATATCAATCCTCGGTCAAGGTTAAGGAAGGTCTCACCTGAGATGCAAAGAGGATCACAGAGACCATAAGGTCTTGTGTTGGGGATGGAGAATCAAACATAACTAACAATACTACAAATGGAATCCATGCAAATCATATATAATAATATATCAAGGACTAAGAATTAAAAAAATACACATGCATATGTTACTTATTCATAACAAACACAGGATAGAACAAAACTGCCATATGTTTATTATTGGACGTATTCCATCATATTAGAGATATACATTGTGTTGAATAATTGAGTTGAAAAACCATAAGACTTAATGTCATTACTATATAAATAGTAGTAATACAACAGGATGTGCCTTGTGCTAAGATTTAAGATTTAGACAGATATAAGACACATGAGACTTCTCAATTCAACACAGGATTACAATAGGCTAATTTTGAACTATGGGACTAATGTATTCAAAAATTAACCATACTGCTTTCTGATTTGAAATATTTATTTTATATCTCTTTCTGTTGGGGAGCATTTCCCTTCATCATTCTACTCCACTCACTTGTCTGATCTAACAACCTCACACGCTTCTGTT
This sequence comes from Picea engelmannii, assembly GCA_009831015.1. NCBI lineage: Eukaryota > Viridiplantae > Streptophyta > Pinopsida > Pinales > Pinaceae > Picea > Picea engelmannii. The sequence continues at coordinate 192,068 of ML804870.1, read as the reverse complement.
ACCTACTAAGGCTCCATGTAGGTTCTTTGCATTAGGGGTAATCTTAGCTACCCGACCAACTCATCTTCTGGCCACCCCATGTCTTCTTCCATTCATGGCAATAATCATTCTTGGAGATATCTTGATGATTCCTTTCTTGCTTCCGATAGGAATCTTCTTGGTTTTGGGTGCAACTAACAAAACTTGGATCGATGCACTCAACTGAAAAAATTCACACTGGCGCACCACTAAATGCCTTTATATTTGGCATGTTTCTTAACAAAACCCAGTCTAATGCGCGCACTATGGTATTATTTCATGCATTTCCTTAGGCGCTCGAAAAAATACTGGATGATCGTGCACAACTTTTTTTTGTGCGTGCATGCAAAATTGGACCCAAAACTTTGGGTTCCAACACATTATCTAAATCCACCTCACTACCATGTGATATCCACGTGGCTCCCTGCCACTCATTTCATACAATGTGGTACTGACATGGAGCCAAGTGATTTTGGCCTAACTCATCACTTTGGGGTTTCTAACCTCTCAAGCCCTTCTTCGTCGTCCAGACTTCACTCCTGAGGAGCACCACATTCAACCTTGAATTCTCTGATGATGACCTACCCATCGGACCCTTCCCAAATCTGACGGCTTTTGAGTTTGACCTTCAATTATTTTGAATGTATCGGCATCCCCCAGCTTGCACGCTAGGTAACATCCATTTTTGTTATCTCTCCCATAGTGAATGGATGGGACCCACAAGGATCTATGGTTGATATTTCATCTAACCCATCCACTGACAAATGGCTATCATTTTTACCCCAATTTTATTATTATAGGGATGATTTTAGGGGATAAATTTCGCTCATGGGCTAATTTTCCATGGTTTTTCCCAAAACAATATTTTCTTTTCTAAAAGCGATTTGCCCAAATTCTATAGGATAAAATTATTTTACCTTAAAAATCACCAAACATTTATACAAACTTTATAAAATCCTTAGAAATTTGAATATTTTTACAAAAATATCTCCAAACATTTTATAGTTGGCATATGAAGGATTAGTAAGATTCACCAAGGTTTCTACATTTTAAAATAAATTTCCATTCTTAAAATCGATTGGCGGTGGCACTTGCCTCTATCCACACTTTTGGACAATGCTCGAAAACTTTTGAAGAATGGTCAAGATCTGACATTTTGCAGATATGACGGTCTAGATATTCGTTGACACCATAAGGGTTTCTAGGCCCTCTAGAGCCACTCCTTTCAAATCAACCATTCCACTAGTGACATGCATAACCCCTACAGTTGTTCTAGTTTCCACACTAGCTTGTCCCATCATCATGTTGTTGTCACCTCTTTCATTGCTCAAGGTAACCTACCATGCATCTACAGTGGAGATATTCTCTCTCTCCTCAGTGTCGATCAACAATTCTTATTAATTCTCAAGCCTTTATCATCATTGGAACTCTTGGCCAACACATGATCTTAACAACCTTCCATGATTTGATGAATATACATTGAGATTGACGATCCAAATCATGTCCCATCTCTAGAATCTCATCGTCACCGTCGAACTTCTCTTAAGTCTTTGCACTCAATCACTCCCAATGATGTTTCCCTTCCCGACAAAGGTTTGATATTTACTCATCCCGCCAAATCAACAGTTGTAATCTCTCTCGACACATCACAGGGTTTCCTTACTAGTTAATTCCCATCTTTGGGACTTAGCCAAATTCAAGATTTCTTCAAGACTTTATCAATCCTCAAGAAGTTCGATTCCTAATCTAAGATAGTCAAAGACCAACTAATCTTCATAAAATGTTAGTTCTTGCATATCTTACAATATTTCCATAAAATATTGAGACTTTCTCAATATTCAGGGTTCTCTATTCCTCACAGGGATCTCTCTGGTCAATAGGACACCCATATCACTAGTTAAATGATGTTTTTTTCCATGTCCTGAAAACTTTTCTCTAAATCTGCAAGGTTCCTAGGGACTCAACTTTCCACACTTAAACGAGCTCATGGTTTGATAATATGACAAGGTATGATCATCTCATCCCAACCATTAAAAGTTTCCTATTTAACAATTACAAGCATTTACACTTCCCATTATTCATACACACATACATCATTCATACACAATATAAACAAGTCCATTTATACACTTATCTAATCAGGGAATTTTCCAATACTAACTAACTGAGAGAGGACACCTTTCCTCCCACCCTTAGGCTACACTACAGAGTACCTTCCTATAGTATACCACCCCTGTGCCAAGCCATGATAACACAAGGGAACTGATTTAGTTGGTTTCCAAGTCTAATGATCTAAGAATTTTACTCTCCTTCCTCCATTGACAACATTAGAAGTTTCACCCTTCCCAATGAGCTCGGTATCTCTACAGGTTTATCAGGTGGTTTCTCAATTGGATTTCCTCTACACAAGGGAGTATCTTCTCTGCTAAAAAATCCCTTAGCAACCTCCCCTTACTAGTGTCAGTTTTTGTCCAGTAACCACTAAGTTTCAACCCATTATTTCTCTAGTCTATATTTGGGTCTTCTCTGTTCGGGGTGATCACTCTCAATTTGGATGAGTTTCCTATTTTATTCAAGGAAACCTCTCACGTTTCTCAATCTACACTCTTGAACTCCTATGTTCTCAACACCTATTCTCTATTATTTTGTTGCTCATGATTCCAGTTTAGATCTTATTTTCTCATGTCTCATATGTGTGTTCCCTTCTTTTGTCTCTGATACCACACTCTACTTGTTGAGTTTTTAGTCTCACTTCTCTATGTGTGGTCGTTGGTGGTGTTTCTTCCCCATTTTATCTCTTCCTCGACTGATATCCTTAGTATTTTCTTTGCCTCCCTCCAGATGCAACCTGCAGTCCGCAGTTCCCATTCTAAAGAGGAAAATTGTGATGTCCTACTATCAGGTCATTCAATTGTCCCTTTGCTTCTCCAAAAGACCAATCCTTCAACAACCAAAAATATCATCGGCCATTTCCCTCACCTTCCATAACTAGTAATGTGGCTCATTCAGGTTGGGTATGATGGGAGGTATGAGTTTACGCTTAGCAATGATAATTATGCTTGTTAAACAAGATTATTGTTTTATTCATAAAAACAACTTAGCTCCCCACTCCATGTCACTTCATCGGTCCATGTTTCATCAACTCCCACATGTTTATCATGGCCACTGCTTGCAAGGTTTTTCCCTCTCAATCAGCGGTTTAGGTGTTTTTATTAAATCGAACCATAATTACATGTTTCATAAGTATACTTATATGAAGTATTAGCATAATTACAGTCTTGGGGGGGAATACAGTGTTACATTCCCCTCCCCATTAAAGGAAACAATGTCCTTGATGTTTAAAACACCATGTATATACAATTATATAGAAAAAAAAAATGAGTATGTCAATCTCATGGCATCTTCCAGCTCTCATGTAGCTTCATCTACTCCAAAGTGCTTCCATTGCACCTTGACCTACACAATGGCTCAGTTCTGGAGCATTGTTTCTCTCTTTTCCAGGATACATTGTGGTTCGGGATGGAACTCTCCTTCTAGTTCCACCTATATCACATTCCAATCAATTACATGATTAGGGTCATTTACATATTTATTTAACAAAGATACATGGAACACATTATGAGATCTAACAGTAGGTGGTAATACAAGTATGTATACTATTGGTCCCACTCTTTACAAGACTTGAAATGGTTCACAATAGAGGGGTTCCAATTTATCACACATTCCCATTATCAGGGAAATCCTCTTGGGTTTCACTCGGAGACACATGGTCTCCTACTTTCAACTCTTTGTGAGTTCTCTACTGCATAGATCTTTTATATGTCTTGAGCTACTTTCATATTTTATCGTATCTTGACCATTTCCTACTCCATCTCCTTCAACAATTCTAGTCCAAGTGTGATCTTATCCATTAGGATTTCCCAACTAATTGGAACTCTACACTTTCTACCATATAGAACCTCAAAAGGGATCATTTTCAATGATTCGTGATAACCATTGTTGTAGGAAAACTCTAACAAAGGTAGATATTCCTCCCACTACTTGGGTTGATGCATAACATGCATTCTGAACATGTCATCTAATATTTTATTCATTCTTTCAGTATGACCATCTATTTGAGGATGGTAGGTTGTACTAAATTCCAATTGTGTTCCCAAGCCTGTAAACAAGCTTCTCCAAAAACTTGAGGTGAACTTGGCATCTCTATCTAAAATTATGGTCTTGGGAAAACCATGCAATATGAAAATATCCTTCATAAAAACATTAGCAACATATATGGCTTTGAAGGTAGATTTAATGGGGATAAATGAGCTGCATTTCTCATATTATCCACTACAACCATGATCGCATCATGTTTTTTTATCGTTTTTCGTAATTCGGTGATGAAATCCATCGAAATCATTTCCCATTTCCACTCAGGAATAGGAAAACGTTGCAATAGACCTGTACGATGTCTATGATCTACTTTTACCTGTTGACACTCCAGGAATTTAGCAGTGTGTTAAGTGTTGTCTTGCTTTATCCCAGACCAATAATACAATTACATTATCATTGTCACCATTTTCTGGTAACTAGGGTGACCTACATATGGTCTTCTATGGAACTCGTCCATAATTAAACACCTCAAATATGTTGAATTAGGCATGTTTAGTCCGTTATTATATAACAACAAACCATCAAATCCAAGCTAATACCCTTCGCATTTCTTCCCTCTAGGTTCTTTTTTTAACCCTTATTCCATGTGATGAAAAATGCATCTCCCTACAAGAGGATTTTAATCCTCTTCCTGGTATTAGACTCCCCTACACTTGTTGTTGCTAAGTGTGTTGTCTGAATTCTTCGGCTAAGCACATATGCCACTTTGTTTTCCTTCCCTTTTATATTCTTGATTCTGAAATCAAATTCATCAATCAGTGCCATCCACCTAGCCTATCTAGTATTCAACCTCGGTTGGTTGAATAGGTACTTCTGACCAAAGTGGTCAGTCATTAGGACGAGTCGTCTCCTGATCAAGTAATTTCTCCACATCTTCAATGCATGCACAATAGTTTCCAATTCTAAATCGTGGGTAACATACTTAGTCTCATGCTCATTCAACTTACGTGATTCATAACAAATCACCTACCCTTATTTCATGAGAAATCCACCGATTCCTTCCTTGCAAGCATCAGTGCAAACCAAAAAATATTTTTCTGGGTCTGCAATCTTCAGAATCGGGGATTTAGTCAGAAGATGCTTCAATAGTTGGAATCTTTCTTCACACTATGGTGACCATATAAAATTCTTCCATTTTCTTTGCAACGAGGTAATAGGGTTACCAATATTGGAAAATCCCTTTATGAACCATCTGTAGTTTCCAACCAATCCCATGAAGGATCTTACTCATGTTACATTTCTAGGGGCACGCTAATCCATGATTTCCTTAATTTTTTTATGATCCACTGCCACTCCTCCTGCTGAGATCACATGTCCTAGATACTGGATTTCCCTTTGAAAGAAATCACATTTACTAAACTTAGCATACAA
>ML804870.1:87457-169231 GCA_009831015.1 Picea engelmannii | reverse complement strand
GTTAACCTTGAATATAGATACAGAACTGACATCATCCATAGAAAAATCCAAGTACTTGAATCGCATGGATGAGGCACTCGAAACAATTTGCAGTCTTATTTCTCTTGATCTCCTTTTTCACATATCTTCCTGTAAGACTCCCAATGAATCCTGGACCACCTTGGAAGGGATATTTGGAAAATAGGATGAGATGAGGGGACACATGCTGGAGGTGGAGTTGCTCACATTGGATCCAAAAATATTTGAAAATATCCAAGATTTCTTTACAAAATTCAAAGATTTATTGTCACAACGCAAAGGTTGCGGGGTTGATAAATCGAAGGAGGAGAAACAAATGGTTCTCACCATTCTCTCCATACTTGGTCCTAAATTATCTATATTCATATCCACATTCCATTATGTCAGATTCGCCTCTAGAGCCACCTGGAAGATGCCTTCTCTTGAGGACTTTATCGAATCCTTGACACAAGAGAAAACCAAGCTCATCAACATGGGCACAATCAAAGGCCCAAGGGCACATGCATTCATTGTGCATGATGGAAGCCAAAAATATCAGAAATCTAAAGATAAAGATAAATGGAAATATCATGCACATCCGAAGAAGGAAGGGTACACAAAACCCTTTACCGATGCCTATGGATCCAAAGGGGAAAAGGGGAGAAATGCTCGTACTATCACAAAGGATTCCATCCAAAATCTGCATGCATGAAAAAGAAAATAGATCTAATGTCTCAAATACTTCATCAAAAAAACCTTGGAGATCGCATCCTTGAGGATGCTAAGAAGAAGAAGCCAGAAGATATGTATTCCAAGAAAGGAAATTATATCCATGCCTTGATTGCCATCAAATCCTCTCCTGATGCTTGGATCGTAGATTCAGGAGTATCACATCACATGGTTGCCTCAAAAGAAGTATATTATTCTTTGGATGCATGCAAACGTCCTCCTATTCTGATGGGGGACAACTCTTTTGTCAAAGTCATCGGTAAAGGAAGGATTGAACTCACCAATGGAAGCTTCGAGAACGTGTTGCATGTTCACAAACTTTCTGTCAACCTTATCTCAGTGTATCAGATGACGAATTCTAGCACCAGAAAGAAATTCATATTCACACCAAATTCCGTGGAAATATACGACATGCAAACCAACTCCGGGTTTTCTACTGGTAAGGTAAATCATCAGTCTAGATTGTATACATTTTATGAATTCATTGAACCTGATTCTGCTTTACTGCCTACTCATGCAGATGAAAGTAGTAGGATATGGCATGAAATATTTGGACATTTGAATTTCAGATACATGCAACAGCATAGCAAACAAAGATTGGTTGATGGTCTACCAGACATCCATTTCTCCAAGGGATGTGTTCTCGGGAAACACCCTCAAGAGAAATTCGACAAGTGAAAGTCTCAGAGAGACTCTGCACCTTTAGATCTGATCCACAATGACCTTATGGGTCCTTTTATGCATCCATCGATAAGAAAAGAGAGGTTTTTTCTCATTTTTGTTGATGATTTCTCACGTTTTACATGAATCTACCTTCTCAGGAAAAAATCTTAGGTCTTTCAACACCTCAAAGATTTCAAAGCCCTGGTTGAGACATAGACTGAAAAGAAGATCAAGGTCCTCCAAACTGATAATTGAGGAGAGTATGTAAATCATGATATCCATGATCTTTTCCATGAGGCGAGGATCCAGTTGCAACACACAGTTCCCTATACTCCGCAACAAAATGGAGTTATTGAGCAGAAAAACAAATCTTTAAAAGAGATGGCATCTTGCATGTTGCATGCAAAGTCACTACCATAGAGACTATGGGTCGAAGAACTTAATTGCGCAACATACATCCAAAACAGATCTCCCCATAGATCTATCAAGGATAAGACCCCCTATGAGGCTTGGAGAGGCCTCAAACCGGAAGTGACCCACTTTCACATTTTGGGTTCATGTGCATGGGCCCAGATTCCCTCTGAAAAGAGGAAGGCACTTGATCCACAAAGAACTGAGTGTATTTTTGTTGGATACCCCGACAGTGTGAAGGGATATAGACTTATTGACCTTTCCTTGGACAGGCTCATCATTGAGCGAAGTGTCCAATTTGAGGAAAGTGTCTCGCATGTACCTCAACAGCTGCATGCAGACACCTTCATTCTTCCACCTGTCTGAGATGATGAGAATGCACATGTTGACTCTTCTTCAAATGAGAGTGCTAATTTAGAGGAATCAGATGATTCCTATTCAGAGTCGGTACAATCATATGTAGAGTCAAAGCATCTAGATGTGGTTGTAGAGCCAGAGAAGAAGCCTAAGTGAGAACAGAATACTCTTCAGGATGCAGGGGATATCGTTGGTGATCCAGCTGATACTAGGTGGAATCGATCTGATTTCGAGGAGCCTCATGTTTCACTCACTTCCACTGAACCATTTCCCTCCATGCATATTTTCTTGGTTCAGTCTTCACATCCACAATCTTATGGTGAGGCTATTGGAAATCCCTTTTGGGAATCCGCCATGCAGGAGGAGTACAAATTCCTCCTCTAGAACCAGACTTGGGATCTGGTTCCCCTTCCTTCTGGGAGGAAACTTGTCAGATGCAGATGGGTCTACAAGACCAAGAGCACAATGAATGGACAAATTAGCAGATACAAATACAAGCTTGTTGCCAAAGTCTTTTAGAAGGTTCATGGTATTGACTATGATGAGACCTTTGCTCCAGTAACGAAGATGGATTCCATACGATTGGCACTTTCCATTGCAGGATCCAAAGGATTGGAAGTCCATCAGATGGACGTGAAGAATGCATTTCTTCATGATGATATCTCTGAGGAGATCTATATGTGAAGAATGCATTTATTCACAGAGATCTCTTTGAGGAGATCTATATGGAGCAGCCCCAGGGATTTATGCAGGACTCATCTTTGGTTTGTCAACTGAAGAATTCCCTTTATGGCCTCAAACAGGATCCAAGGGAATGGTATGCCAAGATTGAGTCCTACCTATTGTCACAGAACTTTGTACATTGTAAATTAGACCCAAATGTCTACATGCTTAGGACGGCTGATTCACTTCTACTTTTAGTTTTGTATGTTGATGATTTTTTGATCACCGGTTGCTCGAATTCAATGATTTTTGCAGTCAACAGGATTCTACATGACAGGTTTTTGATGACAGACATGGATTCGCTACCCTTGTTCCTTGGACTTGAAATAATTCAGGATGCATCAGACATCAAACTATCTCAGGCCAAGTATGCATGAGATCTACTTGAGAGATTTCACATGACAAACTGCAAATCTGCTCCGACTCCTTTCCTATCAAAAGTCAAACTTGAGGATGGCAAGGAGACTCCATTGGTTGACAGCACATTGTAAAGACATATAGTGGGGAGCTTGTTGTATCTCACACACTCAAGACCAAACCTATCCTATGTAGTTGGTGCAGTTTCCATGTTCATCTAGGAGCCACATGAGCTACATTGGAAGGCTGCAAAGTGTATCCTTTGATACATACAGGGACCCATCACCTTTGGGATTTATTATGCAACAGACTCTACATTAGATCTCATCGGGTTTATTGATTCTGATTGGGTTGGCGATAGCACTGATCGTAAGTCCACATCTAGTCACTCACTCAATCTTGGTTGCAGGCCTATCTGTTGGTCAAGCAAGAAGCAAGTTGTCATTTCTCTATCTTCAGCCGAGGCAGCATATAGAGGGGTAGTTAACATAACCATTCAGGATATGTGGCTACAACATTTTCTCACTGAGTTGGGCATTCAGTTTCATCGGTCGATCGTCATCTAGTGTGACAACTAGAGAACTCTGAAGTTCTGCAGAGATCCAGTTCAGAGACAGCGGACGAAGCACATCGAGATCCACATGCACTACATCTAGGACTTAGTACATGAGGGGATCATAGACTTACATTCATGTGCTTCAGTAGAACAAACAACAGACATCTTTACAAAGACCTTCATTGAGCAGAAGTTCCATTCTCTGCGAAGTCATCTTGGAGTGAAGGACACAGTTTCCTAGCAATTGTAGTTCTTATTTTTACATACATTGTACCTTGATGGGGGGGTTTCCCATGATTTTTTCCCTCTTTCCTCACTTTATTTTCAGTGTATCTTTTGTATTTGGGTACCTAACATGGCCTCGTTGTTACCCATTCTTTATTTTCACCGTAGTGATGTTCAAGGGGGGTGTTGGAGTTATTTCACACACACCTAGGATTTATTTTTCCTAAGGTTTTTCCTTGTTTATTAGTCATAATTAGTCATTATCCAGTCTCCTATATTTTAGGGGAGAATATTCCACCTGGAGAATAATCTCTTTTAGTTGACACTTCAGTTTGACTAGTCGAGTTGAGTTTAGATGTTGCATTGGTTTTATCACCATGCAACATTGGGATCATCACCATGCTAATTTGACCTTGCCTTGGTATCATCACCATACTATCACATTACCCTTGATTCCCTGAGTTAACTCCTTACTACTCTTTGTTTAGTCAGTTAACTGAAGACTAGTTGACTAGTTAACTCAACTAGGTAGTAGTTCACTCCCGTAACTGCCTGAGAGACTAGACTAGGTGGAAGTTCACTCCCGTAACTATTGGTGTGTGTCTAGATCACTCTAGACCACCATTATGGTGCATTGGTTCTCCTCTAGTGCACACTCATTGATTTATATAGATTATATCATGTGTAAATTATTCATTATTCACAACGGTTAATGAGAATTATTTCATTCTTTCTCCAATTCTCTCTGAAAATGTGTGTATTATGTTTTAGCTAGATCTATTCGGTGTAGGTTCAATACATTTACAACTTTGTCACCTAGGCCCTCACTACCACTGCTGCCACTACTAGTATATTTGATTCCAAGCCTCTTCGCAGGCCTGTCCTAGTTTGTGCTCCACTATGGCACAACATCCTCTCCCACACCACTACCTAGTGTGAGCTTCCTCTTCATTCTCACCCTCATCTAACTCTTCTCCATTCTTCCACTCAAATTTATTCCTTGGCTCAACTCTTCTTGTGTATATTTCGACTATTTTTCTCCTCTTCTCTTGTGTATCCATTCCAGTCCTCACCTCATTTCAACAACTTCTTGGATCCCCCTCACTGGATCCATACTCTGGTTATTTTCCCCCCACCTTTTATAGAAACCCGCCCAGTGTTAGGGGGTTTACTCAGCCATCCTATCAGGCTCCATGCACATCATTATTTTTTCTATGAACAAAATTTTCATCCAAAGGGGTATCTCTTCTAACATCCACTTTCTTGGACCTTCTTAAAAATTTCTTTCAACCTCACTGAAAGAATCTCTATATCCTATAATAAACTCAACAATGTATCCTTCCTTTACTTAGGAAAATAGAAATCAATGGCCCGATTCCACTTGTTATCCAATTCCTTTAGAATATCAAGCTTGGCTTGATCCCATACTATTGGCTCTGATGGTAACACCATTGAATTAACTTATGATTTTATTTTTAACCATTCATGCAGAAAACATGGAAATTCTTTGAAAAATAGATCATGTAGATCAGAGTAAAGATATATACATTTCCATTCTTCTGTGTTCACTCACAATCATTTCATATCTCGCAGAGAAAGCACGTCCTCCTTCGCTTCTATCCATTCTTGAATCTCCTCTTTAGACGAATGCCACAATATTTCTCTTTTCCTCCATCAATATCAACAAGAATTCAGGTGTCGACAATGGAACCATTTTTTGGCATAAGGCAATGTCATTTTTTCAGTACACACTTGCACACGCACTAACCTTCTTAATAGTTGGGTTTTTGAGACCCAGGGTTCATCCAGAATGTGTCCAACAAAAACCCCTAAGCACTAACATATCAATCCTCGGTCAAGGTTAAGGAAGGTCTCACCTGAGATGCAAAGAGGATCACAGAGACCATAAGGTCTTGTGTTGGGGATGGAGAATCAAACATAACTAACAATACTACAAATGGAATCCATGCAAATCATATATAATAATATATCAAGGACTAAGAATTAAAAAAATACACATGCATATGTTACTTATTCATAACAAACACAGGATAGAACAAAACTGCCATATGTTTATTATTGGACGTATTCCATCATATTAGAGATATACATTGTGTTGAATAATTGAGTTGAAAAACCATAAGACTTAATGTCATTACTATATAAATAGTAGTAATACAACAGGATGTGCCTTGTGCTAAGATTTAAGATTTAGACAGATATAAGACACATGAGACTTCTCAATTCAACACAGGATTACAATAGGCTAATTTTGAACTATGGGACTAATGTATTCAAAAATTAACCATACTGCTTTCTGATTTGAAATATTTATTTTATATCTCTTTCTGTTGGGGAGCATTTCCCTTCATCATTCTACTCCACTCACTTGTCTGATCTAACAACCTCACACGCTTCTGTTACCTACTAAGGCTCCATGTAGGTTCTTTGCATTAGGGGTAATCTTAGCTACCCGACCAACTCATCTTCTGGCCACCCCATGTCTTCTTCCATTCATGGCAATAATCATTCTTGGAGATATCTTGATGATTCCTTTCTTGCTTCCGATAGGAATCTTCTTGGTTTTGGGTGCAACTAACAAAACTTGGATCGATGCACTCAACTGAAAAAATTCACACTGGCGCACCACTAAATGCCTTTATATTTGGCATGTTTCTTAACAAAACCCAGTCTAATGCGCGCACTATGGTATTATTTCATGCATTTCCTTAGGCGCTCGAAAAAATACTGGATGATCGTGCACAACTTTTTTTTGTGCGTGCATGCAAAATTGGACCCAAAACTTTGGGTTCCAACACATTATCTAAATCCACCTCACTACCATGTGATATCCACGTGGCTCCCTGCCACTCATTTCATACAATGTGGTACTGACATGGAGCCAAGTGATTTTGGCCTAACTCATCACTTTGGGGTTTCTAACCTCTCAAGCCCTTCTTCGTCGTCCAGACTTCACTCCTGAGGAGCACCACATTCAACCTTGAATTCTCTGATGATGACCTACCCATCGGACCCTTCCCAAATCTGACGGCTTTTGAGTTTGACCTTCAATTATTTTGAATGTATCGGCATCCCCCAGCTTGCACGCTAGGTAACATCCATTTTTGTTATCTCTCCCATAGTGAATGGATGGGACCCACAAGGATCTATGGTTGATATTTCATCTAACCCATCCACTGACAAATGGCTATCATTTTTACCCCAATTTTATTATTATAGGGATGATTTTAGGGGATAAATTTCGCTCATGGGCTAATTTTCCATGGTTTTTCCCAAAACAATATTTTCTTTTCTAAAAGCGATTTGCCCAAATTCTATAGGATAAAATTATTTTACCTTAAAAATCACCAAACATTTATACAAACTTTATAAAATCCTTAGAAATTTGAATATTTTTACAAAAATATCTCCAAACATTTTATAGTTGGCATATGAAGGATTAGTAAGATTCACCAAGGTTTCTACATTTTAAAATAAATTTCCATTCTTAAAATCGATTGGCGGTGGCACTTGCCTCTATCCACACTTTTGGACAATGCTCGAAAACTTTTGAAGAATGGTCAAGATCTGACATTTTGCAGATATGACGGTCTAGATATTCGTTGACACCATAAGGGTTTCTAGGCCCTCTAGAGCCACTCCTTTCAAATCAACCATTCCACTAGTGACATGCATAACCCCTACAGTTGTTCTAGTTTCCACACTAGCTTGTCCCATCATCATGTTGTTGTCACCTCTTTCATTGCTCAAGGTAACCTACCATGCATCTACAGTGGAGATATTCTCTCTCTCCTCAGTGTCGATCAACAATTCTTATTAATTCTCAAGCCTTTATCATCATTGGAACTCTTGGCCAACACATGATCTTAACAACCTTCCATGATTTGATGAATATACATTGAGATTGACGATCCAAATCATGTCCCATCTCTAGAATCTCATCGTCACCGTCGAACTTCTCTTAAGTCTTTGCACTCAATCACTCCCAATGATGTTTCCCTTCCCGACAAAGGTTTGATATTTACTCATCCCGCCAAATCAACAGTTGTAATCTCTCTCGACACATCACAGGGTTTCCTTACTAGTTAATTCCCATCTTTGGGACTTAGCCAAATTCAAGATTTCTTCAAGACTTTATCAATCCTCAAGAAGTTCGATTCCTAATCTAAGATAGTCAAAGACCAACTAATCTTCATAAAATGTTAGTTCTTGCATATCTTACAATATTTCCATAAAATATTGAGACTTTCTCAATATTCAGGGTTCTCTATTCCTCACAGGGATCTCTCTGGTCAATAGGACACCCATATCACTAGTTAAATGATGTTTTTTTCCATGTCCTGAAAACTTTTCTCTAAATCTGCAAGGTTCCTAGGGACTCAACTTTCCACACTTAAACGAGCTCATGGTTTGATAATATGACAAGGTATGATCATCTCATCCCAACCATTAAAAGTTTCCTATTTAACAATTACAAGCATTTACACTTCCCATTATTCATACACACATACATCATTCATACACAATATAAACAAGTCCATTTATACACTTATCTAATCAGGGAATTTTCCAATACTAACTAACTGAGAGAGGACACCTTTCCTCCCACCCTTAGGCTACACTACAGAGTACCTTCCTATAGTATACCACCCCTGTGCCAAGCCATGATAACACAAGGGAACTGATTTAGTTGGTTTCCAAGTCTAATGATCTAAGAATTTTACTCTCCTTCCTCCATTGACAACATTAGAAGTTTCACCCTTCCCAATGAGCTCGGTATCTCTACAGGTTTATCAGGTGGTTTCTCAATTGGATTTCCTCTACACAAGGGAGTATCTTCTCTGCTAAAAAATCCCTTAGCAACCTCCCCTTACTAGTGTCAGTTTTTGTCCAGTAACCACTAAGTTTCAACCCATTATTTCTCTAGTCTATATTTGGGTCTTCTCTGTTCGGGGTGATCACTCTCAATTTGGATGAGTTTCCTATTTTATTCAAGGAAACCTCTCACGTTTCTCAATCTACACTCTTGAACTCCTATGTTCTCAACACCTATTCTCTATTATTTTGTTGCTCATGATTCCAGTTTAGATCTTATTTTCTCATGTCTCATATGTGTGTTCCCTTCTTTTGTCTCTGATACCACACTCTACTTGTTGAGTTTTTAGTCTCACTTCTCTATGTGTGGTCGTTGGTGGTGTTTCTTCCCCATTTTATCTCTTCCTCGACTGATATCCTTAGTATTTTCTTTGCCTCCCTCCAGATGCAACCTGCAGTCCGCAGTTCCCATTCTAAAGAGGAAAATTGTGATGTCCTACTATCAGGTCATTCAATTGTCCCTTTGCTTCTCCAAAAGACCAATCCTTCAACAACCAAAAATATCATCGGCCATTTCCCTCACCTTCCATAACTAGTAATGTGGCTCATTCAGGTTGGGTATGATGGGAGGTATGAGTTTACGCTTAGCAATGATAATTATGCTTGTTAAACAAGATTATTGTTTTATTCATAAAAACAACTTAGCTCCCCACTCCATGTCACTTCATCGGTCCATGTTTCATCAACTCCCACATGTTTATCATGGCCACTGCTTGCAAGGTTTTTCCCTCTCAATCAGCGGTTTAGGTGTTTTTATTAAATCGAACCATAATTACATGTTTCATAAGTATACTTATATGAAGTATTAGCATAATTACAGTCTTGGGGGGGAATACAGTGTTACATTCCCCTCCCCATTAAAGGAAACAATGTCCTTGATGTTTAAAACACCATGTATATACAATTATATAGAAAAAAAAAATGAGTATGTCAATCTCATGGCATCTTCCAGCTCTCATGTAGCTTCATCTACTCCAAAGTGCTTCCATTGCACCTTGACCTACACAATGGCTCAGTTCTGGAGCATTGTTTCTCTCTTTTCCAGGATACATTGTGGTTCGGGATGGAACTCTCCTTCTAGTTCCACCTATATCACATTCCAATCAATTACATGATTAGGGTCATTTACATATTTATTTAACAAAGATACATGGAACACATTATGAGATCTAACAGTAGGTGGTAATACAAGTATGTATACTATTGGTCCCACTCTTTACAAGACTTGAAATGGTTCACAATAGAGGGGTTCCAATTTATCACACATTCCCATTATCAGGGAAATCCTCTTGGGTTTCACTCGGAGACACATGGTCTCCTACTTTCAACTCTTTGTGAGTTCTCTACTGCATAGATCTTTTATATGTCTTGAGCTACTTTCATATTTTATCGTATCTTGACCATTTCCTACTCCATCTCCTTCAACAATTCTAGTCCAAGTGTGATCTTATCCATTAGGATTTCCCAACTAATTGGAACTCTACACTTTCTACCATATAGAACCTCAAAAGGGATCATTTTCAATGATTCGTGATAACCATTGTTGTAGGAAAACTCTAACAAAGGTAGATATTCCTCCCACTACTTGGGTTGATGCATAACATGCATTCTGAACATGTCATCTAATATTTTATTCATTCTTTCAGTATGACCATCTATTTGAGGATGGTAGGTTGTACTA
This sequence comes from Picea engelmannii, assembly GCA_009831015.1. Taxonomy (NCBI): domain Eukaryota; kingdom Viridiplantae; phylum Streptophyta; class Pinopsida; order Pinales; family Pinaceae; genus Picea; species Picea engelmannii. The sequence goes on along the minus strand of ML804870.1, from coordinate 158,636 downwards.
AATTCCAATTGTGTTCCCAAGCCTGTAAACAAGCTTCTCCAAAAACTTGAGGTGAACTTGGCATCTCTATCTAAAATTATGGTCTTGGGAAAACCATGCAATATGAAAATATCCTTCATAAAAACATTAGCAACATATATGGCTTTGAAGGTAGATTTAATGGGGATAAATGAGCTGCATTTCTCATATTATCCACTACAACCATGATCGCATCATGTTTTTTTATCGTTTTTCGTAATTCGGTGATGAAATCCATCGAAATCATTTCCCATTTCCACTCAGGAATAGGAAAACGTTGCAATAGACCTGTACGATGTCTATGATCTACTTTTACCTGTTGACACTCCAGGAATTTAGCAGTGTGTTAAGTGTTGTCTTGCTTTATCCCAGACCAATAATACAATTACATTATCATTGTCACCATTTTCTGGTAACTAGGGTGACCTACATATGGTCTTCTATGGAACTCGTCCATAATTAAACACCTCAAATATGTTGAATTAGGCATGTTTAGTCCGTTATTATATAACAACAAACCATCAAATCCAAGCTAATACCCTTCGCATTTCTTCCCTCTAGGTTCTTTTTTTAACCCTTATTCCATGTGATGAAAAATGCATCTCCCTACAAGAGGATTTTAATCCTCTTCCTGGTATTAGACTCCCCTACACTTGTTGTTGCTAAGTGTGTTGTCTGAATTCTTCGGCTAAGCACATATGCCACTTTGTTTTCCTTCCCTTTTATATTCTTGATTCTGAAATCAAATTCATCAATCAGTGCCATCCACCTAGCCTATCTAGTATTCAACCTCGGTTGGTTGAATAGGTACTTCTGACCAAAGTGGTCAGTCATTAGGACGAGTCGTCTCCTGATCAAGTAATTTCTCCACATCTTCAATGCATGCACAATAGTTTCCAATTCTAAATCGTGGGTAACATACTTAGTCTCATGCTCATTCAACTTACGTGATTCATAACAAATCACCTACCCTTATTTCATGAGAAATCCACCGATTCCTTCCTTGCAAGCATCAGTGCAAACCAAAAAATATTTTTCTGGGTCTGCAATCTTCAGAATCGGGGATTTAGTCAGAAGATGCTTCAATAGTTGGAATCTTTCTTCACACTATGGTGACCATATAAAATTCTTCCATTTTCTTTGCAACGAGGTAATAGGGTTACCAATATTGGAAAATCCCTTTATGAACCATCTGTAGTTTCCAACCAATCCCATGAAGGATCTTACTCATGTTACATTTCTAGGGGCACGCTAATCCATGATTTCCTTAATTTTTTTATGATCCACTGCCACTCCTCCTGCTGAGATCACATGTCCTAGATACTGGATTTCCCTTTGAAAGAAATCACATTTACTAAACTTAGCATACAATTGGTTTTATCTTAACACTTGTAGCACCATCCTGAGATACTCTTTGTGTTCTTCTCTATTCTTGGAATACACCAAAATGTCATCCACATATACTAAGACAAAATTTTCCAAATACTTGTCGAGCACGCTATTCATAAAACACGTGAATGTAGTTGGTGCCTTCATGAGTCTAAATGGTACCACCATAAACTCATAGTGATTGTACCTTGTTATAAAGGTTTTCTTGTGGATGTCCTTCTCCTTGATTCCGACGGTGATATCCCTACCTCAAATCAATCTTTGAGAAAATTGCAGCTCCTCTGAGTTGATCAAATCGATCATCTATCCTAGGAAAAGAATACTTGTTCTTGATGGTCATCTTGTTCAACTATCTATATTTGATACACAGTCTCAACGTGCCATCCTTATTCTTTACAAACAGAGTTGGAGCTCCCCATAGGGACACACTTGGCCTGATGTAACCTTTATCTAACATTTCCTTTAGTTGTATATTCAGCTCCACCAACTTTGGTGTGCTCATTCTGTAAGTTAATTTTGATGCTCGTACTTCTCCAGGAACAATATCTATTGAGAAATCAATATCTCTTTTCATAGGTAGTTCGGTCTCTTCCTCTAGAAACACATCTATGAATTCCCATAGTACTAGGTGAAATTTAGCATTCATCTCTTTTCATTCCAAAACCTTCTCATAACAATTTAACTTTTCCTTGTGGGAATCTAGCCAATCCATTACCAATAGTACATCGTAGGAACCTAGGGGTAGGATATTCAAGGCTTCCTAAGTTTGCAGTCTGTCCATTTCAATTGGACTTGCCTCAATAAACTCAACAACTTTCCTCTTTGTTCCAGTGGCTAACTAGACCAACCATACTCTCGCATGTTTCTTTCTCTACAATGAACATGCCTCAACAACTTGAGGCGAAATATAACTAAGTTTAGAACCTGGGTCAATTAAAATAGAGACAGGTTGATTGGAAATAATATCATCTCAATCCACCATAGAGGCTTGGTGGTGTGCTTGATTATTCTCTACAACTACATAAATTCTTGGCACGCTTCTAGCTACATTATCAACTATAACTACATATTACACATTATACATTTTTCTATTGCCGTGCTACCTATGAGGAAAATCCCTCAACATGTGTGGTTCTCCACATCCCCAACATTGCAAGGGTCCTTTATTGGGATCCTCTAACCTTTCTCTTGCTTGCTCTTATATTTTATCTCCACTTTGATATGGAAAATTTTGTTGATGCACACTCCTTCCTTGCTCTTATGTTTTATTTTCACTTTGATATGGAAAATTTTGTTGATGCACACTCCTTCTTGGTTGACCCAATTGTGCACCTTTCCTCGAATACTTGCAAGGAAATGACTTGAATCCCTTCTTCTGGAATCCACTCTTGTATTTCCTCTTCCATTCTTTTGAAGGATATTTCTTATGCTTAAATTTATCATAACAACACTTGGATTTCCAAATAGTGTCTGCTAACATCTTGGGTTTGTCAAACTCAATTTGATCATATTAGGACTATGGAATTCCACTAAGAAAGCAGTGCACTCTCACTTTCTCATCCTTGAGGTAAAGGACACACCTAAACAAATTTATAAACCTTTTAACATATACATACATGGTAATCTGACCCAACTTATGCTCATGGAATTCCTTTAATTTGTTGTCGTAATAATTTTCTGACATGTAATCCTTTTGTAAGTATTTCTCAAATTGTTTCCATGTCAATTTGCTTTCCTCCAGTCCTTTGATTTACTTGAGGTATTCCTACCAGATGGAAGCTCCTCCATTTGGGTTAAATATGGAAATCCTTGCCTTGGTATTCTCAAAGTAATTTTCTACCTGAAATTTCTTCTTCAAACTAAACAACCATGCTTCAAACTCTTCTCCTTTATTTATCTCTCCATCGAAGGTAGGNATGGAAGCTCCTCCATTTGGGTTAAATATGGAAATCCTTGCCTTGGTATTCTCAAAGTAATTTTCTACCTGAAATTTCTTCTTCAAACTAAACAACCATGCTTCAAACTCTTCTCCTTTATTTATCTCTCCATCGAAGGTAGGCGACTTAGCATTCTTTAATTCTTCAGTCAAAGAACTCTAAGAATTCCTCATCTTCTTCTTCTTTGGAACACTTGATTATGTGCCACTATTGGACAACTCTACCGAGGTAATTTTTCTTCTAGGTGACTCCATGGAAACACTTCTACACGATCTTCCTTTCTTGGCATCACAATGCCTTTTCCTAGAATAACTCTTTCCCACGTCATTGTGAGCCAACCCATTCCTCTGGGCATTCGAACAAATTTTCAACCTCTCCAACTATTGCAACTTTGTGTTGTTACGACCTTGTTGCAGATGTTTTTGGATTCCAAATAGGCTCTACAGTAACACTGCATTCAATTTTGTCTATTCAACTTGGGGTCTCATAAGCATATCATTGTCTACCTTCAGAATTCTAATAGTGGCCATCAAACATGGAGTAATTTCTCTATCCCTTCGGCCATCAAAATATTTGTCTATGAGGTGTGATGTTTCATTCATGATGTGTTGTACCAATCACCTCTATTTCTTTTCAGTACGTCCTACGTGCTAAAACAACAATTGTTATTAGTAATTACACCACTAGTGAAAGTATGCATGTTAGACAATCAGTAACACCTTTATTTAAATGATTTCAAGTGACCTTGGGGACCAATTCAAGCCTAGAGTATCACTTTTTATCACACTCAACACCCTAAACCTCTCTTAGGCTGGTGGGATATTAAAATTCCTCTCTTTCCAGCTTGTCTGTTATCAAATTCTAAGGGCCATAGAGGGATTCTAGTCACTTGGAGCTTCCAAACGACTGTGACAATGTTTGGATCTGATCTCTAGATCTCAAGTTACAGCCTCTCAAAACCTCCAACCCTCATTATTTAAATCCACCTAACTACCACGTGGCTCCCTATTACTCGGTTCATCTAATGTGGTACTGACATGGTGCCAAGTGGCACTAGCCTAACTCGTCGCTTCAGTGTTTGTAATCTCTCAAGCCATTTTTTGTCATCGATACTTCACTCCTATGGAGCACCACATTCAACCTTGAATTCTTTGATGACTACCCACCCATCAGACCCTTCCCATATCTGACGGCTTTCGAGTTTGACCTTCAATGGTTCTGATTGTATCGGTGTCCCCCAAATTTCACACTAGGTAATGCCTAAATTTTTTATCTATCCCATAATGAATGGATGGAACCCACAAGGATCTGCGGATGATATTTCATCTCACCCATCCACTGACCAACAATTGTCATTTTTACCCCAAACCTCGTCGTTGTCATCACTTTCCTCTGTCCATGCTTCTGGACCATCCTTGGCAACTTCTAATGAATGTTCAATATCTGACATTCTATAGATCCAATGGTATAGATATTTGTCGACACCATAAGGGTTTCCAAGCCCTTGGGAACCACTCCTATATTGTCAACCATTCCACTGGTGACATGCGTCACCCTTGCGGTTGTTCTGGATGCCACATTGGCTTGCCCCATCATCATGTTTTTATCACCTCTTTCATTTCTCAATGGAACCTATCATGCATCTACAACGAATATATTCCCTCTCTCCTCAGTGTCGATCAAATAAACTCGTTAATTCTCAAGACTTTATCGTCATTGACACTCTTGGCCAACACATGATCTTAACAACCTTCCATACTTCGATGACGATACATCAAGATAGACTATACAAACCCTTTTGTCATCGTCTCCATCGAAATCGACAACCTTCATCCCATCTCTAGAATATCATCGTCATCGTCGGACTTCTCTTAAGTCATGTCACTCAATCACTCTTGATGATGATTCCCTTCCCAATGAAGGGTTGAGATTACTCATCCCACTGAATCAACGGATGTAATCTCTCTCGACACATCACAAGGTTTCCTTACTAGTTTATTCCCATCTTAGGGACTTAGCCAAATTCAAAGTTTCTTCAAGACTTTATCAGTCCTCAAGAAGTTCGATTCCTACTCTAAGACAGTCAAAGACCGACTAATATTCATAAAAAGGTAGTTCTTGCATATCTTTCAAGATTTCCACAAAATATCGGGACTTTCTTCAGGATTAAGGGTTCTATATTCCTCATAGGGACCTATCTCGTCAATAGGACACCCACATCACTGGTTAAATTATTTTTTTGTCCATTTCCTACAAACTTTCCTCTAAATATGCAAGGTTCCTACTGACACAATTGTCCACACTTAAACGAGATCATGATTTGATAAGATGACAAGGTATCATCAACTCATCCAAACCATTCAGAGTTTCATTTTTATCAATTAAAATCATTTATACTTTCCATTATTCATACAATTACATACATGCATACATCATTCATACACAATATAAACAAGTCCAGTTATACACTTATCTGATAAGGGAATTTGCCAATACTGACTTACTCGGGCGGCCACACTGCAGAGTACCTTCCTACAATATGCTACCCCCATTCCAATCCATGATACTACGAGGGGAATGACTCATTACCAATGAAACTATCTGATTGAGAACGCTAGAGCGGTCGAATCATCAGGACCCACTACAGTTGGATATTTGGGCAAAGCCCATAGGATACATGCAGCGGTGAACAACTACCAGGCCGAGCACCAGTCCACTGTTCTCGATACATCAGGTACAATCGTCGACTAAACTTTCAATATATTGATAGATCCAGGTGCTACAGAGAGATTTATCTCTAGTGTAGCGCTAAAGAGAATTAAGGTAAAGGTAATCGAGCAGGACGAGTTCAGATATGTAGAAATGGCATCGAGTGCCAAACAGAAGGTTGGAGGAAAGGTTACAAACTGTAACATTAACTTGGGAGATTTTGTAACGAAGGCCAACCTATATGTCAAGATCTTAGGATCTTATGACATAGTGATTGGTATGGATTGGTTGGAATCGCATGATGCAATAATTAACTGTAATATGAAATGATCAAGTTTGACAGATGATTTGGGACAAAGTACAGTGATTGTGGGAAGGAACCAGGAGGTGTCATTGAGATTTTTTTCTTCCCTACAGCTACAGAAGAGTATGTGCAAGGGGTGAAAGAATTATGCAATATTAGCGCTAAACGAAAAGGGCGATGCAAAAGGATTAGAAAACCTTCCTGTAGTGCAAGAGTTTGTAGACATGTTTCCAGAAGAGTTACCAGGTTTACCGCCTGAAAGAGAGTTGGATTTTACAATAGAATTGAAGCCTGGAACTGAATCGATAACGAGAACGTCATATCGGATGTCAATGCCTGAATTGCAAGGAGATGAAAATGCAATTGAAGGAATTGTTGGATTTGGGACGTATACGTCCAAGTGTGTCGCCTTGGGGTGCACCAGTTATTTTTGTGAGAAATAAGGATGGATCGTGGAGACTTTGTATTGACTATCGTCAATTAAACAAAACAACGATTAAGAACCAGTATTTGTTACCTAGAATAAATGATTTGTTTGACCAAATGAAGGGGGCGACGGTGTTTTCGAAGATTGATTTGAGATGTGTATATCACCAATTACGGATTAAAGAAGAAGATATCCCTAAGACCGCATTTAAGACGAGGTTCAGACACTATGAGTTTACAGTTTTGTCGGTTGGATTGACGAATGCCCTGGGGGTATTCATGAGTTTGATGAATGGGGTGTTCTGTGAATACTTGGACAAGTTTGTTCAAGTATTTATTGATGACATACTAATTTATTCTCTAATGAAAGAAGAGCATGACGAACATTTAAGATTGGTCCTATAGTGTCTACGAGAAAACAAATTGTACGGGAAACTATCAAAATGTTCTTTTTACCAATCGAAGATTCATTACTTGGGACATATCATATCTGGTGAAGGTATCGTTGTGGATCCAGCAAAAGTAGAGCCTATTATGGAATGGCCAACACCAACAACGTACAAGAAGTACACAACTTTATGGGTTTATCAAGATATTACCGAAGATTCGTCGAAGGTTTTTAGAAGATAGAAAATCCGATCACGGAATTTCAAATGAAAAACAAGAAGTTCATTTGGACATAGAAATGCACGGAAGCATTTCAAAAACTTAAAGATTTGTTGACGACAGCACCAATATTGAAAGTCCACGACATGGACAAGGAATTCTTGGTATGCACGGATGCATCCAAGGTTTAAGTGGAGTTTTGATGCAAGATGGTCGAGTGATCGTTTATATTTAAAATAAATTGAGAAAGCATGAAGAAAACTACGCAACGCATGACATGGAGTTATTAGCAATTGTATATGCCTTGAGAGTTTGGAGACATTATCTGATAAGATGAAAATTTGAATTAAAGACAGATCACTATGGATTGTAGCATATATTTACGCAAAGTGACTTGAACACGCGACAGAGGCATTGGTCAAAATTACTTAGCGAATATGACTTTGAGATTACTTACATTAAAGGAATGGTGAACAAAGTGGCAGATGCATTGAGTCGGAGACCACGCATATTCTTGATAATACCTCTTAAGACGAATCTTCGAGAAAAAATTCTAACTGTACAGATCGATGATGACTGGTATAAATAAGTTAAGGATAATATTGGATGAATTACCATGATGGTACCGAATTTTGAAGGTTATTCCTTAGACATTGATGAATTTCTGAGATTTAACGAAAGAATTTAAGTACCACCTAACGATTAATTAAGAAGTTTGATCTTGAGTGAAGTGCATCGAGCAATATATATGGCTCATCCGAAAGTCACGAAGATGAAGGCAGACCTTAAGCATTTATTCTTCTAGAAGGGAATGAAAGAAAACATAGTTAGTTACGTGGTGAGATGTTTAGAATGTCAACAAGTGAAGGTTGAACATAGACATCTTGTGGGATTTTTACCGCCACACGTTATTCCGAAATCGAAATGGGAGGTCATTTCGATGGAATTTATTGTTGGATTTCCACTGACGGAAAGGAGACATGATTCAATTTTTGTGGTAGTTGACACTCTAACAAAGAGTGCATACTTTATTCTAGTGTGTAGGACATATCAGGTGCCAGATATAGCTAGAGTATTTTTCAACAAAATTTTGAGGTTACATGGTGTACCAAGAAGGATCATATCTAATAGAGGATCAATGTTTACAGGACGTTTTTGGACCAATTTCTAAGGGGCATTGGGAACACAATTGAATTTTAGTACAACATATCACCTAAAGATATGTTGGAAAGGTTGTTAAACTCTCTCCTAGATTTGTGGGACCTTTCGAGGTTGCGAAAAATAAAGGACTCATGGTTTATGCACTAGCCTTGCATGATTATTTGAGGCATATGCATGATTTATTTCATGTATCTGTTTTGAGACATTATATTAGTGATCCTTCACATGTTATTGACATGAGTTCTTTGTAGGTGACAGACGAGGGTGCTCTCATGGAAAAGATAATCCGCATTCTGGACCATCGCATTCGACAACTATGGCATCGAATAGTTGATCAGGTTAAGGTCTAGTGGGACAACTATAGTCCACACTCGACTACCTGGGAGGACGCATATGAAATGCGTCAACATTTTCCTTACTTGTTTTATAGATTAGACATGTAGATATATGTCATATACATTTGTTTACTTGCATTTATATACCGTACAAACTTTGGGATGAAGTTAAAAACAAGAGGGGTTGTATGTAATATCTCGCTCTACTAAGCACACTTTTTTTTACTTATTCATTGAGGACACTTGTGTGCAAGTGATCTGGTTATGGTACATTGTAATTTCATTTCGATTATGGATAATACATGATGATGATGATGTGTTGTGGCTTATTGTTATTTGATGTATATATATTGGTAGATGTTATTGTCGAGTTTTCCTGAGTGTCCAGGGCACATAACAGGTTATGGATGTTGATGGAATCAATGGACTTCCTTGGACTTCCGATTGAGTTAGGGAGTGAATTGTATTTTGATTTAGTATTTCATTTACGCACTTGTGACATATGATTGATTACAGTATGATTTATGTATATGGATTATTAACATGAGTTTTATCAATGGATGTAGGCTTCATGATGCTTGCTAATATAACTCACATAAGGAGTAGTGGGTCCATGCACAGAAACCAGACAATTAGGGAGAGGTGTGGTAGTGTCCCTATCACAACCTACTATCACTCTCGCGGTGGTCTGAATTGTAGGTTAACGATTACCTAGTTCGAGAGTTCCACGATGTCGTGAGGGAAGATTGATACAGTTGTTCACGAAGATTCTAAGGGGCGCACAATAAGGAGGAGTCCTTACTCCTTAGAAGCCCTTAGTCTCTCACAAGGTCGATCGAGTGGATTTTTGACTCCAAGGGTCGAACAAACTTCCAAAACCATTCAAAAGCGAGTGGAACCCTTGGAGCACGGAGGTGTGTCTTGAAGGCCAAGTCGCGTAATTAAAAAAAAAAAACTTGAGTCAATAAATCTAAGTGGCCTAGAAAACATTTAAATGATTAGACCTTATTGGATTAAAATAATTAATTAAACAATGAATTTATTAATTATAAATCCCAATAAAAGTCTAATCCTAAGTCTAAAACTAAGTCTAAGTCTATATTTAATTAAGGGACTAACTGAATTATGACATAAGTTAAAAGATTGGAGAATAATCAAACTCTAGGAAAAAGGGAAATAAAATCTAAAGATTGGATAAATTGCACATGTGTGCATGAAAATAATAAAAATGGATTTTTAAAATAGAAAAAAATAAAATATGAGAAAATAGTTGTACACATAGAATAGTATCTCTAGTCAAGCTACCACTAGTATAACTAGAAGAATACGCATATTCCAACTCTGACTAAGATCTAGTTAGGAGACACTCATTAAATGAGAATTTGGGGAAGAAATGGACAACTAAGAGTGAAAATAGGAACACATTGTAGAATGTGAGGGAAATTGGCTTTTAAATAAAATAAAAATGGTAATTACTTGTGCAACTTGGGGAGAGTGTGACAAGTGTGGGTGAGTAATCTTAATTAAATTAATTAAAAAGAGAATTAATTATGCATGAGGACATGTGTCATTAGGGATTTTTATATCAAAAAAATGGTGAAGAAGGAAAATGGATCTCACTTATTCTTGGTAAGGTTATGCTACCAAAATTATTGTGGATTGTCTTTTACTTGTGAGAGTTGGGATACCAAGCTTAGAGAAAGAGTGGAAGCTCTTCCTTGCGAGGCAATCTTGGAGCTATGGTTTTTTGTTTTTGTGTGTGTCCCCTTTGCGAATCAGGGGCCTAAGGGGGAAGAAGAGTACCCTTAGCATTCGCTGGGAAGTACTGGTGAAGTCTATGGATTATCGGGCGAAGAAAGGGAGGTCGCAAAACTTTCAAGTTGAAATTCAGCCTACGCCATCGAGCTTTCGGTTACAGTAATTGTTTGTATTATTATTGTTAATAGATGGAATGCGTTGTATATTGATTAAACACGATGCATGGGTTATTGTAATAATTATTCTAGTAAATAATATATATATATATATTCTTTCACTTGCCATATATGAAATGGCTCATTCCAATTGCACTTCTTAAAAATGATCTAAGCTCCATTGAAGACCATATGTGTAAAATCGATGTATCGAATTTTCGATTATAACATAGCATTTATGGGACTTTGCTGTGATTAAAAAGTATCATAAATACATATCATCATTATGTTAATTGTTATAGTTTTGTACATCGATCGTTACAATGTCTTATTCTTTGCATTAATTCATTTTTCTTCTGCACTGATTGTTCGACAATTAGTCCTTCTACTCCCTCGATACAAGTTGAATCTCACTCGACCCTTGACTTAATATTCACGGTTGGAGTTCCCCGCAGTCATATTATAGATCACTACTTCTTGATCTATAATATCGATGGTGGTTACATTACTATTTAAATTATGAATTTAAATTTTAATCGTGGCATAACACATTTAAGGTACCTCGGAAGTGTTGAAACTATTGGTGTCGAATTACACAATGTCGTGGTCTAGTCCAACGACCCTTTCCTTGTCTAGTTGATTTTAGAATTATAGAATTATTTCTTGATACCATATCGAAAGAGTGGTGTATTGAATTTAATATATATATATATATATATATATATATAATTTCTTAGTATCTCTAAATGAAGAAAATGAATATGAATAGGTAATTGTTTTACTTTGACAACTGATTGAAAACTTTATGTCTCAATATAATATTGAGAAGAATTTTGTGGCGACTAGAATCCTCGTATTTAAATGTCTTGCTTAATATTGACGTGCTAAACTTTTAGTATAGTAACCCTAAGGTTTGAATAACTAGATAGCTAATAGCTATAGAAAATTATTTTTAATAAAAGTACGGCCCTATTCTAGTGATTCTTTCTCGTGAATGGTTGATAAGATCTCTATCAGTATAATAATATTTTATTGAAATTATAAATTGAAATTTATAATTATAGGGAATCATTATGTAAATTTTCAAAAGAGATATAAAAAGAAGAAACCAGAGCATATGTTACATTTTGTCTTTTTGGAAAGTCAGTGGGTGCTCTTTATATTAGTTTTAAGTTACAAGATAGAATTCTTGAGATTAGGATGATACAATAAGGAGCTAATAAGTTTTTTTATCATACTTTGTAATAGATAAATATTTGATGAATATTGTTTAAATTTAGGATATTCATTATTAATTATCACATTAAATGAGTTGTCATTGAAATGATTACTTCATGGTTCAGATTTAAACGTGGTTATATACCCCTAATAATTGTTAGTAATGATGTTTCATCGACGTAATGTAAGAAGGTTGTTACACTTTCTTGGATGGTTATTCTTAGTTATTTCATTGTTGAGTTAGTCTTGAATTTTAGACTAGTTAGTTATGGGTGTAGATATCTTCATGTTCCTCAGAACAAACGCCTGTCCTGAGACCTTAAATGGTCAAAATCAATTGGACTAATCTTGGACTAGCATTGAGTATGTGTCTTGTAGGTCCTAACCTTGTAGATTTAGTGGGTAGATGTATTTGTTATCTTATGTGATATGTTGATCTATTAGTAACAATGATATTGTAATTGATTTGTGTTGTGTGATAATGTAAATGAGATTAGTATGAGTAAAAATTGATGTATGTTATTGTCATATAACTTATGTTCAATATGATGTTTCAAAAACAAATTACCACAACTGTACTCGCTTATTTGATGTCATAACGGAGGGGATGTTACATAGATCAACGATTCATGCATGGAAGCCCTAAATGGCTTCACTTATCTCTGTCTGCACCTCTGGGACTTCTTGATATACCTTATTGAATTCCTACTACATTTTTTCTACCTTGTGTGTGGCCTCATCACATTCATGTTTAACTTTGTTGTACTTTATCTCTAATGCGACATTTTCTATCATAACCTTCACTAACTCATTGGATTTCTTCTCTGCATGCATTTTCAGCTCTTGCATTGTGCTCATATGTAATTCTTGCAATACATCCATTGGAAGTTTTGATAGAACTAAGTCAATGTGACTTAGCTCCTTGGATTGTTCCTACATTTCTATCGTGGGGAACTTGATTTCCCCTGTCACTATCTTAATCCATATGTGTGCTCCTACGACTGCTAAGGACTGGGAGATCACTGGCCCTTCCTCTCTAGTCTTGGTAGTGATTTTTGTTGGTTCCTCCTTTGTTTGTTGCCCTGACACGATGTTTGTTGCTTCTAATAGTTGTCGCAATTATTCCATATGTTCTTGCATGTGTATGTTCATCTCTTCTTGTTGTCGTGTTGTGCGTTGAAATGCATCACCAGTGACCTTTTTTACTTAGTCTCCTATCTTATCCAAATCATCATTTGTCAAAGGCTAGATAACCACTTCCTTAATGACTTTGTGCTTCAGTCGTTGTTGTCTGGGTATCCTTGTCTTTGGATCTTTTCTCTTCCTATCATTGTGCAGTGTTGTTTGTTGAGTTGTTTCTTTTGGGCCCTTTCCTCTATCTTGGTCGTCGCCTTCTTCTTCATCCTCATCAACCTCGTGTATTTTTGGTTTTTGATTCCTTGATGACCCTGTCTCTTCTGGTGGAATATTCCACTCATCATCCCAATCGACCATAATATGGCCCAATTCCTCTTCCATCAATATGCATTGTGTTGGCATCCACTATTGATCTGGGTCCTTCTTTTCGTGTACGTACCTATGGTGACATCCTTCCTTAAAATGTGCCACTACCGTATATGCCTCGACCACCTGTGGTGGTATGTACGAGGTCCTCTCAATGATTTCCCCGATAATTTCCTTGTAAATATAAAATGAAACATTACTATCCATATGTCGTGCCTTTTGTTTAGTATACCAAAGGTTCTGATACCATGCGGATAAATCAGGATTCTTTGTGACTCCCAAAAATTCACTACCATATGGCTCTCTCCAAGCTGATAGCACGATCAGAATTAGTAACCAAGTGTAGTGGAACTCGATCCCCTTATCCTACGCTTCCTCACAATCAATCAAAAATTGGTTTAACAAAAATATTTCCCAGTTCATCTGGACACCCTTGACACATCGTTTTGATGTCACTATGACCATTGTTGGCACTTGATATTTTCTACACTTCCTTAATAGATTACAGGCTAAGGCATGTGTCGCAAACCTTGTCATTAGGTCACATATTTTTGTGACATCCAATCCACTTTTTCCATGGAATGTATGGAATTTCTCTTTCACACTCTTTGAGAGAGCCTTTTCATTCTTCTTGTAAAAAAACAATGATGTGGGATCCTCACCCTACGATGGAAGACATGTAATGTGAACTATTAAATCATTATCAATGGACATTGGTCTGTCAAGCCACATGTATCCCCCATGCACACAAGTTAGCATCATTTTTACACATGCATTTATCTCCTAGCTTCGTCCAAAATGCAGTATATCGAACACATTTATAAGACCTGTTTTTTGCAACCCCCTAGCTCACGCCTGGGGCTCTATGACTATCATATGAGTCTTGTAACTAATGGAATTTATCAAAAACTTATTGGGTACTATCTCTGGAAACTTATTTTCATATTTGATGTTGTGATCAACATATTTCAGAGCTGGTATCAGACCTAACATATCCCCTTCACAATGACTCCCTCTGGAATTTGTGGCTCCACTAATGGGTAATTTGCATCCTTATGTAAGTTGACGTGCTTCGTGGATGGATTTCTTAGTGGGATATAATCCATGGGGAATATTTCTGTTGAGGATGATGCCTCATGTGTCTCTTCTCCTACCAGTGACATTGCAGGTTGATCGCGTGGTTTCTTCGGTACTAACGCTAACGTTGATGTTTCCTTAGGTGGTGTCATATTCCTCTTTGACACTGGTCTCAAATTCCAACTAATTCTGGAACTCGATTCTGAAATTTGTATCTGTAAATTCAACTCTTCGACTCTGTAACTTCAGATTTGTATGTGAATTATGAATGACAATAACCTCCCCACGACACCCTTGTTCTTGCTTTTATACTATATTTATAGCTATAGCTTCCCTTCACACCTAAACGTTTCATCTAATCCACTAATGTTTTTCATTCATTGCCTTCCTTAATGCTCCATTAACTTCATATCTTCGACGATTTCTTCATTTGATTCTACAATATTTCACAATCTTCTATCCATTTTGCATTTATTATTACGCGACGCCACTACTTCGTTGTCATGGTAGCTCTTTAATACATGTACTTTCATGGACTATCTTAAGTTCTCTTAGCTTTAATCTGTGCAATTTATTCTTTGTGTGTGATCTCTTTCCTCTGCACCAACTTGCTTCCTTCATATATGTGCTCTTCTACTTACTTTTCTCTCATCTACGACATTTTCCTACTTTTCCTTTTTACCCGTGAATCTTAACTTCTTTGACTCCTTAACTTTTGACCTCTTCCCTTAACCCTTTTATTTTTTTTTCTTGTTTTACTTTCTTTTTTTTTCTTTTTTTTTCCTTTTCTTGCTATAGTACACTATGATACAAGTTAGTTTGTGCAACTCCCCTAGTGTGCGAAAGGACGATCATCCCTGTATAGTTTCAACAGACTCCCATTCACTAGTCCTTCCACAACTTTTCCATCCAACTATTATGATTGAACAACACATGCGTCCGTCAAATATATGATCATGTATTTCCCTATCCAGTGTGTCATGAACTTTCCTGGGTGTTGTAAGAACTTATTGTCATAGAAAAGTACTAGATCTCTTGTCTAAAACTTCTTCTTCTTGATGTTTCTATCATGCCATGCCTTTTCATGTTCCTTATACACTTGTTGATGGAACCCTCCAATAAATCAATCTTCTTCTAACACTAGTAACTGTGATATTATTTCTTCTATTGTACCTAAATCAGTAAGCTCTGTCATCACTGAAATTTGTAGACTAGGTACAATAAACTCTATGGGAATTATTTCTCCCTAACCATTTGCTAACCTAAAAGGTGTCTAACATGTCAATTTCTTGTATGTAGTTCTATAATCCCAAAGCACTGTAGGGTTCTGTAAATCCCATTCATCTTGTCCTACAATACACACCTTGGTCAATGCATTCTCCATTATCTTATTGAAGGCCTCCATCATTTCATTAGCTTGTGGTTGATATGGAGTGTTCTTTTGATGTTGAATCTGGAACTCTTATGTCAATGTTGCAATTGTATTTTTCAAAAAGTGAGTCCCCTGGTCGTACATAAGTACTTTAGGACACCCAAACCTTGTAACTATGTTCTCGAATAAGAATCATGCAGTTGTCTCCACACTGCAATCTATAATGGATTATGCCTCTTCCCATCTTGTCAAGTAATATGTCACAGTAATTATGTACCTAGCTCATGTTTTCCTCGTTGGTGGATTAATCGATTCGATAAAATCCACTGCCCATTTGTCAAATTCCAGTAAGGTGACTTGTGGATTCAAAGGAATCTCATATCTTCGTGATGGCCTTCCTATTCTCTGGAAAAGATTGCAGCTCTAACAATATTCCTTCGCATCCTTATGGAGGGTGGGCCACCATAGCCCTGCATGTAAGATATTTTTTGTTGTATCATTTCCTGCATAATGTACTCATGTAATTCCATCATGCACCTCTATGAGGATCATCGGTCTCTCATGATTTATCACACATGGTCGTAAAATCCCATCTATGCACAAATTATATAATTTTTTTGCGGTCAAATGATAATTCGTTTCTTTAACCACTAGTTGTTTCTTTTGTGTTATTGTCATGTCAAATGGATTCACTCATGTGCTTAAAAATTGAACATTTTTTGCAAAATGTTCGCCTACAATTTGAACAGTGAATAAATGTGCATATGGTAAATTTTCATCTAGGTTTCATGCATATTTTCATGTCAGTATATGTGATAAATGATATGGTCCTGCATTCAATTTCCCTAGCTTCAACTTTGAATCATACTCCTGGAACAAAAATAAACATCTGCAGATTTTGCCCCCCAACGTTGGCTTGTTCACTAGATATATGAGTGCAGAGTGATATGTATACATCTTGAAATGGGACCCCAACAAATAGTGTCTGAACTTCAACAAGTCATAAACCATTCCCAAGCCTTCCCTTTATTTCTTTGTGTAATTATTCTCAGCAATCGACAACTTCCTACTAGCAAACGCAATTGGATGATCTAACTCTCCCTCTCCCGGTTGGGCTAACATTGAGTCGAGCACTATCGATGATGCATCCACATGAACATGAAACTCTTTCTTCCAATCCGAGAACACCACAATGGGCATAGTTACTAACTTATGTTTTAATATGTCTATACCATTATGACAGTCTTCATTCCATTGAAACTTGTTTCTTTCTTCAATAACTTCTGCATTGGAGTTGTAATTTGTGCATGACATTTAATAAATTTCATGTAGTATTCGGTTTGACCCAAATTTGTTTTCAACTGTCTCACTGATTCAAGAGGTGGAAAATTAACAATTACCGCTATCTTGGCAAGATCAACTAACCAACCCTTCTTGCATACCACATGACCTAACAATATCCCAAATGGTGCGTATAAAATACATTTCTTCAAATTTAATGAAATATGATATTGTCTACATCTACAAAACATCATCCTTAGAGTTTCTATGTGATATTTCAATAGGCTAAAGACAATCCAATCATCTAAGTATACTTCAAAAACTTATGAATAAACTCCTTAAAGGATACAACAAGTACTCTAGAAAAAATAGCAGGTGCATTCTTTAACCAAAACGACATTAATGTGTATTGTTAGCTTCCCCATTCTGTCACAAATGTCATATTATGTTTTTCTTCCAACGTAATCTTTATCTGATGGTATCCTGAAAAACATCGGTAAACAAGTAGGCCTCCTATCCTCCTATGTTTTCTAATACTTCATCTATAAAGGGGGTTGGAAACGGGTCATGAAAACAAGCAGCATTCAACTTCCTTGGGTCTACACAAATTCTAATACCCCTTGTTTTCTTATCTTGAACCACCATTTTAATTATCCATTCGGACTCTGCGACAGGTTCAATTGTACCAGCTTCTATCATTCTGTCAATCTCTCATTTCACTTTTTCCTTGTACTTCAGGTTCAATTTATAAGGTCTCTATATTAATGTCTTAGCATCTGGTTTTAAAGGGATCCTCAATTATCCTAATTCTTCAGTTATTCCCTTCATCTCTGAAAAGGTTGTCAAAAAGAGATCATGATACTCGTGCAATAGGTTTGCAATTGTTTCCATAGTCTCATCATTCCAATAATCACCAATGTTTGCAAACTTTGGCTTCTCCTTCATGCCAATGTTCACGTTGTGCACTCTGAATGGCTTTGTGTATGCGTCGGATTCAATTTTTGGACCTACTACTACTATGTCAAGAAGTGCATGGAACTTCCACAGTAATCCTAGTAGAAGAGAAGAAGAATTTAATCAAGAACGCAAATGAAACAAGCAATCACATAGTACACTGAGATTTTACCCTAGAAACCCTTAATCAGGAAAATCAACATTCCTTTGAGCGTTATGCTCTCTTGTTGTCTTATTCATTCAAAATAAAAGGTTACATGTCTAACCTTGGTCCACACCTAATACACAATCAACATCATACCCTCTTGCACATGTAAAAACAAACCGGTAGCCAATTCGGCTTACATATGCATGACCAACAACCTACACTTACACATGCATTAACCTGCAAAAGTGTATTCTAAGGTCACCTACAACAACAACCTTTATAGCCTTACAACATGCATTTTTATAGGTTTTAAAAAAGGAAAAACTGTAAATATTGGCGCCTAAAAACCAGTTGCAGATCCATGCATATCATTGGCTACAAATCCCACAAATCCCAGGATTCTGTTATAGTTGACTCCAAGTCAAGTTTACCAGTCGACTACTAGTCAGCCTTCATTTGTTCTTTAGTCGGTCGTCTCACGTCTGCACTTAGACCTCTTGTCAGTTGACTTGTCATCAATATATTCAACTTCAAATTTACCCAGTCGACTTCATTGACCTTTGACTTGATGTCGATGTTGTAGATCTACCTCAACTTCGACTGTCAGTCGATTCACCTCGACTAGAATTTCACTGCAAAGAATATAACAACCCAACATTCTCCCACTTGTTGTCTTCTTTTATGAAATAGGAGATTCCTGAACTTTCGCTCACAAACCCAGGGCAGCAATACCCATTTCCTCTCTACACCAAGAGAACTTCATAGCATTCATAGACTTGGTCAATGAGTCTACTATGTTTTCCAATGTGTCTACTTTATCCATTAGCACCTTGTTACTTTCCACCATATCTCTTACAAAAATGGTATTGTACATCAATGTGCTTAGTCTTTGAATGATGAACAAGGTTCTTTTCCAGAAATATTTCGCTTTGAATATCGCAATTCACCTTCATAGCTCTATGCCCAAACCTGATTCTTGAACACAACCTTTGAAGCCATACCGCTTCTTTTATTCCATGAGTGGTCGCCATGTATTCATCTTTTGTTGTCGACAAGCCTACGACTGTCTATCGCTTGATCATCCAGCTTATTACTCCACCAAACATCTTGAAGACATATATGTTGGTCGAACTTCATCGATCCATATCTCCAGCCCATTCAGTGTCGACAAATCCATGTACATATAATTTACCACTATCACCTTCAGGTCTTCCTTGGTAGCATATAGAATAGTCCTCTATGCCACACAAATAGTTGAATACTCTCTTGACAATTTTCCAGTGCTCCTTTCCAGGTGTCAACATATACCTTCTCAACATTCCCACTACATCGCATACATTAGACTATAAACTGCCCTTGCATAGGGGCACATGCCATGTCCTCTATCTCTTCTAGTGTCTTTGGACATTGTTCAGCAATAAGACTTACTCCCACTGGAATTGGAGCCCTCACTGGCTTACAATCCTATGTGTTGAATCATTTCAGAATTGTTTCAATATACTTCATCTTATTCAACCAGATATTTCTAACGGCTTGATTTCTCTTAATCGCCATTCCCAGAATTAAGTTAGTTGCACCGAGATCCTTCATGTCGAACTTGGAGGATAGTTGATTCTTCACCTCCTTTATTGAGTCCATGTTGTTTCCAATCAGCAACATGTCATCGACAAATAAAGCTACATATACGAAATTCCCACCTTCTTTTTTGGAATATATGCAGTGATCAGTTTTTCTTCTCACAACTCCCAAACTAAGGATGTAAGTGTCAAACTTCTGGTACCACATCCTTGGTGATTTTTTTAGACCATAAAGGGATATTTTGAGTTTTCACACCAACTCTTTCTTTCCCTTTACTACAAATCCTTCAAGTTGTTTCATGTATATTTCTTCTTCCAGATCCCCATGTAGGAACATTGTCTTCACATCCATCAGTTCTACCTCTCGATTGAATGTTGCAGCCAGAGACATTAGTACTCTAATGGAAGTTAGTTTTACAACAGGGGAAAAAATCTCACCGAAGTCGACTCCCTTGACTTGGGAATATCCTTTCGCTACCAGTCGAGCTTTGAACTTCTCGACTCGACCTAGAGAATTCATCTTGTTCTTGAACACCCACTTGCTAACAACGAGCTTTCTTCCACTAGGCAAATTGAATAATTCCCATGTCTCATTCTTGTACAAGGATTCCATCTCCTCGACCATGGCATCCTTCTAGAGTTTAGCCTTTGTTGAGTCGACTACCTTACCAACCGAATTGGGATCATCATAGATGGAAGTTGGCATGAATGTGGAATGAAAGTCGAGAAGACTATACCTTTCAACTAGTTTTCTTATTCTTTTTTACCTCCTTACCACTGGATTCAATTGTTCCACCTATTCCTTATATTCAGTCGACTCATCTGAATTGTCTTCTTCATTCCTCAGTTCAAATCGCACTGTATCAGGATAATTACTGGTTTTAACAACTTCCTTAGGCTTAGATTTACCTCTGACTTCTATAAATACCACATATCAACTGTACATTATTCTCCTTGATGCAGGATCCCATAGCTTATATCCTTTCATCCCTTATTTGTATCCGATGAAAATACATTTGACTTCATTCTTGTCCAGCTTGCTCCTCTTTTCCTTGGGAACATGCACAAATGCATCACAACAAAACACTTTGATATGTGCCACCGAATATTTCTTACCCAACCATACCTCATTTGGAGTCGTGTCGACTAGCGCTGATGAAGGAGACATATTCACCAGATATATTGCAGTCTCAACTACCTTCGCCCATAATTATTGTGCGAGCCCAACACCACTGAGCATGCTCCTTGCCTTATCCATCAACATTATGTTCATTTTCTTGGAAACTCCATTTTGATGTGGAGTATATGGTGTGGTGTTTTTTCATTCTATGTCACACTGCTTACAAAACTGATCAAATTCATTTTCACAGAATTCACCACCATTGTCAGTCCTCAACACTTTAATCCTCTTCTTTGTATGGTTTTCCACAAGATCTTTAAACTCCTTAAATCTCATGAAAACCTTTGATTTCTTCCTCGGGAAATATATCCATGTATTCCTAGAAAAATCATCTATGAAGGAGACATAATATAGGGATCCACCAAGTGAAGGAACTGTAACCGGTCCAAACACATCACTATGGACCAATTCTAGAATCACATTTTCCCTTGTCGCTCCATATGGGAACCTCACCCAACTTTATTTCCCATATATGCAATGTTCACAAAAGTCAACTTCCAAGCCACATTCAAGAAAACATTCAACCATACTTTTGCTTTGCATAGTTCGAAGTCCTTTTTCTCCAATGTGTCCCATCCTCTCATGCCATAACCTAGTTGGGTCGAGTTCACCATGTCTTGTCGAGTCAGTTTGAACTGACTTGGATCGCGTTGAGTCGAGTTTTGTTGGAATCGAGTTGATTCGAGTCGCAGTCGAGTCGATTTTAGGAGCAATGATGTTGTTGCATCCAGTCGAGTCGACATTCCCTAACAGCTTGTACAGGGTACCAATCTGAACTCCTCTCATTAAAACCATTGCACCTCTGACCATCTTGCACAAATCCTTATGAAACAGAGTATGCACACCTGAATCACTCATCTTATTGACATATATTAGGTTTCTTTCCAAAAAGAGAATGTGTAGCACACTTGGAAGGGTTCTTTTCCTCCCATCCTGTAGTGTCAGTCAAACTCTTCCCTGTTTGACAATTATGGTTTTCAAGTTGTCCCCCAAGAACACATTGTTATCACTAAAATTTCGTCCGCAAATGGTTACATGAATCCAACATCTTCAAACAGTTATGAGGTCACCCATGGAACAAAATTACCAAAAAGCATTTCCAAAAGGTCCAAAAACTATAGAACCATTGATAAAATTAAGGTGTGCTATGACTACACAGGGTGTGCGCGCACATGCGCGAACCAAAAACGCACGAAAAGCGCACATGTGCATGATGTGCGACTGTTGTCGCTAAAATCCACACACACCTGAGAACGATGTATTTATGAGATTGGTCGGCCTCCCACCCTCTTCTAGTTCAACTTCCAAGTTGATTTGACACCCAAATCTCGGCTGGATCCAACTGGGTGGCTGGTCAAAGACCTAAAACTTCCCTAAATAGCCTCTTTTCACACTATAAGCTGGTTGCACAATACCTCAAAGTGGTGCTATAAAACAAGGCCATGGGTGCACTTCATTTTCAAGGAATTCATTTTCAAGGTTATGTTGTTGCTATTCTCTTGGGTAAGCCTCTTTTCTCATCAAGAGCATACTAGCACCATTACATTGGGGCAATCTGTCTCACCTCTTGAGTGGATTAGCTTGCGATTCTTTCACCATTTCTTTCAAGTTTCAAAGTTTTAAGAAGAGCTTAGTTGTGGGGGTCCAAGAGCCCTCCCTTGGAGGAATAAGGGACCCAAAGTCCTCTTTCTTCTTGGTGTTTTCTTTCACTAATATAATCCTTTCCATTGGTGACATGAGTCTTATTGGTTTTTTGTTCTTATGTCTTTATGCTCAATAGTTTAGTTGTTCTTTCATTTCTTAGTTTAATTTCTAGCTTATTATTTTATGTTTCTTTCTCTAACCCTTTCCTTTATAGCTGTCTTACTTAGATAACCCAACTAAGCTTGTAAGCACCTTTGTTTTGCTCATTTAGGTGACAAAAGAGGCCTAACACATATCACCCCCATCATATTGTTCATATTCACATAATCATTCTTTATGTGGTTTCATATGATAGGATTCTCCTGAGTCAATCAACCAAAAATCTTGATCCGACTATGTACTAGTCAATGCCTGTTACACATCACCTCCCTTCTTCGAGGTTGTCTTTCTCACAGTCGATTTCTTCTCGTCGGATCCGGCACTGACTTATGTTTCCTTTGGCTTGCAGTCATTTTTATAATTCCTAGATTTACTGCATTTCCATCATCTGCATGCCAACTGAACTGGTGATTTAGATCTTCCCTTCGACTTGAAATTTCTACTGGAGAATCTGCCTTTGTCTCTGTCTACTAATCGACCTCTCACTACCAGAGCATATTTGGTTGATCCTTCCATGTTCTTTCTTCTCATTTCTTCTGACAACAGAGAAGCAACCATGTCCTCTAGTGTTATTTTAGTTGTGTTACTCCCAATATCCACGACTAAGTTATCCCAGGAGTCTAGAAAATAACATAATAGGTTGATGCATTTCTCCTCATCAGTGATCTTTATATCCACAGATGATAAATGGATTAACATGGTGTTAAACAAATTTAAATGCTCAGTCACCGAACTGTCATCACTCATCCTCAGAAGATATAATTTATTTATAAGAAACGTCTTATTTACTAGATATTTAAACTGTTACAAGCTTCCCATCTTGTCTGTTGTTGGGAAAAATACCCTACGGACTAGCAAACTAGGGTCAGACTTGCATGCAGATTTTGACCGTAAAGAAATTACTTTTTAACCTACCACCCAAAACTTAAACCCCTATTTCACAATACATGCATGGAAAGGAACTACTAACCTTTTTACTGATGTTTGGTGTAGATCCTCCATTGTTCTTTGCCCGCTTGCTTACGCTGCCCCTTCCAAAGATAATCCTGCAATCAAGACAAACCACTACACATGCATGTTATTTTTCTACTTGAGGGTTAGAAATTAAGCACAAATTAAACAAACCATATATAACTCATGCATTGGGATGGGAAAAGTATTTTTTTATTATTTGAACAATGAATCAACTTACAATCAAAGTCGAGACCAGCCACCGCTCCTTGATCCTAATCTTGGGCTCCTCCTCTTCTATCCTCCAACTGCTTTGCGTTAATTCTCCTTTGGCTTGAGGAAAGGCTAAAGGGTTGGGACAATGGATTCGGAAAATGGGAAGAGTTTCTTCGCTATCTTTTTTTTCCTCCAAATGGTACCCCTACCCCTTCTTTTATAGGCTAGAAGGAGCTAGGGTTTTGGACGAACTCTCGGCCATGCATGGCTGGGAGTTTCAGTTAACTGACCCATATCTTTTTGTCCCGTCGACAACTTTCCTTTTTTTGTGATTCTGAAGGTACACGCGGGCTATAGTGGGCCTACTAGCATGTACTTTTATATACAAGCGGGTTGTAGTGGGCCAGCTAGTGTGTACTTTTAAAAATGGAGTTTTTAGAAGAGTTGTTCAATAGTTTTTGGGAAAGAAGGGATATGAGTTGGCCTGATGCCAGGTAATCATGTGTGGTGCAATTTAGGGTTATAACATTGTCCCATAGTTTCTTGGCCAAATCTTCACTTTAGACATTCAACAACACCGAATTTTCAAGACAAAGTCGAATCATACTTCTTGATTTTCTTTTGATTTTCTCACATTCTTCTGTCAACATGCATGTCGGCTAGGTACATTGACAAATCATTGTCCATTTTTCTCGATCCATAAGAATATCTTCCATTTTAAGTTTCCAAAGCTCAAAATTATGGCCATTGAATATTTATATCTCTATTCTAAAATTGCTTGTCATTCTTTACCACAATCTTTAAAAGAATTTACGACTTACGACTCTTACTAAACCTAGGGTTTAGTTCTCATATTCAATATTTGTATATCAATATTTGATATACTCTCCAAAGAATTACATCGCTCTAATAACTCACTTTTCATGCAAAACATGAAATCTGATACCATGTGTCAAGAAATGCAAGGCACTCCCACACTAATCCTAACAGAAGAGAAGAATAATTTAATCAAGAACGCAAATGAAGTAATAAATCACACAATACACTGATATTTTACCCTGGAAACCCTTAACCGGGAAAACCAACATTCCTTTGAGTGTTCTTATCCCTTGTTGTCTTATTCATTCAGAATAAAAGGCTACATTTATAACCTTGGTCCACACCTAAAACAAAATCGACATCATACCCTCTTGCACAGGAAAGAAAAACCTTGTATCCAGTTCAGCTTACATATGCATTACCAGCAACCTACACTTACACATGCATTAACCTGCAAAAGTGCATTCTAAGATCACCTACAAAAGAAGTGTTTACGGACTTACAACACACCCTTTTATAGGCTTTACAACAGGAAAAACCCTAAATATTGGTGCCTAAAAACTGGTTACAAATCCACACATATCATTGGATATAAATCCCACAAATCTTGAGATTCTATTATAGTCGACTCCAAGTCGGGTTAACCAGTCAACTACGAGTTGGACTTCATTTGGTCTCTATTTGGTCGTCTCACATATGCACTTCTACCTCGTGTCAATTGATGTAATGTCCCCAAGGCCAAGACCTGTTGTAAATCATGTCTATGAAGTATAAAGCTTGTTTATGAATTGTAATTCAAGTTTATAAGGATGGTGAGCCAAGTTATATAAGCTAGTGGTCTTATGTTTTATTAGGCCAGGGAGCCTAAGTGTTGAAGGCCAGGAGCCCGATTTTTGTACATGTAATTATGCACAGTATTAATACAAAACATCTATGTGTGTGGACCGACCACGATGAATGAGTGATGGGAGACTAAGCTTCCACAAAACCTGGGTAAGGGATTGGGGGCTGGAAGGTTGGAAAGAGAGGCTAAGTGTGGAGCCTATGGGCTTAAGTCCTTGGGAATAATATTTTAATATTATCCCAAAAGCCATGTGAAATCTATGTTTTGTCCTAAGTTCCTGGGGAGGGATGCATGCAGCTTCATGGGCGACATGTGTTGACCCAGGCGCATGCGATTTAACCTAGGAAATGAGCCATGTTGGGGGTTCTCTTTCCATTCCGTCGACTATTGCGTAGGATTTGGGTGGGCATTCCTCCAACCACCACCTGAATCCGGGGTTCGACCTCCCAATTCCTCCATCTTCCATCTGTATGCATTTGACCTATGTGAATGAACCTCTGTACACCTTACGCATCTCTAAAACTAGAGAGGTGAGTATGTTCCTTATTGTTGGTTGGGAGAACTGAATGTTCTGTAATTGTTGAGCCGTGCATCCTATGTTGCTTTCCGGAAATCTTAACGCATCCTATAATCACAGAGTCGCGCTATGCTTTAATGTTGATCATTTCCATTTCGGGTGTCCATACCCATTTTCCCAATTGACTGTTGTGGTCACGCAGTGCTAGACTGCGTGTGGCTTGTTGGCCAGTGTGAGGGAGGTGATTGTTATTGAAGAGGAAGGTTACCCAGTCTGTGAACAACTCTCTCCAGTTGAGAGAGTGTGTGGAGGAAGTGAGAACTCTTGGAAGGAATCCTGTAGCTACCACAGAGCTCCGAGACTTCCGGTCTGGTCTGTTGTTGAAGCCCAAGGGAAGGGAGGTTAGTAGTCGATGGACTGTCTTGGTGACAGTGAAGTTGTATACTCCTGGGGTGGGATATACATGTGGGGAATGAGAGCCTATGGGTAGTGGGAATAAGTGGCTCCTGGGAGAGAATCCTTCTCCTGTGACTGTGTGTCTTCCTGTATTCCCTACCTAGCCTAGGAATCCCTACCCGGTGGAGCTTAGTCCCAGTTCAGGGGTGACCTACTGCTGAGAGTGATGAGCAGTGCAGTCTAAGGCTAGGAGGTTTGTGGGAGGTATACACGTAGTTGGTGAATTACATCCAATCTAAAAGATAAGTATATACATGTGTATAATTTCAATTAAATATGCATGTCTGTGATTCTAGCAATGTTTCCATGTATTCCATTATATTCGTGAATTATTGTTATTGTCGTGGATTATGTATGCTAACGGTATTAATGTGCTTACGCTGTGTTTAACTATAATTAAGCAATTGTATTTCATAAGAATGCATAATATGTTACAGTAGTGTTTTTCCGCGTAGTAATGTGGGCCCAACCATGGGGTTGATGGTCGGGAACGTTACAATATGGTATCAGAGCCTAGCTTCAACGCTGAGCTTGGATTGGCCAGATAAGTGGTCTTTGGACCGAGGTTTTGACAATAAATTGTGTCTGGAGGACTAATTTCATACCTCAGAATTTTTCTGAGTGTCAATGGACTACTTGATCGTGTTACAAAGCTCAGGAGGTGTAGCGGTATTATAAAACTGCATCCATTGTGGTATATGGCCATAGGGAGAGAGAGAAATCCACACCAGAAGTGTTGGAGCCATAGAATATGTTCAGGAGGAAAGGAGAACCCTCACAACCATCAAATCTGGAGAATGTGCACAAGGTTTAAAACCCTTTGGAGTTGCATAGGAGTGTGGAAATCATGATACATGAAATCCCGAATTCGTCAGGACTGTCCATCGGAAAGGATGTGTGGAGAGCGATCAGCCTTTCGTTGACTCGTGACTTGAAACAGTCTAAGGGTGAGTTCGTGAGAATTCATGAAACACGAATTCACGATTGGATCACAACTGTCGATCTAAGAGAGATCTGGACCGTTAATTGTCTAGGAAGAAATCGACATTTCAGGAATAGGGAGGATGAAGGTGGAAAATCTTTCGTATTAGAAAAACAGGACTGTGGAGAAATAAAACAAAAAGATGCGGAAACAAAACACAGAAGATACACAATAAAATAGAGACACATATTAATGTGGTTCACCCAGTGTAGGCTACATCCACCAGAGAAATTGCTAGGTCCTTCCTTTATTATTATCCATCATATGAAGGGATACAACCTACAACAAACCCACTGTAACTTCCTATTATTTCTCTCACAATCTCCTATCTTAGAATATAATATTCACCATCAACCATAGTTGCAATACATTTCCCTCATAAAAGAGGGTTGCCTTCTAGGGAAACAAACCCTAATATAATCTCTACCGTTAGATATGTGACCTTATAATGAACGGTCCAGATTTACAATGAAATTACAATATACATTTACAAGGCAATTTTTCCTTTGGGGGCTTCGCCCTCAAACCCCCGCTTTCCCCCAGACCCCCCAGCCAGGGGGATAGCCCCCCCAGACCCCGCAGAGGGGGTACCCCCCCTCTGCACTCCCCCGTGTGGAAAAGTGTACATACTTCTGGGGTGTAAATACTTCATGGGGTATAAACACGGCTCAAAGTAAGGACCTCTGAATCAGGAAGATAATCAGGCTCCACAACCAACATTTCGACCTCTTGACACACGAAATCCCGATACGTGAAATTTCGATGAGATCTGAGTCGTCAGATCATGGGGAATCAGGACCGTTGGATCAAGTAGATGAAATTTCAGAAGGAGGGTACCAAGTCATTGGCCAGAAATCCTTGAGAAGCAGAGTTGGATGGTCATAATTCTCTATGGATAACTCGCAAAATCATGAGGACTGTAAGATAGTCAGAAGTTGCAAGGTGGTTAGTGGATGGAAAAACTCACCACCCTAGGATCCAGAATAAATGTGGGTCGTTGATCGTGGTTGGTTTTATCCCTTGGTTCATTTCGTGAATTTAGGGATCGTGAACTTGGAGCACAGGCCAAATTCTTGGTCACTCCAATTCCTGAATCGTGAAAGAGACTAACAAGGGTAGAATTGGACGGTGGAGTGCTTCCAGGAAGAAGTGTCAAAATCCCATGAGTTGTCGGATCCATCCAACTAGCGAAGAAGTTAGGGTTGAAGAGCTTTGACAGGTGTAATATTAGGAGAGATATGGACTGTCAGATCAGGGGAGGCTCACAGTCGTTGATCTCATACATGAATTCCCATATCGGAATTCAGGGATTGAAGTGACAAGATATTTGGAGTCATTGCATCGTGAACTCTTGGTTCACGAAACTTTGAAAAGATCTGGACCATTGGATCCAAATCATTGAGGATCGTTGGATCTCGTACAAGAACTCATGTATTGGATTTTGGGGAATGGAGTGACCAGTGGTTTGGGTCGCTGCATTTCGAACTCCCAGTTACCGAAACCCCGAAACCTGAAGTTCTGAAGTCCTGAAATCTTCGAAGACAGAAGAACCGTAGTAGATTTTCAACCGTTGGATGTTGGGTAAATGTGGACCATCAATCCACCTGATTAACGCGAATTTGGTAAATCGAAACTCCAGGAGATAGATGTGTGTACCTTAAACTCTTCAAAGGTCAAAAGCCCAAGTAGCACCTAGTAGTCTATCATTTGGTCATGACCTTTGGTTATGAGGGTAGGGGCTAAGAAAGAGGGAGCTATCACCTGAAAATTACAGAGATGAGCAGAACTCAGAAAATTTGTGAATTTGAAGCATTTTCTTAAATCAGAATGGTTTTGAATGTGTGGAATTTGCTAAGAATGACGACCTAACAAATCCCTGTTGTCTGCACATGTGTTTGCAGAAGCTTAGCAAGTGCCAGAATTGAATAGGGTTGTCGTTGAGAGCAGAGAATGGAAGAGGTGTGGATTGCCTCCAATTCAGAGAACGAAAGAGAAGGAAGTAATGTCAACTTGGGAATCGAATGATCAAACTCTAATGGGCAAGGAAAAGAGATGGATAAGGAATGACATATGATGAAAATCATTGAAAGATTGTAGAAAGATGCCCAGGGTGATAGTCGAACGCTCATGAAAGTCAGGGATAAGTCGGGTGAATTCAACTTAAGGATGTTGAAGAGTCTGGAAAGAATAGAAAAGAAATTGGAAAAGGAGAGTGAATCAAGCAAGACAGAGAGTCAAAGGACCCCTGAGAGGAAAAGAATATCAAGGAGTGTCAACAGACATCGTCGTCGCTCCCTAAAGCATTCTAGCAGTTCAAGCCCATCTCCTACCAGAAAGAATAGGAGATCTGGGATGGACGATTTGAAAGGGGAAATGAACAAGATCAAGCCTCCAACGTTCAATGGAGAACATAAGAATGAGGAAGATGTTGAAAACTTGGTTGCTTGGTATGAGGAAATAATTTCAACTGCAGAATTATTCCTCTCATGCAGAGGGCAGGATTGCCATGTATCAATTGAAGGGAAAGGCATCCATGTGGTGGGATCAACTTGTGCAGGTGCAACAGATCTGGGAAAGGGACATCACATGGAAAGAATTCAAGAGGTATTTCGAGAGGAAATACTTAAATAAAAGATATTATGATAGAAAGATGAAAGAGTTCTTTGAACTCAAGCTGGACAACCAGACCATTGATGAGTATGAACGAAATTTTTTGGAATTACTTAAGTATGTTCCATTCATCAAAGATGAGTCTGTCAAGATTCAAAGGTACCTGAGTCTAGAAAAGAACATAATAGGTTGATGCATTTCTCCTCATCAGTGATCTTTATATGCACAGACGATAAATGGATTAACATGGTGTTAAATGGATTTAAATGCTCAGTCGTCGAACTGCCATCACTCATCCTCAGAAGATATAATTTATTTCTAAGAAACGTCTTATTTACCAGATATTTCAACTACTACAAGATTCCCATATTGTCCCACAGTTTCTTGGCCGAATCTCCACTTGATACATTCAGCAACACCGAATTTTCTAGACAAAGTCGAATCATACTTCTTGATTTTCTTTCGATTTTCTCCCATTTTCTCGTCGACATGCATGTTGGCTAGGTACATTGACAAATCATTGTCCATTTTTCTCGATCCACAAGAATATCTTCCATTTTAAGCTTCCAAAGCCCAAAATTATGGCCATTGAATATTTCTATCTCTATTCTAAAATTGCTCGCCATTCTTTACCGCAATCTTTAAAAGAATTTATGACTTACAACTCTTACTGTACCTAGGGTTTAGTTCTCATATTCAATATTTGCATATCAATATTTGATATACTCTCCAAAGAATTGCATCGCTCTAATAACTCACTTTTCAGGGCAAACCTAAAATCTGATACCATGTGTCAGGAAATGTAGGGCACTCCCACACTAATCCTAACAGAAGAGAAGAATAATTTAATCAAGAACGCAAATGAAGCAATAAATCACACAATACATTGATATTTTACCCTGGAAACCCTTAATCAGGAAAACCAACATTCCTTCGAGTGTTCTTATCTCTTGTTGTCTTATTCATTCAAAATAAAAGGTTACATTTATAACCTTGGTCCACACCTAAAACACAATCGACACCATACCCTCTTGCACAACAAAGAAAAACCTTGTATCCAATTTGGCTTACATATGCGTTACCAACAACCTACACTTACACATGCATTAACCTACAAAAGTGCATTCTAAGATCACCTACAAAAGAAGTGTTTACGGACTTACAACACACCTTTTTATAGGCTTTACAATAGGAAAAACCCTAAAGATTGGTGCCTAAAAACTGGTTACAAATCCACACATATCATTGGATATAAATCCCACAAATCCTGAGATTCTATTATAGTCGACTCCAAGTCGGGTTTACTAGTAAACTACAAGTTGGACTTCATCTGGTCTCTAGTTGGTCGTCTCACATATGCACTTCTACCTCGTGTCAGTTGATGTAATGTCCCCAAGGCCAAGCCCTGTTGTAAATCATGTCTATGAAGTATAAAGCTTGTTTATGAATTGTAATTCAAGTTTATAAGGATGATGAGCCAAGTTATATAAGCTAGTGGTCTTATGTGTTATTAGGCCAAGGAGCCTAAGTGTTGAAGGCTAGGAGCCTAATTTTTGTACATGTAATTATGCACAATATTAATACAAAACATCTCTACGTGTGGACCGGCCATGATGAATGAGTGATGGGGGAATAAGCTTCCACAAAACTAGGACAAGGGATTGGGGGTTGGAATGTTGGAAAGAGAGGCTAAGTGTGGAGCCTATGGGCTTAAGTCCTTGGGAATAATATTTTAATATTATCCCAAAAGCCATGTGAAATCTATGTTTTGTCCTAAGTTCCTGGGGAGGGATGCATGCAGCTTCATGGGTGACATGTGTCGACCCAGGCGCATGCGATTTAACCCAGGAAATCAGCTGTGTTGGGGGTTCTCTTTCCATTCCGTCGACTGTTTCGTAGGATTTGGGTGGGAATTCCTCCAACCACCACCTGAATCCAGGGTTCAACCTTCCAATTCCTCCATCCTCCATCTGTATGCATTTGGCCTATGTGATTGAACCTCTGTACACCTTACGCATCTTTGAAACCAGAGAAGTGATTATGTTCCTTATTGTTGGTTGGGAGAACTGAATGTTCCGTAATTGTTGAGCCGTGCATCTTGTGTTGCTTTCCAGAAATCTTAACGCATCATGTAATCGCATAGCCGCACTATGATTTAGCATTGATCGTTTCTGTTTCGGGTGTCCATACCCATTTTCACAATTGACTATTGTGGCCACGCAGTGTTGGACTGCATGTGGCTTGCTAGCCAGTGTGAGGGAGGTGATTGTTTTTGAAGAGGTAGGTTACCTATTCTGTGAGTGAATCTCTCCAGTTGAGAGAGTGTGTGGAGGAAGTGAGAACTCCTAGAAGGAGTCCTGTAGCTGCCACAGAGCTCGGAGACTTCCGGTCTGGTTTGTTGCTGAAGCCCAAGGGAAGGGAGGTTAGCAGTCGATGGACTGTCTTGGTGACAGTGAAGGTGTATACTCCTGGGGTGGGACAGACATGCGGGGAATGAGAGTCTGTGGGCAGTGGGCATAAGTGGCTCCTGGGAGAGAATCCTTCTCCTGTGACTGTGTGTCTTCCTGTATTCCTTGCCTAGCCTAGAAATCCCTACCTGGTAGAGCTTAGTCCCAACTCAGGGGTGACCTACTACTAAGAGTGATGAGCATCACGGTATAAGGGTGGGAGGTTCGTGGGATGTCTACACGCAATTGGTGAATTACATCCAGTCTAAAAGATAAGTATATACATGTGTATAATTTCAATTAAATATGCATGTCTGTGATTCTAGCAATGTTTACATGTATTCCACTATATTCGTGAATTATTGTTAATGTCGTGGATTATGTATGCTAACAGTATTAATGTGCTTATGTTGTGTTTAAATTTAATTAAGAAATTGTATTTCATAAGAATGCATAATATGTTACAGTAGTGTTTTTCCACGTAGTAATGTTGGCCCAACCATGGGGTTGATGGTCGGGAATGTTACAGCATGGTATCAAAGCCTAGTTTCAACATTGAGCCTGGATTAGCCAGATAAGTGGTCTTTGGACTAAGGTTTTGAGAAGAAATTGTGTCTGGAGGACTAATTTCAGACCTCAAAATGTTTATGAGTGTCAATGGACTACTTGACCGTGTTACAAATCTCAGGAGGTGTAGCAATATTATAAAACTGCATCCGGTGTGGTATATGGCCACAGGGAGAGAGAGAACTCCACACCAAAAGTGTTGGAGCCATAGAATATGTTTGGGAGGAAAGGAGAACCCTCACAACTGTCAAATCTGGAGAATGTGCACAAGGTTTAAAACCCTTTGGAGTTGTACAAGAGTGTGGAAATCGTGATACGTGAAATCTCGAATTTGTCAGGACCATCCATCGGAAAGGACGCATGGATAGCGATTAGCCTTTCGCTGACTCATGACTTGAAATGGTTTAAGGGTGAGTTCGTGAGAATTCATGAAACATGAATTCATGATTGGATCACAACCATCGATCTAATAGAGATTTGGACCATTAATTGTCCAGGAAGAAAACGACATTTCGGGAATAGGGAGGACGAAGGTGGAAAATATTTCGTGTTGGAAAACCAGGACCATGGAGCAATAAAATAAAAAAATGCAGAAACAAAACACAAAATATACACAATACAATAGAGACACAGATTTACGTGGTTCACCCAGTGTGGTCTATGTCCACCAGAGAAATTGCCAGGTCCTTCCTTTATTATTATCCAGCATATGAAGGGATACAACCTACAACAAACCCACTATAACTTCCTCTTCTTTCTCTCACAGTCTCCTATCTCAGAATACAATATTCACCATCAACCATAGCTGCAATACATTTCCCTCATAAAAGAGGGTTGCCTTCTAGGGAAAAAAACCCTAACATTATCTCTATCGTTAGATCTGCGACCTTATAATGAACGATCCATATTTACAATGAAATTACAATATACATTTACAAGGCAATATTTCCTTCAGGGGCTTCGCCCCCGAACCCCCAATTTCCTTCAAACCCCCCAGTCGGGGGGATAGCCCCCTAGACCCCGCAGAGGGGGTACCCCCCCTCTGCACTCCCCCGCGTGGAAGAGTTTACATACTTCTAGGGTGTAAATACTTCATGGGGTATAAAAATGGTTGAAAGAAAGGACCTTTGAATCAGGAATATAATCAGGCTCCACAACCAACATTTCGACCTCGTGACACACGAAATCCCGATACATGAAATGTCGATGAGATCTGAGTTGTCAGATCGTGGGGAATCAGGACCATTGGATCAAGTAGATGAAATTTCATAAGGAGGGTACCAAGTCATTGGCCAGAAGTCCTTGAGAAGCAGAGTTGGACAGTCAGAATTCTCTGTGGATAACTCGCGAAATCACGAGGACCATAAGATAGCCAGAAGTTGCAAGGTGGTTAGTGAATGGAGAAACTCGCCACCCTAGGATCCAGAATAAACGTGGGTCGTTGATCGTGGTTGGTTTGATCCATTGGATCATTTTTTGAATTCAAGGATCATGAACTTGGAGCGCAAGCCAAATTATTGGTCACTCCAAGTCCTGAATCACGAAAGAGACTAACAAGGGTAGAATCAGATGTGTAGAAAGGGATAACTTCCAGGAAGAAGTGTAAAAATCTCATGAGCCATCGGATCCAGCCAACTAGCGAGGAAGTTAGGGCTGAAGAGCTTTGACAGATGTAAGCTTAGGAGAGATCTGGATCATCATATCAGGGGAGGCTCACAACCGTTGATCTCATACATGAATTCCCATATCGGAATTCAAGGATTGAAGTGACAAGAGATTTGGAGTCATTGCATCGTGAACTCCTAGTTCATGAAACTCCAAAAAGATCTAGACCGTTGGATCCAAATCATCAAGGATCATTGGGTCTCGTACAAGAACTCGTGTATCGGAGTTCGGGGAATGGAGTGACCAGTGGTTTGGGTCGCTGCATTTCGAACTCTCAGTTACCAAAACCCCGAAACCTGAAGTTCTGAAGTCCTGAAATCTTCAAAGACAGAAGAACCGTAGCAAATTTTCAACCGTTGGATGTTGGGTAAACGTGGACCATCGATCCACCTGATTTACACGAATTTGGTAAATCGAAACTCCGGGAGATAGATGTGTGTACCTTAAACTCTTCGAAGGTTGAAAGCCCAAGTAGCACTTAGTAGTCTATAATTTGGTCATGACCTTTGGTTACGACGGTAGGGTCTAAGAAAGAGGGATCTATCACCCGAAAATTACAAAGATGAGTAGAACTCAAAAAATTTGTGAATTTGAAGCATTTTCTTAAATCAGAATGGTTTTGAATGTGTGGAATTTGCTAAGAATGACGACCTGACAAATCCTTGTTGTCTGCACATGTGTTTACAGAAGCTTAGCAAGTGATAGAACCGAATAGGTTTGTCATTGAGAGCAGAGAATGGAAGAGTTGCAGATTCCCTCCAATTCAGAGAACGAAAGAGAAGGAAGGAATGTCAACTTGGGAGTCGAAGGATCAAACTCTAATGGGAAAGGAAAAGAGATGAATAAGGAAGGACATATGATGAAAATTATTGAAAGATTGCAGAAAGATGCCAAGGCTGATAGCCAAACGCTCATGAAAGTCAGGGATAAGCAGGGTGAATTCAACTTAAGGACGTTGAAGAGTCTGGAAAGAATAGAAAAGAAATTGGAAAAGGAGAGTGAGTCAAGTAAGACAGAGAGTCGTAGGACCCCTGAGAGGAAAAGAATATCAAGGAGTGTCAGCAGACATCGTCGTCGCTCCCCAAAGCATTCCAGTAGTTCAAGCCCATCTCCTACCAGAAAGCACAGGAGATCTGGGATGGATGAATTGAAGGGGAAATGAACAAGATCAAGCCTCCAGCGTTCGATGGAGAACATAAGAAGGAGGAAGATGCCAAAACTTGGTTGCTTGGTATGAGGAAATACTTTCAGCTGCAGAATTATTCCTCTCATGCAGAGGGTAGGATTGCCATGTATCAATTGAAGGGAAAGGCATCCATGTGGTGGGATCAACTTGTGCAGGTGCATCACATCAAGGAAAGGGACATCACATGGAAAGAATTCAAGAGGTATTTTGAGAGGAAATACTTAACTAAAAGATATTATGACAGAAAGATGAAAGAGTTCTTTGAACTCAATCTAGAAAACCAGACCATTGATTAGTATGAACGAAAGTTTTTGGAATTACTGAAGTATCTTTCGTTCATCAAAGATGAGTCTGTCAAGATTCAGAGGTACCTGAGTGGATTACCGCCTCCTATTGGGGATAAGATTCAGTATGATGACCCAAATACTATGGAAGAAATGATAAGATGAGCGAAGTGATTATTTGAACAACAAAGAGAAAAGCCTACCTTTCGGAAGGCTTGGGATAACCAGAAAAAGTTCAAGAAAGAACAAAGGAAGAAGGAAAATAAACCACCCTTTTTTAGAAACAGTCCTCAAGGATAATCGTCTCTTAGAGAGCCCAGGAAGGTTGAAGTGGATGGGCAAATGTCAAGGCCACCACCTATGGAATGTTGGGGTTGAAAAGAAAACCATAGGTACAGGGATTTCCCCCATAGAAATGATAAAGTAAGATTTCTCCACAATGTTCAGCAGGATGAAATAGTGGAGGACATAGGCAGTAGAATTCCAAGGATCTACGTAGCCCTGGACAACAAGCAAGCTGAGTATCAGTCGCACATGATTGAATTAGAAGGTATGATAAAAAACCAACCATTTACTATTTTAGTTGATTCAGGGGCTAGCCATAGTTATATAGACCCTAGAGTGGTAGAAATTTTGCATTTGATAAGAAGCAAACATGAAAATTCTTGGTTAGTGCAGCTAGCTACAGGAACCAAGAGGAAAGTCACGGAGTTAGTCAAGTCATGTCCTGTAGACATGAATGGACTGAGCACGAAGGCCAATTTGAACATTTTGTCATTAGGCTCTCATGACTGTCTAATTGGGATGGACTGGTTGGACCAGCACCATGCCATCTTGGACTATCGAAACAAGGGATTCACTTTCTTAGATGAAGAAGTTAATCAGAGAGTCATCCAAGGAATTCCTAGAGTTGTTACTGTTAGAGAAATCTCAGCAATGCAGCTGAAGAAGTGCTACAGAAAAGGCTGTCAATTATTTGTAGCCCATGTGGGGGAAACACCTAAGGATAATGTGTCAAGTATTGAGGATCATGAGGTACTTAAAGAGTTTGAAGATGTATTCCAGGAAGTACCTAGACTATCTCCAAAAAGGTATATTGATTTCTCTGTGAACTTGATGCCTGAAGCAGCTCCAGTGTGAAAGCCTCAGTACAGGATGAGTGCACCAGAATTGAAAGAGTTGCAGCTGCAACTTGAAGAACTTCTGAAGAAGGGGTATATACACCCAAGTGTGTCTCCTTGGGGTGCCATGGTCCTGTTCGTAAAGAAGAAGGATGGAATGCTGAGATTGTGCATCGATTTCAGGCAATTAAACAAAGTAACGGTGAAGAACAAGTATCCTCTGTCGAGGATTGATGATCTCTTCGATCAGTTGAAGGATGCAAAGATATTTTCGAAAATATATCTAAGATCAGGATATCACCAAGTAAGAATAAAATATGAAGACATCAACAAGACCTCCTTTAGAACAAGGTATGGTCATTAAGAGTTCACAATGATGTCGTTTGGACTGTCAAATGCACCTACTGTTTTTATGAGCTTGATGAATGGAGTATTCAGGGAGTATATAGACAAGTTTGTCATCGTCTTCCTGGATGACATTCTGGTGTATTCCAGGACTGAAGAAGAACACGAACAACATCTGAGGATGGTGTTGCAGGTGCTAAGAGAGAACCAACTATATGCCAAGCTGAGCAAGTGCTCATTTTATTAGGAGCAGATCCATTACTTGGGACATATTATCTCGAAGGATGGGATAGTGGTAGACCCTGAGAAGATTGAATCCATTAGTGAATGGTCAGCGCTAAGGAACATAATGGAAGTTAGATCCTTCATGGGATTAGTAGGCTATTATAGAAGGTTCATCGTAGGGTTTTCCAAGATAGCACACCCTATCACTTCCTTGCAAAGAAAGGGGAAGCAGTTTCACTGGACAGAGGGATGTGAGGAAAGTTTCCAGCGATTGAAGCAGTTGTTAACTAGTGCTCCAATCCTGAAGATTGAAGATCCAAATGCAGATTTCATAGTATGCATTGATGCATGCAAAGAAGGACTGGGAGGGGTCCTCAGTCGGAATGGATTCGTAATATGTTATGAGTCCAGGAAATTAAAAGAGCACAAGAAGAACTATGCAACCCATGACTTGGAGTTGGCAGCCATAGTTCATGCTCTAAAGAAATGGAGGCATTACCTCATGGGAAGGAGGTTTGAACTCATAACATACCATAACGGTCTGAAATATTTGTTTGATCAGCCAACCTTAAACGCTAGACAAAGTAGGTGGCTGGAATTTATGTGTGAGTATGACTTTGAGATCAAGCATATCAAAGGAAAGGAGAATAAAGTGGTTGATGCACTCAGCAGGAGGGTTCATAAATTACATGATACAACCAATAGCATGTATCAAACTGATATTAAAAGTAGAATTATGGAGGTTGCGAATGCAGATCTGCAGTACAGAGAATTGGTAGCCAAGCTACAGCAAGGTAAGATGCCACAGAAGATGGAAATTTATAAATTGGAAATAGATGGAATATTGTTGTACAAGAACAAAAATTTTGTACCCAATGTCCAGTGCTTGAAATAGATGATTTTGTAGAAGATGCATAATGTGCCTTATGCAGGGCACCCTAGATATCAGAAAATAGTAGCAGCGGTCAAGAGCCATTACTTTTGGCTGGGTATGAAGAGAGAGATCGTTGAATACATCTCTAGATGTATGGAGTGCCAAAAAGTTAAAGTTGAGCATAGGCACCCAGCAGGGTTGTTGCAACCTCTACCCATTCCTGAGTGGAAGTGGGAAGTCGTAATGATGGATTTTATTACGGGATTGCCTCGAACAGGCAAGCTACATGATTCGATCATGGTGGTGGTGGACAAGCTTACAAAATCTACCCATTTTATTCCACTGAAAACTACTCACAAGGCAGCAGATGTTGTTGATATTTTCATAAAGGAAGTGGTACGATTGCACAGAATTCCTAAAACGATTGTGTCCGATAGAGACCCAAAATTCACCTCGAATTTCTAGAAAGGATTGTTCAAAGGATTCAGAACGAATCTGAACTTTAGTACAGCTTATCATCCTGAGTCTGATAGACAGACAGAGAGGGTGAACAAAGTAATAAAAGACATACTGAGAATGTATGTGATGGACAAACCATCAAGATGGGAAGACTACCTACACTTGTTAGAATTCGCCTACAACAATGGGTATCATGCATCGTTGAAGATGAGCCCATTTGAAGCACTTTATGGAAGAAAGTGCAATACTCCAATGAGCTGGGATAATCCAGTTGATAGAACAGTAGTTGGGCCAGAGTTGCTCAAGGAGATGGAGGACCAAATGATAAAAATTAAGCAAAATTTGAAAGTTGCCCAGGACAGGCAGAAAAGTTATGTTGTTAAGAAAAGAACCCACAAAGAGTTCAAAGTGGGTGATCATGTTTTCCTGAAAGTGAAATCT
The DNA here is from genome assembly GCA_009831015.1 of Picea engelmannii. Lineage (NCBI taxonomy): Eukaryota > Viridiplantae > Streptophyta > Pinopsida > Pinales > Pinaceae > Picea > Picea engelmannii. Next base: position 118,716 of record ML804870.1, on the reverse strand, counting down.
AACAGGAGTTCCCTAAAGTTGGGAAGTTGTGCCAAGTTGGCAGCCATATTTTGTGGGCCATTTGAAATCCTAGAAAGAATTGGGCCAGTTGCATATATGATTGCATTACCTGCATCCATGACTGTACATAATGTGTTTCATGTTTCATTTCTTAAAAAGTATATGCCTGATGCTAATCATGTAATTGATTGGAATGTGATCCAGGTGGAGCAAGAAGGTGTCCTGCAAGTGCATCATGTGCACATATTGGACAGGAAAAACAAACAGCTCTGGAATGGATCCATAGGGATTGTAAAGGTCCAGTGGACCTGATACGGTCATGAGGACGCGACATGGGAGCATGAAGATGTTGTGTGGGCAGAGTACCCGCATCTTTTTGAAAATTTTGAAAAGCTTGTAGATGCAGTGTAAACTTGCACTAAGGACAGTGCAAAAATAAGGGGAGGGGATTATAATGTCCCCAAGTCCGAACCATGTTGTAAATCATGTCTATGAAGTATAAAGCTTGTTTATGAACTGTAATTCAAGTTTATAATGATGGTGAGCCAAGTTATATAAGCTAGTGGGCTTATGTGTTATTAGGCTAGGGAGCCTAAGTGTTGAAGGCCAAGAGCCTGATTTTTGTACATGTAATTATGCACAGTATTAATAAAAAACATCTATGCGTGTGGACCGACCACGATGAATGAGTGATGGGGGAATAAGCTTCCACAAAACCTGGGTAAGGGATTGGGGGCTGGAAGGTTGGAAAGAGAGGATAAGTGTGGAGCCTAGGGGCTTAAGTCATTGGGAATAATATTTTAATATTATCCCAAAAGCCATGTGAAATCTATGTTTTGTCCTAAGTTCCTGGGGAGGGATGCATGCAACTTCATGGGTGACATGTGTCGACCTAGGTGCATGCGATTTAACCCAGGAAATGAGCCATGTTGGGGGTTCTCTTTCCATTCCGTCGACTGTTGCGTAGGAGTTGGGTGGGCATTCCTCCACCTGAATCTAGGGTTCGACATTCCAATTCCTCCATCCTCCATCTGTACATGTTTGGCCTCTGTGATTGAACCTCTGTACACCTTATGCATCTCTGAAACTAGAGAGGTGAGTATGTTCCTTATTGCTGGTTGGGAGAACTGAATTTTCCATAATTTCCGAGTTGTGCATCCTGTGTTTCTTGCCGGAAAGCTCAATGCATCCTGTAATCACAGAGCCGCACTATGCTTTAGCACTGATCATTTTCGTTTCAGGTGTCCATACCCATTTTCCCAATTGACTGTTGTGGCCACGCAGTGCTGGACTGTGTGTGGCTTGCTAGCCAATGTGAGGGAGGTGATTGTTGTTGAAGAGGTAGGTTGCCCAGTCTGTGAGTGACTCTCTCTAGGTGAGAGAGTGCATGGAGGAAGTGAGAACTCCTAGAATGAGTCTTGTAGCTGCCACAGAGCTCCAAGACTTCCGGTCCGGTCTGTTTTTGAAGCCCAATGGAAGGGAGGTTAGCAACCAATGGACTGTCTTGGTGACTGTTATTTTGGGGTGGGACAGACATGTGGGGAATGAGAGTCTGTGGGAAGTGGGCATAAGTGGCTCCTGGGAGAGAATCCTTCTCCTAAGACTGTATGTCTTCCTGTATTCCTTGCCTAGCCTAGGAATCCCTACCTGGTGGAGCTTAGTCCCAGCTCAGGGGGTGACCTATTGCTGAGAGTGATGAGCAGCACGGTCTAAGGCTGGGAGGTTCATGGGAGGTCTACACGCAATTGGTGAATTACATCCAGTCTAAAAGATAAGTATATACATGCGTATAATTTCAGTTAAATATGCATGTCTGTGATTCTAGCAATGTTTACATGTATTCCGCTGTATTCGTGAATTATTGTTAATGCCATGGATTATGTATGCTAACGGTATTAATGTTCTTATGTTGTGTTTAACTATAATTAAGCAATTGTATTTCATAAGAATGCATAATATGTTACAGTAGTGTTTTTCTGCATAGTAATGTTGGCCCAACCATGGGGTTGATGGTCGGGAACATTACAGTTGACTTGCCATCGATATCTTCGACTTCAACTTTACCCAGTCGACTTCCTCGGCCTTTGACTTGTTGTCGATGTTTTCAATCTACCTCGACTTCAACCGTTAGTCAATTCACCTTGACTAGACTTTCACTACAAAGAGTATAACAACCCAACAAAAAGAATCATTCAACTTTCTTGGGTCTACACAAATTCTAATACCCCTTGTTTTCTTATCTTGAACCACCATTCGACTTATCCATTTGGACTAGGTGACGGGTTCAATTATACCAGCTTCTATCATTATGTCAATATTTTCTTTCACTTTTTATGTGTAATTTGGGTCCAATCTGTAAGGTCTCTATCTTACTGGCTTGGCAGTTGGTTTTAAATGGATCTTCATTTCTCCTAATTCTTCAATTATTCCCTTCATCTTTGAAAAGGTTGTCAGAAAGAGATCTTGATACTCACGCAATAGGTTTGCAATATTTTCCACAGTCTCATCATTACAATAATCACCAATGTTTGCAAACTTTGGCTTCTCCTTCATGCCAATGTTCACATTGTGCACTCTCAAGGGATTCGCATATGCATCAGATTCAATTGTTGGACCTACTACGTCGCGATCCCCTTCATTCTCTGGTACATTTACATTTCTTTTGTCATCTTCTTCTTGATATTCCTCGGTAACATTATAACATTCTAATAGTTTATGGATTGTTGCATACTCTCAGTGTGCACTCCATGTAGGTACTCTTTCTACTTGACCTTCTTCCATAAAAATTTTACCTCTATTGACTTGTAAAACTGCATCTACTAAAGATAACTCAGCTTCAAAATTAAATGTTACCTTAAAGTTTTGGGTGAGCTCTTCCCCTTTTGTTGTCCCTTTGTGCACTTCTAACTCTAAATACTAGTTCTGGGAAAACTGTCTCTAGAGTATGTATGAACTTGTGCATCCATTCCTACTTCAATACTTGCCTCCAAGTTATAATACATCGCACAACATTATCCTTTAGATCGCTCATCCACGTATACTTGTGTATAATGCCTTCTATTCTAAACTTGATCTACATCAACCTTTTACAATGTTGTCAATCCTCTATCCCTTCCTTGTGGGTAGCCCACCATCTTGTTGGAGTTTCTCTTAGTGCAACATATAATGCTAACAACTTTTGGTTTTCGGGTATCTACGGCATAAATTCATTGATAAAATAAATTACCTCAGTTAATCCCTCAAACTTTGGCGTATCACGTACCTTTGTTCTGATCCAGTGCAAAGAGCGAGTATTGCGAGCACACCTTCTGTTCGACACTTCATGCAACCTATGTTGCCAGTGTTCAATTCCTTCCTCTGAGTCCGATGCGTAAGATATTATGCTTATCCAACTAAGTGAACCATATATAGTGGGATTTATATAGTCATCCATGCACATTGTCATATTATATAAGTTATTTCCTTTCTCATGGGTTCCACATATCTTCTTGCCTCCATAGGGTCTAATGGCACAGTGACCTTTAATCCTCCTCCTTTATAAATCATCTCTCTTTTCCTCAAGTTAATAATCATCTGATTGTCGAAGGCCCAATCCAATCCAACTAAAGCTGGATATGGTTGATTGTTGTCCACTATCTCAATAACCTCAAAGTCAGCTACACTGCGAAACCCATCTATATTAACAGGTACTCCTGCCAATCTCCCAATCGATATTATCTTATGTTGGTTAGCCAAAATCAACTCAACAGTTGACCAAACTAGCTTCAGTTTCCCCATCATCTCCTATGTCTCTCTTGGAAGGACATTGACATATTATCCTAAATCTAAGATGACATTATCCATGTTATATTCTCTTATATGTGCACTTAATTTGAACTCTCTATGTATCCTCTTCTTGGACAAGACTTATTCACTACTTTCCACGTCGTAGGTATGTATATGTCTTATGTAAACTGATCAATCATTCTGTGCAGTTCATCTAGTATTGTTTCATCATGTATCAACTCTAAACATCTATTTAGAAAGTATTTCAAAGTATTTACCTTTTCGAATGACCTTTCTAGAATAGTGTGATCATAGAATGACGGCATATTATATACTTGTGGTGTCTTTGACAATGATGTTATCTAGTTTGGTCCTAGTATCTCCTTCCTTTCTTGTTGATAGGTTTCTTTTTATTTATGTGGATTAAATGTTGGTATGCGATCAACTGCTTTCCTTATCCATTGTTCAACTCTCTTTCCCTTCTTCGTCGCATCTGGTCTAGTTCTCATTCTGTCGCGCGGAATAGGTGCTACTCTGGGATGATCGTCACGTTCCTTAGCAGCTATCATCTACAAGTTATGGTTATGGTTATGGTTATGATTTTGATGTTGGTTTTTATTCCCTCTCGCCTACCACTTCGTTATCAGATGAGGACAATATTTTGTTGTATGATCCAATGTTTTGTAATGCATGCACTTCATGCAAGGATTCGGGAAATCTCTTACTAAATGTACCAGTTGATTGTAATGATAAAAAATTATCGATCCTCTGCCTCCTTGACCAAATCCTCCATGCCCTCAACCTATGTCAAATCACCCATGCCCACCCTGGTTAAAATCTCTCAGAGTGTTGTACTATGGAACTCCTCCTTCTATTGTGACACTTTCTTCTTGATTTTTTTATGCATCTAAAGTGTGCTCTCTCATTAAGACGAATGTACGACAGTGTTTCTCATCGTGTCCTACCGATTTGCAAAAATTATAGAATAATTTCCTGGGTGTATTTTGGTACTACTATAGTAAGGGATAAGAAGTCGAATGATGTCCCCGTGTCTTACATATCTTGCAATACCCTACTCCTCCTACCAATGGACTTGGTTCTCCTGTGACCATTTACTATGCGAATGATGGACATTGTTTCTTTCAATGGCCTTACGTCTTACATGTTATACACCAAACATGTTCGTGTTTTTCCTTTTCCTTCATTATCTCTAATAATTGAATTCTCAGCACAACCAATTGTGATTGTACCTGCACCATCTCCTACAAGAGATGCTTCCAACTTCATTGTGATTTCCAATGCTTATGGTTACGATGTGACCTTCTATTATGTTAAGGAACAACGAATGTGGGGCAAGAGACCTGCAATAAACCATTCTCGATGTTGTTCGTCGAGAATCTAAAAGGTTAATTGACCCACCACATCTTTGAATATCTGGTCATAATCCCACATTGTCTCATTCTTCACTTGCTTAATCTCTTTCAACTCTGTAATATATTGAGATTTAGATTTTGGCTTCTGAAATTCCTTCAACAATGCTTGTCCAATATCTGCCAAAGTTCTTGATTGTCCAGTCGTTGTAGTTGTATGATACTTCATATACCATAGCAGTGCACTATCTCTGAACGTCATGTCTAATTGCGCGATCTTTGTGGCCTCATCCTTGACATTCTTCGCAATCCATATCGTGTCGCATACAAACAAGTGTTTCTTAGGGTCCTCCAACCCCGCTCCTTGAAACTCAGGTATTCTTGGTATATGATATATCCCTGCCATTGTACTCTGTGTTGTACTTACCCTTGGTGATGTTGACTGACTTTGGTCCACTGCACTATTCCACTATTTTGACTATTTCTCTGACTTCCTCCACTCACTACAATTTCTCTTGAACAAGTGTTGATTCATGATTCAATTCTCAGTGATGCACATGGGGTTGTGGAATCGATGTAGATTATTAACCCCGGGTCTTCCCACTATGCAACATAACTATTTTGTTGGCGCATAGTGGGAAGACCCGGGGTTAATAATCTATATACCAACAAAACCCTTAGACATCGGCTCTTTCGACATCACCTGCAGAGCAAGTGAAGTCTCACATGAGGAATCTAGAGGGGTTGTAGGAACCAAGGTTCTGTAGTGATGAGGGGAAGTGAGGAATTCTTCGTGTTCTTACTACCATTTACCCATGTGCACAGTTCCCATTACTTAACAGTTACTTAACATTCAACACATTCTATGCACAACATTCTCCCACTTAACATTCATTCAATCACTAGATACTTCAGTGTGCGACATTATACCATCATATATGAACAATACATTCATCATATATCACCATTGTACCATAACATTAAACATCATAAAATAAAAAGACAACACATCACAATACATAGGTTTAACGTGGTTCACCCAACTTAGGCTACATCCACAACGGTTGGATTCTTTTATTAATCATTGATAATTCTCTTATAGTTGTGCATTGCACTACAAAATATACAACATTAACATTACCCAAACCCGCATAGTCGTTATGTTGTAGTGTGATCTTTAGTCCTCAGTCAGACCTCCAACTTCTTCCTTCTCTCGACTCAACTTACCCAACAAGAATTTAGAATTTCTCATATGTCCAATCTCTAAAACTTCACAACAACCACCACTAGTTCCTTCCTCTCTCTTCTACCCAAAAAAGAATTACATATTTATATATCAAAATAGGCTTAAGCCCCTTACAAAGTGGACAAAATGTCCCCAAAATCCTAACAGTCTATAACTGTTTTCCGCCTTTTTTATGTTGCTCCGTCGCGCATCCTTCTATCGCACACTTTGACTCCTTAAAATATGCTCCTACCTTGTTCTCTAGTCCATCTTCTAAATGCCTTTTATTCTCTAACTTATTTTGGCACAGATCCCAAAACTTAACCAAAATTCCTATCCAACACCCAGCAACACCTCCATCTAGTCCTTCTAGAAAAACAAGATGTTTGAAGGAGATATATGAGACATCTAGGTATGTTGGTGATAATTTTGATCTTCTTTTGTCTACCCATGTTGAACCTTTTAATTTTAAATAATATTGCACCGATGAGCAATGGGTGCAAGCCATGGAGGATGGGATGTCACAAATTGAGAAGAATGATACATGGGAGTTAGTTGATCTCCCTCATGGATAATCTAATATTGGAGTAAAGTGGATTTAGAAGTTAAAAATATGGATGTAATTATTTCAAAGTATAAGGCACGATCAGTTGCAAAAGGATATGTGCAGGAAGAAGGCATTGGCTATGAGGAAGCATTTGCTCTTGTAGGAAGACTTGAAACTGTAAGAAATTTTATTTCATTGCATCTCAGTTAAAGTTAACAATTTATCAAATGGATGTTAAATATGATTTCTTAAATGGATATTTGAAGGAAGAATTTTATGTTGAATAGCCTCAAGGTTTCATTGCTAAAGTTAAAGAAGATAAGGTTTATAGGTTTGAAAAGGATCTTCATGGTCTTAAACAATCCCCTAGAGCTTGGAGAATAGATAATTATCTTCACGATCTTGGATTTGTTAAATGTCCTTTTTGTTGATATTATGGTAGTTGCGGGAGGTATTTACCTCCACGTGTAAACCTAACGAGAATATAATATTTCTGGAAGCAAGAAGAAACCCTAATGAGTTGGCTAATAACCCTAGAAGACAAGTCGGCTCAAGAGGATAATTTGTATTAGGTTATTAGCCTCCAAGAGAAGAAATCGGCCAGAAGAAATAATATATAATGAGTAAATAGGTATCCATAATGAGAAGTCGGCCAGAATAAATAATATATAATGAGTAAATAGGTATCCAGAATGAGAAGTCGGCCCAGGCAGATAGCCAGAATTAGTAGAAATACAGGAGGCCAATCTTCATTCTGGCAGGCATTCTCAGAATTGCAGAGCAGCACTTGTGCACACTGCAGTTGTCCAGTTTGTGCGCAAGTTTGGAGGAGAGTTGTCGTTGCAGCTGTTGCAGCTAGTAGATTTCGATTTTGGCTTGGACTATCTCTTGGTTATGGTTTGGACTATCTAATCAACTCTTGTTTGGTGCACTATCCTTGGGAAAAGGTGTGCTACCCTTTGTTTAGCTATCTAGCCTAGGGTTTTCTTTCGGAGTGATTCTCTGTCAAGGTTAAGGTGCTCGGAGGGTGGCTTTGGCCTATGGTTGGGTGACAATAGTGATATTGCCAATGATAAAACGAGCACATCCATTGTATTCCAATAATTTTGAGAGTGCCATGTACAAAACAATTGTGGCATCAAATTTTATCTTTCTTTGTTTATATGTAGATGACTTAATATTTATGGGGACCTGATTCTCACCTATGAAGGAGTTCAAAGAGGCAATGAAATCTAAATTTGAGATGTCTAATTTAGGAGAAATACAATATTTTTTGGGTATGCAAATCAAACAAACAACTATAGGTAGATCCATTTGTTAATCCAAATATGGTAAGGACTTGTTGAATTGATTTAACATGCAAGGTTGTAAACTTGTGAACATTCCCATAGTTGTTGGGAGTAAATTGATGAAGGAAGATGAAACTCATTACTCCACTTTGTAATGTCACTATTTATAGATCTTTGATTGGTAGTCTTATGTATCTCACAACCACTAGACCAAGATCTTTGATTGGTAGTCTTATGTATCTCACAACCACTAGACCAGACATTATGTCTGTTATGAGTCTAGTTGCTAGGTCCATGCATCAACCTCATGAATGTCATTGGTGGGCAGCCAAAAGAATTCTCAGATACCTAAGGGGTATCAAATTTTTTGTATTGTTTTATAATGCTACAATGATTCCAATGTTGTAGCATATACAGATACATATTGGGAACGTATCTTGGATGATCCAAAAAGTACTTCTTGATATGTTTTTCTCTTTGAATGAAATATTATTTCGTGGAGGAGCAGAAAACAACCCATTGTTGCTCCATCTACAGCTGAAGCAGAATATATTGCAGCATTATCAACAAGTACATAAACTATTTGAATGGAAAGATTGTTTGAAGACTTGAGAATAGAAGTCTCTAAACCCATAAAAGTCTATTGTAACGTGATTGTAACAGTCAAAGCACAATATCCATGACAAAGAAAATACAACATTCCACATTAGGAGCAAACATGTTGATGTTCTACATCATTTCATTCCATACCTTGTACAACAACAATTCATCTCTTTTGAATTTTGTCTATTTGAACATCCGGTAGACATTTTTACTAAGGCTCTTCCAAAGGATAGATTGGAAAATCTTAGACAGTTGTTGGGGATTATAAAAATTTACATCAAAGGGAGTTTGAAATAACGGTGCCTAGTTTTTATGCATACCATGGGCACCTAGACGTTTTTGAACTAGTCATTTCCATATGTAAATCTGAAACTACGAGTGTTTTAGTGAAATTTGCCAGTTTTTTTTACCTGTCATCCGTTGCATTGGGTTCTCAACTCAGCTGCTGCCTGCTTATTTAAATTTTGTTTGCTTTTATCTTGGTAAGCCAAGGACTCATTTACAATTAATTGTTTCATAGATTTGTGTTGTAGTGTTTTTTATTTGCATAATTTACAACAAATTGTCTCTCTGAGAGTTGTGTTGTAGTGTTTTTTATTTGCATAATCTACAACAAATAGTCTCTCAAAGAGTTGTGTTGTAGTGTTTTTTATTTGCATAATCTACAACAAATAGTCTCTCAAAGAGTTGTGTTGTAGTGTTTTTTATTTGCATAATCTACAGCTAATTGTCTCTCACACAGTTGTGTTGTAGTTATTTTATTTGCATAATTTTATAAGCTGTATTTTTTATTAAAAAAACAGAGTATTTGAGCAATTCTTTCATCTCTGTTGTGCTATCTTATTTTTCACTTAGAAATTTTTTAACTGAACTGGATCTGAGTTGAGTTTACTAGGTGTTATTCTTCTACAATCACTTAAAACCTTTTTCTTCAGATTTTCAAGAGGTCGAAGAACTCTTTTCCAACAGCTTGCAGGCAGTGCACGAGTACATCAGATATTCCATGGTTGACAACCTGGAAGATTCCTCATTCCTGGCTGGCTCTTCCAATTTTTGTCTGTGTTTTCTCACGAAGTTCATCCACCTGTACAGAAGACAAGTCTATGACTGGTTGGCCTCTTGTAAATAGGCCGAACGAACTCGGAAGGAATCGATTGGAAACCACTTAGAGAGACAGCCTGCACTCGGGCGGTAGACATGACTTCGCTTTTCAATGATGGTCAACCACACACTTAAAACCACACTCTACACTGAGTTTCTAACAACTCGTATAAATACATGGAGGAAGAGGTATTTAGTGGTACCTGAGGAAAGATCACGTCTACGGTTAATCAGTGACCTACTTCCAACTTCACCTCAGGTGTGCAACCTCGAGATTGCCACGTATACCGTTACCCTGCAAACACAATTTTTATGATGAATAATGAAAGTATATTAATCTTTGATTTTACACAATAATGTCTCAACTACCAGAATTCCTACTTAGATTTCACACTAAATATATCACTGACCAGAGTTTCTGGTTGGATTTTACACAATGATTGTCTCACCTAATACTATACACTGATTTAGATATGTCATACACATTAACCTGAAACTCGATGACTTTCATTGTTCGTTGATGGGGCATCACTACTAAGAGTACATCAAAGTCCACGACACTACGTCTTTTCTTGAGAAGGATCGGCCAAGAAAATTATAATTTTGGTTATTTTTATTGGGCTTCATGTAAGGCCTTGGGAGCTTAGCTCGGTGTGCGCACTTCCACCAGAGTTTGAATCAGTATCGGTGCAAATGAGGATACGAACGTCTTCATACAGGGGAGAGTTGGGGTTCATTGGGTGCACTACATGCCAAGGGACTATGACACCCAAGATGCCTTGTAGCACAAGTTAGGCGACGAACAATTTGATGAAGGGTTGAGGGCAAGACTTGGGCGCTCCACCAAATGGACAAATCGACTAAGGCGTGGTGGCCGCACTTGGGAGAGTCAGTGCGACTCACCTAAGGGGCACACCACCTAAGAGGATGAGTCGATTCGACAAATGGGGTGTGCCAACATGAGGGGCGCACCAAGGTTGAATGCGTTGGTCCCAAGGAGCACGACGGTTGACAAGTGCATGGGTCTGTTTGGGCAACTGAGTCTGTGAAGGGGTGCGATGATTCGTTTGGGTGACCAGGTTTGCAAAGAGGTGTGACGATTCATTTGGACATGGTTTGATGAAGGGGCATGACACCCCCAAAGGATGCAACGGTTCGCGATGATGACCTTTGGAGAGCCTATAAGACAACAAGGGTGCACAACCAAGGAAGGCAAGTTTTGTCAAGATAGGGAGAACAAGAGAGCTCTGCAATTTTGAGGCAAACGAAGAGGGTGAGCTCCCTCAAGGGGCCAAGTCACTCCACTTGAGAGGACATGTGTTGCCTTGAGGTGGATTCATTGGAAATGGGAAATTTTCTCTTGGAACAATTTTGGCTCAGTCTGGAAACATAGGTTTGTTGAAGGCATGTGTGAGGCATAACCGAAATTAGTAAAATCTGTGAAAACGAAGAGGAAGAGTCTGTGGAAATGAAGAGACAACAAGTTTGTGGTTGGGGGCACATTTAAGGTGCACCACAGGTAGCTACGAAGACGATTGCAACATAGAGTCTTGGTGATGATATGTGTATGAGTTTTTTGGTGACGTGAGGCGAGTCCTTTGACTATGCCATGTTGTAAACTGAGTCGATAGTGCTCATGTTGTAATTGTTTCACAATAACAAAGACTTAGTCAGATGTTAGGCATGGTTTGTGTCGCCTGCACTATATCTATGTTTTTCGTTCGTTTGTTCCACAGTTCTCTTGGTTTCTCATGGATGTATACTTATATATGACTAAGAGTTAAAGAAGTTAACAAATGTCTAAGTATACAAGAGTTACACTAGAGTATGAGTGTGAATCGTTGGTAGCCTAGAACGAGTATGGGTATGCTCTAGGTGAAGAGGCTTAGTCTCGATGAAGTATCCTTGGTGGTGCCAAGCAGCCAAGTGAGAAACGTTGTCATGCCGCACACCTTCAAGAGGTTTACGATTGCAAGGCACATTGTGGGGATGTGACAGATGGTATCATAGAAAACTTGGCTATTCACCGCTACTGCAACTAGAACAGTGGTGGGGGAGGGGCACACTTGTTGGTGAAATAATCTAGGTGTAGGCTTGGTGAGGGTTCGACGAATTGACCCATCATAGAGGCAACTTGAACAGTTCAGTGCAGTGAATTGTTCATCATAGACATTGCATCAGACTTACGATAGGGGTTTGATTGATGGTGCGATGGGAAGGTTGAGTTGGGAACACACCTTGTGCACATTGAGAGAAGAGTTTTGGTAAGATGAATCACTTGGACAAGGTGGGTGATCACATAACTCATCGCAGAACTTGTTGAAGACTTGATCGTAGAGGAAGACTTGGTTGGTTTGATTCATGATGGAATTCAATGTTGAAACCTATAGTGCACACCTTGGAGAGACCAGGTGTAGAGTTCATTGGGTAAATCAAGCACTTAGGAAAGGCAGATGAACGTAGAATTCATCGCACAACTTGTCGCAGAGATAATCACAAAGGTGATCAGCAAAGCGAAATGTAGAGGGAAATTTCAAAAGTGATTGTGAAGGGAGAAATTCTAGGCTGCAACAAGGTGAATCACTTGGGTGCATTAGACAACCTGGGGAAACCTAGAGCAATTATGCAACACGCAGTTGGTTGGGCATGTTTCCATCATGACATCTTAATGTCATGTGTCGCCAAGAATAGCAGTTCAGTTGAGTTGGGTTGTTGGACGAGATTGCATCCTTTGGACAAGGTAGTTCTTCGTAGAGTTACGGAATTCAATTAGCAACAGTATGACTTGACAATTGGGCGGTGGATGCATGGTGCCTTGAAGTGGAAGCAATCAAGGTGTGGAGATGGAAAAACATTGGAGATGAGTTCGGCTAGTTGCATAAGAAGTTTGGGACTTAGATGAATTTCGGAAGTGGACGAATGGACTCATCCTTGTATTGTAATGGAGGTCTTGAAGAGTTATGGAGTTGCAGATGGTTGTTGAGGTGAGTTCAAGTGGAGAGTTGGTTTCTTGGGCAAGTAGAGGTCCAAGACAACGGGCTTAGAACATGGTTGCAGTGAATGATGTCATTGGAAAGGTATGGTTGGTTTTGAGCTCTTGCATTTCCTAAGTGTTGCAGTGAGTTCTTTGAAGGGAAGATGGATGAGTTGGTAGTTCGAGTACATTATGTATCCTCGATGAAAACCGAAAAACTTGAGGGTGACCAAGTGGTGCATAGATTCAAAGAAGTGTTGTAGTCGTTTGGGATGCCCTAGTTGGTTAAATGTGTGGAAGATCTTGAGATGACCTACTTAGACAAGTATTGCGGTGGACTTAGGTAGATTTGGATGCAGTCGTGGAGGTGGCTTGAAGAAGTTGCCTAACTCTTTGATGGTTTGTGTTGGACTGGTCACTGCAGTGAAGTGGGAAGTGAGGTCTAGACGTGTCGAGTTTGAGAGGATGGGTGAGGCTCCCTGGTGCTTGGTGCCTTATCTAGATTTGTTTATTGAAGTGGTGACTTGACAAGTCACAACGACAGTGCCATAGTTTGGACACTTGCAGCAGGTGCAAGCTAGTTAGTTCTAGGAGATAGATGGAGTCAGCAAAGGACTCAACCAAGAACTGTTGACAGTCAATCTAAATGGGAAGAATGCAGACCACGTGACTTGGGTGGTGTTCACTCTCCTTTGATATGGGACATTGGATGAGGTAGAGCACACCTTCGTGACTTTCATATGGTTTCACAATGACTCAGAGATTCTATGGGGGTCATTGGTTTTCGTAGGAAAACTATTGATTTGAATGTGCCTGAGGCATGGAATTTATTTGAAGTGACACATTCTACTTGGATCACTTTGGACAATTCGTTTGGGATATTTGAGGAGTGTATGCATGTTGACCACACTCATCACAAATATTGATTTGCATTGAGGTGACTTGATGAAAGGAGGTGAGTTGAGTACTTGCCTTAGTTTGAAGGATTGTATGGACAAGTTGATTACATCATGAAGAAATTTCTTGGACATGGGCATTTATCTTGCTTTGGGAAGCATGGTTAAGGGTGAAGCCTAACCATTCCAAGTCATAGAGAGGAAAATGTAGCAACACGGTTAGGTGATGAAGTAGTGAGGCAAAGGAAATCTGGACATATAGATCTTGGAGCATAATGGCTAATTGTACCATGGGGTGGACAGTTGATCTGAAATTGATCTTTAAAGACTTGGCTAAGTTTTAAGCATGTGTTCATTTACCAATTAGGAATTAATGAAAGAAGAATAACTTAATAAGATATTATAGAAGCCATCATAACGAAATGAAGATCAGAATGTAAACTCAAATAACAACAAACCATAATAGAAAAGTTGTTAATGGAGTTCGACAAAATTATCTACGTCTCTCGGCCTTTGTCTCAGTCGTTGAGGCTTTCTTGATTCTCTTCAATTCTTCAAAAGTACATCAAAAAAGTGTCAAAATGATTACAAATGGGCCTCGTTGTGTTCTGCTCAAACTCAAGAATCCAACACAACTGACGGCACTGAAAAAGGTTGAGTGTATCTTCCGAAATTGGCCCGCAAAGTTTCCCTCCTCAATGGTTTCCCTGCATAAAAATGGCTTTGGCTTTCAAAATATTCAGCATTTCTCATGTTTTGAACTTTTTTTATTGTAAAAAAACCTTTGATTCTTATAGATGTGGAGTTGGGGTTCTCCTCCCAACTTCCTCCCAATATCCAGCCTCAAATCAGGCTCCATATCCCCCAATAATGGCTAAAATCCATTAAAAACAGCATTAAAAATCATAAAAATCTTTAATATATAGTTAAAAACCCAAAATTGGGCAAAATCTAGGGAAGGTCCATGTGGCCATACGTTGGGCACTAATTTGTTAAGCCCCTTTATTCCTGACCCTTGGTCATAGGGATGACCATATGGCCTAGTCCTTATGCGCCACGCACCCATCTATTGTGCTAGATCCTGGTCTACAACCCCTTGGTCTTCGGTGTGTTGGTCATATGCAGGGCCATGTGCCTTGGTCCTTACCTTCCATGTGCCTCTGCATGGTCCTAGATCCTATTCCTTAGCCCCCTGGTCGGTCGGGATATCCCTCGTCGACCGAGGCTTATCCCTCAACTCACAACTATGTCAATTCAAAACAATATTTCGTCGATTATGGTTAAGTCCCAAAGTATAGCCCTAGTGGTTAGTGGGTTTGGTGTAGTCTTTTGGCGCAACTGGAGGTCATGGGTTCGAAACTTGCGGAGGAAAAACAAATTTTTGAACCGACCCACATTGGCCAAATCTGGGGTGCCACGTGGCACCCTGTGATTGGGCCACATGTCGCCTCTGGATTGACCCATACCATCCAGTCATCGTACAGTCAGCAACACAGTCATCACTGCCACATCATTGTCGTACAACCACATCACCTTCCCAATCAACTACCATGTCATCTTTCATCCAGCCCAGTCACCTGCCACGTCAACATTCGTACATCCCAATCACCATGCCACGTCAGCATCCATACACTACCACGTGTCAATTTTGTATTGGTCCAACTTAGCTCGAAAATGCCAAAATTGAGTGACACATGTCACCTCCTAGTGCTTCCATGTGTCATGTTGATGTCATCATTTCGTACTACTGATGTCACCTGTCATACTGCTAACGTCAGCAGTATGGCCTGTTGACTTTGACCAATTTAACTTTTTGCATATTTGGGAAATCGGTCAGAACACGGTAACTTTCGCATATATCATCCATTTGCGAAAAAAAATATACGGATGGAATCGGTGCGATGAGTCAAATGCAATGGCATTGGTTTCATTTGATTCCGAGAACTTTTATTTTTAGGCCTTCCTGGATCCATTTTGGATCATGCCTCCCCACTAAGACCTTTTGGTCCTCCAAAAGGGTATTAACTAGTCATCAAGTGCGGGATAGGCCACCCCACTTGTCCTTTGTCTTTAAACTCTATCCTAGGCACCTATCTCATCATAATCAATTGCATAAAAACCATGACAACTGACAGTATATTGTTAGCCACTTGTACTTTTTCACATCTTATTGAAGCCACTACCATCCATGTTGAAAACATTAGCAGCGATAACATCATAAATATGACTTCAAATTAGTTGATATGTTTGATGTGCTTGCACGACATTATCTTATCTTGAAGAGAAGTATGATTGAAGTTCCATTCTACAACCATCTCATGTTCATGCTTAAGATCAACTTCTTTACTTGGCACAATTATGGGCGTGTTGCTTGCATAAGTTGTATTCCTTAATTGTTCCATTGTTTGAAGAGATTGATTTGATTTTAAGTGATGAGCATGTACAACATATTCATTGCCTTCTTTAGTTAAGTGATATTGATTATGTTCCTTGTAGAAGATTGCTTTGCGATCATACAAATAAGGGCTTCCTAAGACCATTCCACATTCATTGAGTGGCACCACATCACACGTTACCTCATCCACAAACTTTGATGAAATTTCAAACTTTAAAGTGCATTGTTTTTTTATGTGCAATTTATGATTGTTTCTTATCCATTTAAGTGAGTAAGGTTTATGATGTAGCTTAGTTGTCAATCCCAATTGTTTAACCACTTCCTATGAAATCAAGTTAGATTGAGATCCATTATCTATCAATGTATTGATCTTGGTATGTTTCATTATCACCCTTATGTGAAACAATTTACTTCTAGAATCATATCCATCACCAATTTTACCTGTCAAACCAATTGTTGTGATCTTAGTCTCATCCCCTGAATGATATCCCAAGTCTATTGGTCGTGTTGTTGTTGCCACTGTTTTCCTCCCTTTCTTTTCTTTGAACCATTTCGGTCTCTTCTCTAGGTGCAATCACCAGCAATGGTCATCATCATGCCCTTATTTCTTGCAATGCTTGCAAGAGAGATTCTATTCCTTTCTTGTCATTGAATTTTATTTCTTTACATTCCCCTTCCTTTTGTCCTCTTTCCTTGAAGACGATTCCCTCGATACACCAATTCATGCTTTCCCTACTTCAATGTATGTTGCTTGAACAGAAACCTCATCAAGATTAGTAGGTCCAAACATAAATACAGTGTTACAAAAATGTGTAGGGAAACCTCCCATATACTTCATAAGAGTTTCTTGGGTATGTAATGGAATGTTTAACATTAATTCCATCTTACGAAATTCATCTGTGTATTCTTGTATTGTTTGTCCCTTTCTTAGTTTAAGACTTTGTCATTCAATTAAAGCCTTATCTTTATAACCCAAAGGATAAAATTGTTTTCTAAGTGCAAAAATAAAATATTGCCATGATGGAAATACATTACCAATTTGTTGCATGCCATTTTGCAACTTACTCTGCCACCAGATGAGTGATGTGCCTGCAAGATGAAGCGATGCCAGCTTGATTTGATTTGCCTCATATTTGATTTGTTGCACACTGCAATAAAATTCCATCTATCTGACCCAATTATCAAGCCTCTCAGAATTGACTTCACCATCATACATGGGCAATTCAAATTTCACATCAAGCTTAAGTAAAGGCATATCATGTTTATGTTTATGGGAATGTTTTCTTGCGGTGGATTTTCAACTTGTACTTGAATAAGAAGAAGTCGATGGAGAAGAAGGAGGTTAAGGAGGAGATTTAGGAGGATCCTCTCCTTCTTAATTTTTGTCTTGTTTTGAATATTCCCCTTGGAAAGGCCTCTTATGTTCCAAGTAATTCTCATATAATACCTTTACCGTATCAGACATGGCGAATAAAGTATTTTGCAACTCTATCTCATTTTGAGACACGCCTTCTTTCGATGCCATCTCCTCACTTTGAGAAGTCCTCTTTCTTGATCCAATCTTTGGATCCCCTTCTACAATATCTCCTTCACCACGACTCATATTTTCCCTGGTAATCATGCAAACTCAAAAAAAAACCATCAACCTGCTCTAATACCACTTGATCCGTAATTGATCTTTAAAGACTTGGTTAAGTTTTAAGCATGTGATCATTTACCAATTAGGAATTAATGAAAAAAGAATAACTTAATGAGAGATTATAGTAGCCATCATAACTAAATGTAGATCATAATGTAATATCAAAGAACATTAAACCATAACAGCAAAGTTGTTAACGGAGTTCGGCAAGATTGCCTACGTCTCTAGGCCTTTGTCTTAGTGGTTGAGGCTTTCTTATTTATCTTCAATGCTTCAAACGTACATCAGAAAAGTGTCAAAAGGATTATAAATTGGTCTAGTTGTGTTCTTCTCGACCTCAAGAATCCAACACAACTGATGGCACTGAAAAAATTTGAGCGTAGCTCCTGGAATTGGCCCGCAAAGTTTCCCTCCTCAATGGCTTCCCTGCATAAAAATGGCTTTGGATTTCAAAATATTCATCATTTCTCATGTTCTGAAATTTTTTTACTGTCCAAAAACCTACTATTCTTATAGATGTGGATTTGGGGCTCTCCTCCCAACTTCCTCACAAGATATGGCCTCAAATCGGTCTCCAAATCCCCTAATAATGGCTAAAATCCATTAAAAACAACATTAAAAATCATAAAAGTCTTTAATATATAGTTAAAAACCCAAAATTAGGAAAAATATGGGTGCAACCCCCTTCTCCCGGGATCCTGGTCATATGGGGAAGGTCCATGTGGCCATAGGTTGGGTGCGCTAGTCTGTCAAGCCCCTTGATTCCTAGCCCTTGGTTGTAGGGATGGCCATATGGCCTAGTCCTTATGCTCCATGCGCCCATCTGTTGCGCTAGCTCCTGGTCTATAGCCCCTTGGTCTTCGATGCATTGGTCATATGCAGGGCCATGTGCCTTAATCCTTACATTCCACACACCTTCACTCGATCCTAGCTCTTGGTCCTTAGCCCCCTAGTCGATTGGGCTAGCCCCCACCGACCGGGGCTTATCCCACAACTCACGGCTATGTCAATTCAAAACAATATTTTGTCGATTATGTTTGATTCCCAACGTATATCCCTGGTGGTTAATGCATTTAGTGAAGTCCATTGTTGAAACCAGAGTTCATGGGTTCGAAACTTGCGGAGGCAAAACAAATTTTTGAACCATTCCACATTGGCCAAATCTGGGGTGCCACGTGGCACCCTGTGATTGGGCCACGTGTTGCCTATGGATTGGCCCATACCTTCTAGTCATCATATATTCAGTATTTCCACGTCAGTATCGTACAACCACGTCACATACCCAGTCAACTGCCACATCAGCTTCCGTACAACCTAGTCACCCTGTCATGTCATCATCTGTACAATGCCACGTGTTAATTATGTATTGGTCCAACTCAGCCTGAAAAAGCCAAAAATGAGTGACACGTGCCACATCTTGGTGTTACCACATGTATTGCTTACATCACATGTCGTACTGTTGATGTCAGCAGTACGACATGTTGACTTTGACCAGTTTGACTTTTTGTCTGTTTGGGAAATCGGTCAGAACGTGATAAATTTTGCATACTGCGTCCTTTTGCGAAAAATATTATATGGAAAGAATCAGCGCAACGATCCAAACCGAATGGTGTTGATTTCGTCCAATTCCGAGAACTTTAATTTTTAGGCCTTCCTGGATCCATTTTGGATCAACAGTGGAGTCAAGTTGTCAGGGATGAATTTTCTTTGTGGTGACTTCATAGTGCAACAAGGTGAAAGGTGACCTAGTTTTGTTCTGAGATCGTTGTTTAGATGGACTGAATTGCGGAAGGAATTCAAAGTAAGGATGTGTCAGTAGGTTCAAAGTGTAGCACTTAGACATTGTGGAGGATATCCTTAACAAAGATCAAATGATGGAAGCAGTGATGAGACAAGAATGGACACTTTCCTTAGTCTTTAGAGTTGGATAAAGTGACGAAGATGTGACAAAAAAGTCTAAGTTCAGGCATGAGGATGTGCATGCTCACGGATGGGGCACGACAGTTGGATTAGCTACCCAACCAGTTCAAGACGTGGGGGTTGACAGTGTGTGGAGACATGGAAACATTGGTTGAAGTATGGGAGTAGCAACAAGTTCACAGAAGTTCAACACTTAGACATTTTTGAAGTTTTGGTTGAGGTTGCAGCAGCAATTGAGAAACAGCGACAACAACAAAATGGAGAGTGATCGTCATAGTGGGACAGTGGCAGCTTAGACATTGCGAATAGATTTTGGGAGTAGATGTATTTCCATCATTGTGAAAATTTTGGTCTCACACAACTTTGGGTAGAGGGTAATGTGGATGGTTGCACAGGTTGTGGATCATTGTTGTGCGAGTTGGAAACTTGGGGTTTCTGATTAGCATGAAACTTGGGGTTTCCAGCAGACTTAGTTGTAGCAGAGACACGAGTTCGGGAGGAGACTTGGAGAGAACGGATTTTGTGGATGTTGTCGGGGATGGAAACGACTTGAGATGGGGGAGGACGTAAGGCCTTGGGAGATTAGCTTGGGCCTGCACACTTCCACCATAGTCTGAATCAGGTAGGAAGGATGCTCAGTGTGAATGAGGAGACAAACATCTTCATATAGGGGAGATTTGGGGTTCCTTGAGTGCGCGACATGTCAAGGGATGAATCCACTCAGGATTCCTTTTGACACAAGTTATGCAATGGACAATTTGATGAAGGGTTGAGGGAAATACTTGGGAGCTCCATCAAATGGACGAATCGGCTAAGGCATGGTGTGTGCACTTTGAAGAGTAGGCCCAACTCACCTAAGGGGTTTGTGCACCCAAGAGGACTAGTTAGTTCAACAATTGGGGTGTGCCTACATGAGGGGCGCACCAAGATTGGGAGTGTTGGTACCAAGGGGTGCAATGGTTGACGACCGCATGGGTTCATTTGGCTGACCAGGTCCACAAAGGGGCATGACGTTTCATTTGGGTGACCGATTCCGTGAAGGAGCATTACGATTCATTTGGACATGGGTTTTTGAAGGGGCATGACACCCCCAAAGGAAACAATGGTTTTTGATGGTGACATTTGGATAGCCTATAAGAGAAAAAGAGCGCACAACCAAGGAAGGTAAGTTTTGGAAAGACAAGGAGAACAAGAGAGCTCTGCAATTATGAGGCAAACGAAAAGGGCAATCTCCCTCAAGGAGCCAATTTGTTCCACTTGGGAGGACTTGTGTTGCCTCAAGGTGGATTCATTGAATAGATATGAGCGAGTTTATCTTGGGACGATTTTGCCTAAGTCTAGAAACACAGGTCTTTGGAGGCATGTGTGAGGTAGAATCGAAGTCTATGGAAATGAAGAGGCAAATTATGTGGTTGGGGGCACATCTGAGGTGCATTGTAGGTAGTTGTGAAAATAGTTGTGAAGAAGAGTCTTGGTGATGATTTGTGTATGAGTTTCTTGGTAACATGAGGTGAGTCATTTGAATTTTCCTTGTTCTAAACTGAGTCGGTAGTGCTCATGTTGTAATTGTTTCACAATAACAAAGACTTAGCCAAGTGTTAGGCACAATTCGTGTCACCCACACCATATCTATATTTGTCTTTTTTTTGTTCCACAGTTCTCTTGGTTTCTCATGGATGTATGTTTATATATATGACTAAGTTTTAGAGTAGTTAACAAATGTCTAAGTATACAAGAGTTTCACTAGAGTAAGAGTGTGATTCATCAGTAGCCTAGAACGAAGTATGGATATGCTCTAGGTGAAGAGGCGTAGTCTGGATGAAGTATCCTTGGTGGTGTCAAGCAACCAAGTGAGAAACGCCGTGGTGCCACACACCCTCAAGAGGTGTACGATTGCAAAGCATGATGTGGGGATTTGACACTTCATATATTTTCCTTTTTATAATAATAATAATCATGTCAAATTTACTTTCATATATTTTCGTTTTTATATTTATAATAATAATCATGTTAAATTAACTTATAATATTTTTGTGTTTGTAATATAAGGTATTCCTAAGATTTCTCTCATAAGTTTTCTTATTTTGATTCAAAGATGTATGTATTTTTAATTATTTAGAGTATATATTCTTAACTATTAAGGATGGGCATTTGCAAGAAGTCGATGGATGAAATTGTGGCAATGTGGTATACATGAACATGCACACATCACATTGGAACAAGTGCATGTTCCTATGTGTGTGCATTCCTATGCATCGCATTGCCACAATTTTGTCCATTGACTTCTTGTGAATGCCCATATATACACTTAACAGTTAAGAATATGTACTCTAAATAATTAGAAATGTGCATGTGTTCCTAATCCTATAGCCTTGTTGCTTCTCAAATTGCCACACATGCTTGTGAACACAGTTTTTTAGGAATGTGCATGTGTTCCTAAGCAGAAGTACACATGCACCTTAGAACATGTAGTGCATTCCTAAGTAGGAGTACGCATGTGCTTTAGAATGCATGCACATTTTAAAGTGCATGCAGATGAAAATGTAGATAACATACCATATTTCCACCTATGGTTAATGTTTCCTCCCTTACCATGTCTAGGGCCCCGATACCCATACCTAGTGCTCAAAAATGCTAATGGTACCTATATACCTAGTTAGAGGAAAATGATTCCCTCAAAAGGTCATTTGTGGTGGTTCAAGGTGTCATTCTTATCCCCATAAACTTAGAAGCTTCCTTTAGGGCCTAAATCTTGGGTTTGTTCCCTTGACGATATCTATTATCTAGACTCATACTTAATGTTCAAAACCTTATAATGTTGACTATCCCCATCCAAAGACCAATGATACCTTGGGAAGGTCCTTTTTGGTGTTTCAACATGTCATTATTGGCCCTATATGCCTACAATATTCCTTTAGGACCCAATGCATGGGTTTCCTCCCTTGATCATGCCCAAGAACCCAAAACTCATACTCAGTGCCCAAAATCTCCTAATGATGCCCATATTCCCATTTGAAGGCCAAAGATACCCTCGAGAGATCATATATGGTGGTTTGAGGAGTCATTCATGACCCTTGGGCCATGGAAGCTTCCTAAAACCTCAAGAGGTCGGGTGTGGTGGTTTGAGACATTGTGTTTGGCCCTATATGCCTAGAAGATTTATAGTTCGGCTAAGGTTTAGTTTTTCCCCCTCGACCATATCAAGGCCTTGAGACCTATACCTAATTCTAAAAACCTTGTGATGGCACTAGCATCCTTTCTTACAAGCCAAGGATAAGCTCCATTGATCATGTGTGGTGCTTCAAGGAATTGTTCATGTCTCTAGATGCCTCAAATATTTCTTTAGAAACTAATGCATGGCCTTCTTCCCTAGACAATTTATAGGACCCTGGGACACATATATACTAATTAAAACCACTTAGTGGCACCAACATCCCCAACCATAGGCTAGGATACCCTCAAGATGTCATGTGTGGTTGTTTTAGAGGCATCCTTCTTGGCCTTGGATGGATAGAAGCTTCCTTTAGGGCCTAAGTTTCATGTTTCCTCCCCTGACGACGTCCAAGGCCCTGAGACCCATACCTAGTGCTCAAGACGCTAATGGTACCTATATACCTAGTTAGAGGTAAAACTTTCCCTCAAAAGGTCATTTATGGTGGTTCAAGGTGTCATTATTGGCCCCATAATCCTAGAATATTCATTTAGGGCCTAACTCTTTTGTTTCTTCTCCTGGCCATATCTAAGGTCCAGATCCTCATATTTAATGGTTAAAACCTTATGATGTTGATTATCCTTATTTGGAGACTAAGGATACCTCGGAAAGCTCCTTTTTGGTGGTTCACCATGTTATTGTTGTCCTTAGATTCCTAGAAGTTTCATTTAGTACCTAAGGCATGGGTTTCCTCTCTTGATCATGTCCAGTGACCAAACATCCATACCTAGTGTTCAAAATATCTTAACTATACCCATATCCTCACTTGAAGGAAAAAGATCCCTTCGAGAGGTCGGTTATGGTGGTTTGTGTTGGGATATTTAGACACTTAGGATTTAGTTAATATCTACTTGTTCTAATGTGTCATTAGGTAAAAATGTGTTTCTTAGTGTATTCCTTTAGTATGCATTAGTATGCATTTGTATTTAGGAAATTCGACGGTCATGATATATTCTCTACATAGAGTGATATGACGATTCATATTCTCCTCGATCTTAACAGCTACATTGATCCATGGCTTAACACCCGATTGGTCCATGATCTCTATTTAAAGGGAATGGAGGGTCATTTTTTGATGATCGATTGTGATAAACTCTCTTGTAAAATCTCTATGTAATATTTTTCTTTTGCATTAATAAATTGATCCAAGTGGTTGCGTTGGTTGGGGTCGTGGATGTTTCCTCGTAGGGTTTTTACCACGTAAAAATATCGGTGTGTTGATCTTTGATCTGGTTTTGTGAGTGGTTACTAAAGGTGTTCCTCCTATGTTGGAATACATGTTTTGTAAAACATGATATCAGAGCATTTTTGAACAACCGCTCCCATTGTAGATCAATATCTTGAAGCCGAGTTACCTCATCTCTGATTTCTGTCATTTCCGTACACTTTTGGGCTAGGAGGATTGTTTCATTGCATATATATCACTCATTTTAGTCAGGAACGCTTTTCGTTTCACTCGAAAAGTTTTATGTTTGCCCAAGATACGGCCATTTCAGTCAGATCTGGAGGTATAATGCCTGAATACACCCTTTTTAAATTTTTGCAGAGTATTATTTCAGTTTTGTATTGTTTGTTTATGGGTTTCTACTCTTTTAGATCTATGTATGCTCTTTTTCCTGTGCCCTGTGTGATCTCAATAAATTTGAAACAAATAGGAAAATGTGCATTTTCTGGGTAAGCTAACCGAGATCTAACCCTTGTTGTCATCGAGAAGAAAAAAAAAATCTTGTGTGAAAAAAGTTTTTTATGAGCACGCTCTCCAAAAACAACAACACCAACAAAAACAACAACAATCCTCCTTCAAAGCAATACAATATGTTTTGTTATCTCACTTGGTTAAAAGTTTCCTTATTAAGTAAGAGGTCTTGAGTTCAAGTCTCTTTTTTGCTACTTTTTTTTGAAAAAGTTCATGCATCCATTGTAAAGTGTATTTCACTTCAAGTATAAAAGTGAATCATTAATAGTAGCTTTAATATTTTATTTTAAAGTTACTTGTTTTGCATGCAACTTTCTTTTATAAAGTAACTTCATTGTAAAAGTTATCTCGCTTCTTTTTATAAAAGTGGGTCACTTCATAAAGCAACTTAGTTGTAAAAGTGAGGGCATAACTTTCACATCCAAAGTCCATTTTCAGTGTCTTTATTTTTTTAAAATCGCCTAATTTTTTGAGATCCTTCCATCCAGATCATTAGTTTTAGTTTTTAAATACATATTATTTGCATATTTAATATGGCTTCTTTCAGTGATATTTTTCTTACCAGCACCAACTACTTCCAATGGAAATCCCATATGGAGGATTTATTAAAGGCATGTACCGGATTACCTTGGGAAAGGAAAAAGAACCCACTGATGATAAAAATAAAGTCAAATGGGATAATAGGAATGACGAAGCACGTGGACTAATCGAAATGTTCATCTCTCTTTATTTAAGGTTCCACCTTCAAGAAATTGATGACCTCGATGAAGCTTGGGAAAAGCTTGAATCTGTCCTTGGTAAACACAATATTATTCGAGCACATCGGTTAGAAGATCATATACTGACTTTAACTCCAAATGAATTTTCTTGCATTGAAGACTATCTATCTAAGTTTAAAACACTTAGAATTTTATGAGAAGAGTGTAACATAAAGCTGGAGGAAGAGTGTTGCATATATATTTTCTTTATAAGCTAGGTAGTGCATATTTTGTGTTTGTATCTACCTTTTATACCATGAGAGAGGCTCTAGGGAAAGCTTATCAAAAACCCACTCTTGAGTCCTTTTGTGATGCTTTGATTAGAGAGAAAGATAAGCTTGTACAACTAGGAGTGATCATCACTCCAGGTGCCTCCAACAAAGCCTTAATCTCCCAACAGAAAGATAAACCCAAGAATCCCAAGAAGCAATATCCTCACCACAACAAAAATCAAAACAAGGGTCTCAAACCCACTCAGACAGCTTCAGATCCTAATGGTGACAAAGGAGCAGAATATAAAAATAAGAAGACTGACAGAGATTACAAATTTTGTGGGAAAGATGGTCATGATGAATCCAAATTTTTCAAGAATATGGTAGCTTTGGAAGCAGCGATGAAGAAGCACAACATCAATATTGATTCTACTTCCTCTTATTCTTTTTTTCATGGACATGCATTTTCTGCTTTTGGTTTCTCCTTCAATGCAACTTCTACTTATTGTTTTGATTAGCGATTTATTGATTCTGGAGCATCTTATCATATGGATAAGGAGAAAGCCATATTTTCTACTCTAAATGAATGTTACACCAAGAAAATATTTGTTGGTGATGATAGATATCTTAGTGTTGTAGGATCTGGAATAGTTCAGGTAGATAATGGTCATTTGAATGATGTATTATTCATTCCAAGTCTTTCCTATAACCTTCTATCAGTATATCAAATCACTCATTCAGGTGAAAGTAAGATTGTAGATTTTTCACCCCACCAAGTTCTAATCAAGGATCTAAATGATCCTCAGCATGTTCTTGCAACTATAATTGTTGATGATATTACCAGGTTGTACAGTTTGACAACTTTGGTTCATCATATTTTCCATCAATTTTTGTTGTTCATAGCGATGGCTTGAGCAAACTTTGGCATGAGCAGTTTGGTCATCTAAACTATCGCTCATTGCAGCAACTATGTAATCAACAGATGGTGACTGGTCTTCCTCTGGTTTCATGTAGAGATGGTGTTTGTGTCGGTTGTGTTCTTGGAAAACATCATCGGGACAGTTTTGACAAACGTGCCTCTTGGCATGCCTCAGGACCTTTGCAACTTGTTCACAGTGACTTGTGTGGTCCACTTTCTTCTCCTTCTTTTTCTGGGTGCAAGTATTTATTATTTTTCATTAACGAATTTTCCAGGTGTACTTGGGTTTACTTATTAAAACTTAAGAGCGAAGTTTTTGACAATTTTATGGCCTTCAAGGCCCTTGTGAAAAAGCAATTTGGACATCAAATTTAAAATTTAAGAATAGATGGACACAAATATGTGAACAATAATTTTGCAATTTATTGCACTACACAGGGCATCCAAATGCAACACATTGTTCCATATAAACCACAACAAAATGGTGTTGTTGAGAGAAAGAACTGCACATTAAAAGAAATGGCTAATTTTATGATCCAATCTAAGGGATTAAGTCTAAAGTATTGGACAGAAGACACCCACTGTGAAAATTACATAATAAATCGCACTCGCACAAAGGTTATGAAAGAAGCTTGAACTGAAATTAAACCAGATGTAAGTCACTTATGCGCATTTGGCAATATAGCAGGCTCACATTCCTGATGAGAAAAGGAAAGCATTGCAGCCTAAAAGTGAAAAGTGTATATTTGTTGGTTATTATGAAGATGTCAAAGGTTACATACTTCTTCAACCACATTGTAATGAAATTATTATTATAAGAGATGTTAAATTTGATGAAAATCTCTTGGCCTGCGAGCCATCTTCGACGTTTCTGCCTTCTTGGGCCTACGAGCCATATTCGGTGTTTGTGTCTTCTTATGTTCCTATTCTAGTTTCTTCTTCAGATGATGACAGTGAGGATGAAAATCTACCTCCACCTGCTCACCTTCCTCCATATGAGTCCATTGAACCTGAACCAACACCAAAACCATCGCTTCCTAGATGGGTTCGTTCAACATGAGAAAAAGTTGGTGATCTTGTCATCGATCCTTCAAATCAGCGTCGGACATGTTCTCAGTTCCAGCGAGCCTCTTCTCTTTTGGCTCAAGTTTCAGAGACTGATGATCTAGAGACATTTGCAGAAGCTTCAAGTCATCTAGATTGGGATACATCAATCAATGAAGAGTATTGATTTTTAATGGAAAACGATACTTGAGATATTGTACCTCTTCCAAAAGGAAGAAAACTTGTGAGATGTAAATGGGTCTACAGAAATAAGTATGCATCGGATGGAAGTGTTGAAAGGAACAAAGCTTGGTTAGTTTCCAAAGGATTTTCCCAAGTTGAAGGAATTGAATATAATGAAACATTTTCCCTAGTATCCCAAATGAATTTCATCTACCTTGTTCTTTCTCTTGTTGCCTCACATAAATGGGAGGTCCATCAGATGAATCTTAAATCCACCTTCTTGCATGGGGATTTGCAAGAATAAATCTACATGGAACAACCTCTTGGTTATTTCCAGAATGACTCTATCCTTGTGTGTCACCTTAAGAAATATCTTTATGGTATTAAGAAATCTCCCCTAGCTTGGTATGCCAAAATGGAAAACTTTCTTGTTGATACAGGATTTTCTAGATGTCATTCCAATCCTAATGTCTATACCAAGAAAGTAGGAATCCATCTCATAATCTGTGTCCTTTATGTTGATGACCTTATCCTTACTGGTAGTGACTCAAAACTTTTAAACCATGTGAAAACCAACCTTAAGAAGAAATTTGAAATGACAGACTTAAGTTTTTTGCACTATTTCCTTGGCCTCCAAGTTTTGCAAACCAATTAAGGAATTTTTCTTTCCTAGACTAAGTATGCTTATGACCTTATGACCTTAGAATAGGCATTTTTTAGTCTTTTCACATTTCCATCATTCAAAATTGTTTTTAGGCTCGTTTGAACTTGTTTAAAATGGTTTCATGTTTCTAGTTGTTTGAATTTGGGTTATCATGATGATTTGGAATTTTCATCAAGGTTTGGGTTTCAATGCATTAACGAATTAAATGAGAAATTTGGCGGATAGAAATCATTTAAGTAAAATTTTGATTTTTGTAAGTTAGTTTGCGCCTTGGAAGAATATATGTCCAAGAATGGAATCGAGATGGCAGTTTTGGAATTTACATAATGTATTCTTTTTACGGGCTCTGTTATTTCACTCCTTAAAAGACTGCATATCAAATATTGGAAGCAAGGTAATGGTTTTTCAATTTAAGTGAAGCATCAATTGTTTTACGAAGCTATTACTTTTGGTAAAATTAATCCTTGCACAATTGACAAGAATTTGTATTCTTCTTTAAGCTAATTCAGGAATACAATTAAATTGTTCTAACATCTTCTATAAAACCTTCTTGTAAAAGGATCTCTCCAATGTTCTTGGTAATATTAGTAGTTGTTACTTGAACCGTTTTTTTTTCTACCATGTCAGTGTTTCTTATAGACAAATTAAATCTCCCTAGATATACCCATCTTGTCAGAGATTTCTTTGGAATATTCCATGAAATGAAACTAGCCATTTATTGAACCCGAAACTAATTCCTGGGTGGATCAATTGTTGTTACTCCCGCTTCTTCGGGCGGCACCCCCGGTTGAGGAGTTACTCGGAATGCTGCCAAAATATCTCTATCTTTGGTCTGATATTCAGGAGTATAATAAGTTAATCTGTAATCTGCCCAGCATTTGATTTGTCTCAAATGCTAATAAAATTTTTAGTTTTATTTAAAATAAAAAAACAAAAATAAAAATAATATATATACAGAAAAAATAAAAAAACAAAACACAAAATGCATAAATTGAATTGACGATATCTCACAAACCGGAAACTGGGTTCTCTTGATTTTTGGACAGGAAGTAAATAATAGTATGATGAATAAACCCAATAAATTGCAGCTCAATCTAGTACACGGTTTTTGAGAAAAGCAACATCATCACTTCCAGCCATTTCTCTGATATCTCGATATTCGTGCATTGGATGGATCTGATTTTTGGCGTGTAGAAGTATTGGGACCATAGGAACCTTCCCACAAAATTTCAGCCAAACCCAGTGCACGGTTTTCGAGAAAATCAACATCATCACTTTCGGCCATTTCTTTGATATCTCGATATCCATGCATCATATGGCTCTGATTTTTTGCGTGTAGACGTATTGGGACCATAGGAACCTACCCACTAAATTCCATCTGAATCCAATATAGATTTTGTGATAAAATCGTCTATGAAGTTTGTTGTAGCAGCCTGCAACAAAAACAATAATAATAATAAAACATTTGAATGCAATATCATAGTAAATAAGAACTGGGCATAATAGATCCAATTTTATGGGTGGATTTTATGAGGTCAAACCCCATCCACGCCACTCTTTATGCCATATTTTCAGTGATTTAATGATTTGGCAATGCTTTGTTAGTTATGCATTTTGTATGCTTTTTTTTTTTTTGGTTCAGTTAGTATCATTTCTATTTTTTTATTTTTTTTGCATTTTCCTTTGATATGTAAAACAAAAATAAAATAAAAACGATGAAACCATAAAAAAAAACATTTCATTTGTTTTATTAAGAAAAACAATAAAAACTAATAAATAAAACCATACAAAGGAAAATTGTTATGAAAATGAAAAATGTATGGATAAAGAAGTTCTTGTTATTTGTTTTGGTTTTACTTCGTGTTGTATGTGGTTGAACATGTAATGGTATATACTCAGATCATGATGATAAAAGTGTTCCATAAACTCTTTAAGTGCAAGCGTGCACAAAAGAGCACATTTGGATCCCTGTACAATTGCATACAAGCGATACTGCCAATACAAAAATTTGAAAACAAATCAAATATTCTAAAAATAAAAATTTGCAAATGGATTTTCACATTTCCTGAAAACATCATTGGAATCATGCTTTTATCTTTTTATGCTAAAATTATTGTGAAGTCACTTCACCAGGTATTCACGAAGAGGATTGTCAAAAATGCGCTATCACCAACTGGTAAAAGCACATTTTATTTTTTTCATTTGGTTGATAGCGTTAGTATTAATTTATGCACTTTATGTTTTCGATATTCTCACTCTATTTGCTGCATATTAGTGCTAACATTTTACAGGTTCAAAGACGATCAAATTTATTGAAAAAGTGATTTTCAAAAATCACAAAAACTTTTGAAAAAAAAGCATGCTTTCTTGACTGCTTGAAGGAGTTGTTACTCATCATAACCATCATGACGTTTTTTGTTACACAGAAACCTTTTCATAAACCCATTTGCGTCATGAATGTCTTCCTCCATTTCTCCTTCAAAGCATATTGTTCATCCCTGTGTTGAAGCCCATCTTCCATTGAATTATCCTTCATGACTTCGCACATGCCTATCTTTCTAAGTCGCATACATCTCTTTAGCTTTTTCAGTTCAGTTTTCCTTGTCAATAAAACTATCCAGCTCCCTTTCCATGACTACATTGCCTTGCCACACACACTGTTACTACTGAGATATTTTCATTTATAGTCCTATCACTCTTTTTATCCGAACTCACGTTGACTGATGTGGGATTCCTTAAGGCCCACCTTTCAACAAGTCTTGCCCCATCGACCTCAACACCTTATCTGGGATATAGACTAGAGTCCATTTTGAGTACCTGGAGGCTTGCATGCCTTAATGGCAAGTTC